>JBAIZL010000004.1:249427272-249759772 GCA_036971475.1 Prosapia bicincta
TAGGCTTGCAGTTTTTGTGTTGTACATCTTGAGGATTTTGTATAAATTATACATTTTTTGTATTAACTTGACAAAAAAACCACTACTTACCGATTTATTTACCAGACATGTTTCACACTAGGTCAGCACATTATTCAACTGAAAAGACTGTAGCTTGAATGATTAAAAGCGTCTGCTGAATAAATCAGTAAGTAGTGGTTTTTTGCCAAATTAATACAAAAAAGTATAATTTATTTTAGGGCACTGCTCCTCCATTTCTGTCTTCTAAAAACTGAAATTACTTTAATTAGAAATAATAAGGAAATGTTCTGAAATCCAGAAAATGTAAATATATTAAAAGATCCAGATATTGGTTTAAAAAAATTTGAAATGATAAAGTCAAACAAACTAAACCAATATCTTAGTGAGAAATTAAAAAAAAGTCACTATGAAGACAATTTTGTATTTTTAAAATTGAAGTTTAAAAAAAAACCTTTTTTATTCAACTCCTATAATATAAAGCAATATCTGATCAAATTTTCATTTCGCTATAGTAATTTTTTGATGGGGCTTGAAGGTTTGAACATTGCTTGTTTATATGAATAGACCAGGTATAAGATAGGTTTGGGCAAGTATAAGACACTAATCATTACATTTATAAAAGTAATTTACTAGAAATTTGTTTAATTTAATAATTAAAATGGAATTTGATTGATTCTATTAAGTAAAATTTAATAACTTTCACAAAAAAACGAATCTTGAGAAAATAACTGCAAATAAATGTATCCATGTAGGTGATTTATTATTATAACAATAATTAATTTAATGTTATTTTAATTGATGAGCTCTACACAATAGCACATTTCTTTTGGGGTGAGCTTGATCATCAAGGGAAAATACCCCAAAGCAAAATTTTAAAAATTAAATGTCATTTATGCTAATCTAACCCTTAAAACTAAACAGAAGTTAATAAAATTGCTGACATAAATTTTTTCTAAATTTAAATACATTTGAGATTTAAGTAGTACTCAATGAACATCAAATTTAAGTACATGTACAGAGTGGTATTTATTTGGGAAATCAGCTTAAAATAACAAATAATAAAAATAATTTGTAAGAAAGAAGTAGCAAAAGCAAACCTTAAAATTTCATTTTCACAAACTTCAAATTTGTAAAGAAATATTGAGCCTGTTTCTTTGAATGTTAGTTAACACTTCAGTAGTCGCGTGGGGTCGCCTGGGACCCCGACGTTTTGTTTTGTGTTTGTTTTGCGTCACTGCATGACCTTGACAGTCTCAGTAGCTTCTCCCTCACTATTTCTGAGTATGATAGTGTCCGGTCAACTTCCTTTGTCTCTAGCCAGTTGAGTTAGAAACGTTTGAACAGAAAGCTGCATTGCTTGGGGGACTGAAGGACCCCACGCGACTACTCTTGTTACTGATTGTTTCTTAGTTCTATATTTTAACCTGTGCAATGTCGAGACGTGATCGGGAACAATTACAAGTATGTTTAGAATGCGATCAAAGACAATTACACATCTGGTTGGACAAAACTATGAGTGATAATGAGGAGATATTGGGACCTGATGATCCTGACGAAACAGAAGAGGACTTCGTCGATGTGAATGTTTCCAGGAGTGATGAGCTGGATGATGGTGATAATTATTACGAGAATGATAATAACAACAATGAATGAGAGGAAACCTATTATAATAACAGACTACAATAACACGAAATTCGGCGTTGTTATACTCAATAAGATGTGTCACCAATATGATGTAAGCCGGAATTCCATAAGATGGCCTTGTTGCCTAGTAATCTATTATATTGATAATAGTCAATACTACTGACCGAATAATAATTACATTTCGTCGTTTTTTGAATGACTGTATAAATTTATCGCCCACCACTGTGGTCCAGGAGCAGAGACTCTGGCTAGTAAGTTAGGGCGAGCGTAGCGAGCCTGCTAACAGGTAATAACTATAAAATTTCACCAAGTCATTGCAATACTTTGTTGGGAGATATTATTCTCTTAAATGAAGAACCAGTTCCAATTATATTGGTGAGAAGACCGAAATACTGAGTGGGGTCAAAAAAGACCCCATGCGAGCACTCACATCACGATAAGAGGCGGGAGTATTAAAAATTTCATTCTCTGTTATAGACATTTTTTAATAGATAAAATCATTCAAAGTTTTACTTATAACATATGTGAACATTGCAAAACAATTATATACAATGAAATATTTTATAGACATTGTAATTACACATATCTATTATGGAAATAGTTCTCAGTTTATTGTCAATTCATTTTATAGGAAAACAGTATTGAAGTTATATTATTTTTAATATAATATAATATAATATAATTAATATAATATTTTAATTTCTCCATGAGAGTAAAAAATTTATATAAAATTGTTGCAAAACTGGCAAATTAAAAATTTTTTTAACCAACAAAAGGTTAAACAAAATGTTGCAACATTTATGAAGGGTGGGTTAACCCTCAAACCCTCTCACTGTACTCCTGATTCTCAAAGTTGAATTTGTTTAAATATTTTAATTCTGAAAATAACATTTTTATTTCCATAGAAAGATGTTTTTGATGAGATTATTTGAGTAGAATTTATTCTGTTTATTAAAAAGGACTATTAAAAATGGATTTTGGTCTGGAGTGTAATGTCTGTTTCCATTAACTGCGTCAGTGGGCGACTTTTCACTCAACATTTAATTGGGTGATCTAATACTTTCTGAAAAACATAAACTGACTAAAAGGTAATATTTCTGTAAATTAGTTATAAAACTATTATACTCTAGTGAGGTTGTGTTAAAGCAGAAGTTGAGAAAATTGAAATGACCAGTAGACTGACTAACCAAAAAAAAAAAAAAATATGTGACACAACTATTCATGAATTCATGCCAAAACAAGATAAGTTGGGAAAAAAAATGAAGTAAGTAAAATGGAGGAATTAAGGTGTTACAACTTTCATGTTCAGAATTATATCTTGCAACACCTCTTGCATGAATAAACCTCATAAAAGCAAGGCATTCTACTTTCAACTCTTTGACCACAACATATACATTAAATATCTTGTCCATTGCAGTAGATACAATTAATAAGAAATAAAATATAATAATTGTAATTGGAGAAACAGGAATAAAATTAGATAACCTTTCACTCATCCAAACAAATTATTGATGTTTATTGTTGCTATAAAAAAGTCCTTAATTTTGACCTTAAAAAGTCAACTTTTTAAAATTTATTATTTTAAAATGTTTTAAACAGAACTGATTTGGCTTCTTGATAGTATTTTACTCTTTTTCATCGCCGCTAAGCAAAATGTTTTATTTGAAAACAAGTTTAGTATATACTTATAAGAAATACATTTTTTACACTCACTCAACTTTACTCTCAACTATTCACTAATTATAGTTTAATCAGTAAATTCAAAATGATTACGACAACAAACTTTAATTTTTTATATTATATAATTTTATCATTCCCATTAAAATGTTTACTCCGATTGTTTTTTACTTTAAATAAAAATTTCTAAGATGGAATTTAAAATAATTTTTAATTATTACTAACAGAATTTTATCACCGAATGTTGAATGATGCACTCTTCAATTTAAGTTTAATTTTTTTAAACCAGACCATACAGCAAATTTTATTTAAATTGAAAATATGGAATAACATTTGCTAGAAGTATAAAATAAGATTTGTCTTCTTCACTAGTGCAAGTACAGTTTCACTAGCTATCCAAAACCTATCATTCACAGTGTTTCATATGCCCTTATTTTAGTATTCATACTCGTACATAATAATTCTTATAACTTCGAATGTACCTTCGTTCATATCTAACAACTCACTTTTTAAATAAGCAGGATGATTAGCCTTCAAGATTTCAGTCTTTGTACTTCTGTTTATAGTTAATTTTTAATACACTGTTATTATATTTAATGAACATGGTACAGCCAATTTTGCATTAAAAAAACTTGAACATATATAATTATATATTATTTTTTGTGTTTAATAGCACTTACTTTTTTGATTGTTAAGGGTGGCTTTTTTAGGAGATGTGTTTCATTGTGTCAGCCCAGACCGTAACTTAGTTGATAATGGGACACAACTCGGCCATCCTCAACAATCAAAACAATAACTGCTACCATAGGCAAGTGTAGCATACTAACATATGTTCAAGTGTTTTTAGAGAAAAACTATTAGCTCAAGTGAAGATGGATTCAAATAATATTTATTTTTATATGCCTTTAGTTCCCCTTAAAAGAGTAAATCAAGGTGGATAGTAAGCATTTATAATAAAGTGTAATAATAACATTATTTTATAAACACTTTTAAATGTTTTAAACTTGCCTATAGTAGCACTTACTTTGTTTGTTGAGGACGGCTGTTTCGGGAGATGTGTCCCTTTGTCAACTCAGACCGTAACTATATCATGGTTTACGTAGGTTCGGTTGGGGGTGGGATATTTTGGTGGTGTGGGTGTATTTTGTGAGTATTAGGTGTTATGATGTCAAAAAGTGTGTGTGAGTTGTAATGTAATTGTGTATTGAGTATGTGTGTAGGGTGTAGTTTGAAGTGCCTATATATTTCGTATTGTTCGGTTGTGTAGCGTTGGTTATTTCTGTGTTGTTTATGAAGAATTTGTAGGTTAGATGTTATGTCTATGTAGTCATGTTTTGTGGAGTTGAGATGATCGGCGAAGATTGATTGGTAGTTATTGTTTTTTAGTGTTTTTATATGTTCTTGGTAACGTGTGTAGAATGACCTCCCTGTCTGGCCTATGTAAAAACTGGGGCATGAACTGCAAGTTAGTTTGTAAACTCCAGTGGTGTTGTAAATGTCGTTGATTTTGTTGTTGGGTTTAAATTGTTTGTTGAGAGTATTGTGTGTGGAGTAAGCTATTTTGTAGTTGTATTTTCGTAATGTGTTGGTTAGATTGTGGGTTTTGGATGATCTGTATGGTATTGATAAGTATTTTATGGGATTGTCGTCTTGTGTGTTTGTATTTGGGTTATTATGTTTATTTTTTAGGCGGTTGTATAATTTGTCAATCATTGTTGGGTTGTATCTGTTTGTTTGTGCTATCTATCTTATGGTGTTTAACTCCTGGTAGTGTTAATCTTAGTCTAGCGGTGTTTTAAGCAGGCGATATATCATGGTGTTGTAAGCAGCTAGTTTATGTTGATGTGGGTGGTTTGAGGAACTGTGTATGGTCGTATTAGTACTGGTGGGTTTTCGGTTGGGTAATGTCTGAGTTGACAAAGGGACACATCTCCCGAAACGGCCCTCCTCAACAAACAAAGTAAGTGCTACTATAGGCAAGTTTAAAACATTTAAAAGTGTTCAGTGATTAATAGTAGCTCACGGGAAGTTGGAATCAACAAATGATATTATTTTATACGTAAATTAAGGATTTGTTCTTAACTTTTTATGTAATGACAGGTATTTTGTCTTCATTACATTTCTCCCTTATAGATTTAAAGTGTTTGAAAAACTACAGGGGGTATTGCAATTTAGCTGAATCTACTGAGATGAATTTACGTCACTCACTTAAGGAACTGCAGTCAAACAACAAAACAATATATATGTAGTTTTATGTGCATATATATATATATATATATATATATATATATATATATATATATATATATATATAAAATGTATTCTTGTAGGTAATATATTATGCACTTTAATACTCACATACACTCTTAGGCAGAGTATATATCTAAGGAAAAGTGTGCTTTTCAGACAATTGACTTCCATAGAAAACAGGTTTCCTTCCTTTAACGCTGCAGGTTCGAGCATGGAAAGCAGGTCTGTTTCCTTTAGCTCTGCAGGTTAAAGTATGGAAAGCAGGTCTGCTTCCTTTAACCCTTCAGGTTAAAGCATGGAAAGCAGGTCTGCTTCCTTTAACCCTGCAGGTCAGAGTATGGAAAGCAGGTCTGTTCTCTTTAACCCTGCAGGTTAAAGCATGAAAACAGGTCTGCTTCCTTTAACCTTGCAGGCTAGAGCATAGATAGCAGGTCTGCTTCCTTTAATGCTGCAGGTTCGAGCATAGAAAGCAGGCCTGCTCCCTTTAACCCTGCAGGTTAAAGCATGGAAAGCATGCTGATCTGCTTCAGTTAAGGGAATTTGATAATTTACATTTATTATTTTGATCTTCCTTACTCCTTCTAGCTATCTTTATTTTTCTCTACTTTCCTTGATATAATGGTTACCTCACTCACCAATAGAAAATAATGACTAAATCAGGTGTGTAACTTTGCACACTGGACTTGTAATTCAAACTTTAATATCAGGGTTTTAAGGTTTATTTATGAATACTATTTTTATCCATAACCTTCTTATATCAGATTTGTAATTCTATTCTTAAATCCAGGCCTAATTTCATTTTTATTAATTTTTGTCTATGATTCATACTTGATAATGTCAAATTACTGTTCGGCTTAAAACCACAATAAAACAAATTGTTTAAACTATAACAGGTTAGAACCAATTTATTCGTATTATTTTAATGTAACTAAAGCAAAATATCAGGTGAGAATAATACCAGTAAATTAGTTTTGTTATAACTTCAGATTATATCAAGTTACAACAAAACCAAACTTACATGGAGTAAAACAATGACAAATATTTTTTTTAACACTGGTAAAAATGTAACAGAACTGTATGTATAAAAACACAAATAAAAATATTTTTTTTTAGAGTATCAGTTACAAATATATAATTATTTTAAAACAAAACATCTGTTTCAGGGAAACTAACTGATGCAAACACCTTTTCACCTAGTACCCCTAGAAGATATAAAAACACGTTATCAAGACACAGCACTGATTATATTCCAGGTATATTCTTGAAAATAAAATTGTACCCACAATGTTATCAGAGGTTCTTTCAGGGTTTTTAAGTACAATAGAATTCCTCTCGCCCACCCTCGGGTAATCCAGCCGTATTCTTGCCCCAACTTAAGGATTCACTGCCTGTCTTATCATGCCGAAAGTGGTTTTGAAAAACCAATTAGTATAGCAGCAAAGGAGGTTCAACTAACACTGACACATTTGGGTTTCCCAGCCCTCAAAATGTCAAATATGCAACTGTGCATCGGTTGGCCAAGTCTCTTGTTACATGAGTCAGTATGTAGATATACTTTATAGCATTGTTATCATTTGTCTAGTTCAAAGATCTGTCAAATCATCTCTGTTGTGCGTAATTTTGTAAATATTTGTTGGTTTTACGACAGTGTTTCTCTGTGCTCATTACAATACATATTTTGTGTACTGTATTTGTTTTGCACAGTATGTACAGTTGTGTGTTTTTGACACATCAAGAGTAAAATATAAACACCTTACTCTTTCATTAAATGAAAAATTGTTAATATTAAATCATTATTAAAGGGATAAAGGGGAATATTCTAAAAATAGCCAAAAAACGTAAAGCAAGAGTTATGACAGTAAAGGATTGTAGAAGAAATTGGAAATTCATTGAATACTATAGAGTGCTGATAGATGGTGAAAACGCTTTTAAGAATCACAAAACTTTGAAAAAGCCTAAACTTGAAACAGTTAACAATGCAATGTGGATGTAGTTTTGCCAAGAAAGAATGAAATGAACCCCTATTAGCTGGACCCACTATAAAAGAAAACCAATAAGTCTGCACTAGAATCCTGAGTTGAGTTCAGAGCTAGTGAAGGCTGAATCAATAGTTGGCTGGTTGAAGGCTATGAAGTTTAAAGAAATTGCCGAAGAAAATAAAATGTTACCTCGCCAAATCTATAACATAGACAAGACAGGCTTAAGGTATAAAATGTTGCTAAGCAAAACATTCGCTGCATCAAATGAATTAGTAGCAGGAATGAAACTTTTTCATCCTAGAAAAAGATCAGCTAGCCATTCCTCCTTGCAGTAACACTGATGGTACACTTATGCTCCCCCTGTTGATTATTGACAAATTTAAGAGGCCTAGAACATTCAAAAAAATAAACCTATCTGCACTGCTAGTTTATTACCGTAATAAAAAATCTGCTTGGATAAACTACAATCTTTTCAAATCTTGATTTTTGTTGACAAGATTATTCCATGTGTTGAAAAAGAATTGAAACAAAAACTATTTGTTTCCATTGCTTTTAGATAATGCACCATCACATCCACCAGGGTAAGATTTAGTACAAGGACATTTCATTCTACTAAAAGTAAAATTACTTATTCAAATGATTAATTCAGAGAATAATAGAATGGTTAAAGAGGTGGTATCACAGAAAGTACATAGGCCTAATTTTGGTAAAGTCCGAAGAAGGTTGTAACATAATTCAAGGAATGAAATACTTCAACATCAAAGATGCTAATTATACGATTTCTGAGTTGTAGGAGATACTGAATCCTGATATTAAATAAATTAGATCAATACTAATAGCCCGATACTGCACAATACTGTCAAATCTATCTTCGCAAATCACCTCATAATGATAGAGATCCTCTTTGTAAGACTACAATTTATGAGTGGTAAATGCTTTGTATAAATTGGATGTTTGGTAAGATATAAAGTAAGTCCTTATGTCACCCCTGATCATCCAACTTCGTGGTTGAGCTTCTGAGGCAAAATTTTGTAACAGCACTACAAAATTGGCGTAATTTTTGAAGTTAAGTATTCCACATAAGACGGTTTATGGTTTGGCGTGTTATGTGAAAACATTTACATCTGAAACCATAAAAATTAACAATCGTGCAAGGTTTAAAAGGTACTGATCCGATAGCTCATGCTTTGTGGAAAAATGTTAAATCCATTTTGATGAAGACCAATTTTTCAATGAAAATCCACAGTAAGCTTTACCACTTGTTCAGGATGCCCAACAGGTAGGTAATGCTTTTTGAGCAAGAAACAGGTTAATGTCCTTTATTGCCTATGATAGAACCATCTATGGAATGCTAGAAAAACTTTTAACAAGTTGACTATGGATAAGAACAGAGAGTCATTATGATGAGTCTTACATAACAAGTGATGTCTGATAGTTATAACAAATCTGAAAAATAACTCCTCCCTTGAAGTCTAAGATAAAGCAACAGTAGTTCCTATAGCAACAAGTGAAGTAAGATTTTCAACTTGTTGAATACAAATTTAATTAAAAAATACCTTTTATATTTATTTCAAAATTTAAAACAAAAGTACTAATGGAAATGGCTTAATTAACCTTTTCATTGGGTAAGTTAATTATAGTAGATTTGACACTTCTTACCACTAACTGGGTAAATCGTCACCGCCATAAAATTCATCACTGATTATAGCTACACCGCCAGAAAAATATCTGGTAAATCACTTGCTTGGTACATTAACTATAGATTCATGTGTTGGAAAATAACATCGACTCTGTTTTGTGCTGGAATATTTTTGGAGAGTTTTTAACATCAACTTCTTATATGCTTGTAATACAAATTGAGGCTTTCTTTAGGTTTTCAAGTGTTTTGAATTTCTGTACATCATGTTTTATTACTTTAAGCTCCATTTTGTTCATGAATTGTAGTATTTGACCCTTTTCTATTATACACTTTTTTTTTGTTTATTAATCCTAATGTAATTTTGGTAAAGGAAAATATTTTGTACCTCTCATGATGACTCATGACCAAGTTTCAGTGTACTTCTGAGATGAAACTTCAGGTTGGTTCAGCCTGAAAAGATGTTGCCAACAAATTTAAAACTTATTGTTTTGTTAAAAACTGTTACTGATAAGTAACAACTGGCACTTTAGTGGATACATGAAGACTGCTGTACAAATATATTTCTTGATACTCAAAAGTCTCCAACAACACTTTATAATTTAAACTGAAACTGACTCATATGTAATTAAATACTATCGAACACTAATTTACAACAAATAATTTATTTCCTAAATACATTTCAATGACAAAGTCATCATCATTATTGAGAACAGCTTATGCCATCCTCACTGATAATAACTATTCTCACGGATAATGATGAGGAGATGACTGACACCAAAACAGATTTGAGAAATAAATTATTGATTTTAACTTTGTGTTCATTTTTATTTAATTATTAATTGAGCTGACAAACTAAGCATAACTCTCACATTTGCTTAAGAATATGTTTTGTTTCTAGGAGCAACAAAAACTTTGTCGCACAGAAAGTTACCTACAATTTGGAATCAGCAGGAGAACATTTTCATACAGCAAATTTGGCAATTTTCCAGTTATTATCAAGAAGAGAAGCAAGGATCAAGAATCAGGGATTTGTAGCCTAATGTAATATTAATGAAATTAAAGCTAAATAATAAAGTTTAATGGTATCTTATTGTAGGTTCAATTTACAAAATTTTATAATTTTATACAATACAAATAATTTTATAACACAGCCTATACTTAGTTTAAAAATAAATAAAACATTAAATAATATGATTAGTATATTTTAACACAAATTGTAAGATTACATAAAATCTTATTCTGTGAATTTTTAAAAACTATTTAAAATTATTATGTAAAGAATTAATATGATACAAATAAAAACTAAAATAGGTTTTAAATTAGTTATTATTTATTAAAACATAATTTACTGCAGTTATAATCATAAAACAAAAATCACTTATTCCTGAAATTAGGAATGATGACTTTAAAGATAATCTGATGAATTAAATATTAGTAAATGTTATAATTAGTCTGATTCGGTTTTAGACAGTATACATAACATTCATTTGAAAAACTGGAAAATTTTACAAAAAAGACCTCTAAAGTGATTCTCACAACTATGAGATTGTCCAGGCACATCACTGATTATATTTAACATAAAAAATCATTAGAATTTCTACATTTAATTACTTATATTTTACCAGCATAAGCTTAATAATTAATTGTTTTTTATCATGTGTTTTTTCAAACTGTCCACTCACTCAAATGCCAATGTCATGTCACATGTTTGAAGTTATATAAATAGACAGGACTTCAGGTGTTTTATATCTTATGTGTCAATAATAATTAAATATGGAAAAATATTTATGCATACTTTAACAGGTCCAATCTTTTCTAAGATTGTGTTTGTGTTAAATAAAGTGGTAAAAGGAATGAGAATTAAATTTAAAAGTAACTAGTATTTTATAAAACATTCTAAAATAAAGTAAAACACCTTTTTTTTACAAAAACATTGAACTTATTTTATACATTTTAATACTGTTGCAGGGTATTTAAAAAATATTACAAATTACAAGTACAAATAAAAGTTATAAATTAATAACACTTTTTTAATGCCGTTAATCAAGTTCCAGACCTTATATAAAGTTTTGTTTTGGGAACATTTCGAAAGTTTTCAAAGTTTTTTTATCGGACATTTCTTCTGTACTCATAAAATTTTAATTGTAAGTTATGGGTTTAATGTTCTGAAAAACCTTCCATGAGTTTTGTGTTTTGATGAGCTTCCATGAATCATCAAATAATGTATTTTCTTTCTTAATCAAGACTAATCAGTAATTTTCTTAATTTTATTGTAATATCTAAAGTTTAGCACCATGCAATGATAATGGTATGATATATCTGCATTAAATACTCTCTCCAAAAGTTTATTAAAACTATTTTTCCTTCTAAATAACTGCTTCCTCTTTTACACAGTTTTCCCATTCTCATTTGAATCATCACAGTTGGTTTTACTACTAAGATGTTTGAACCTTCTATTTGATTAGGTGCCTTATAAACTGTTTTACAAATTGTTTAGTACTTCTGTAAATTATTTAAACTTTTTTTCAGATATTTCATATTTTTCAACTCTTTCCAATAACCATAATTACCACTTTTGTATCATAGTGATGCAAATGTTACTTATCTTTATTTGCGTATTATATTTATCCTTCTCATTTGTTTTATCATATGCAACCTTCTCATTTGTTTTTATAATTGCTATATCATCAGGAAATATTATACAATTAACTGATATAATACTGCATCACAATGGTTTCTAAATTGGTTATGGAATCAAAACAAGCAAATTGGCTATGGATTGAATTGTTTGTTTAGAGCTAATGAGTTTAGGAAACTACTCAAAAAGCTATAGGAGACTAAAAATATTATTTTTTTAATAAATGTACACAATTTTGATATTACTGTAAATATACAGGTTAATAAAACAGCAACATCTGTATCTTAAAAAAAAAAAATGTAATAGTGAAGGTGAAAACAGAAATTAAAAGGAAATGGAGAATAAGCAGCAAGAGTTTTTAAATCTCTTTAAGAAAAAGGCGATGGAAATATCTATTGTGGAATTCCCAGATTAAAATATTAGTCATTGCAATTAGGACGAATCAACTACATCATTCCCAAGTAGCACTCTTACAAATTTTGTTTCAGTGATTTGGGCTGAGATGTCTAAAGAATGACAAGATATTGGAGCACTTCAAATAACAATGTTCAAACTCAGTTAAGAAGGCTCTAAATATAAAATCCTTATAAAACATTATAATATCAAGGATAATGGGTACTTACAGCAAGAGTTTATTATGGACAATTAGCAGAGGAATTTATGAATAAATTAATAGGTCAACTCCTTATAGAGTGCAATCTAGGCAAACCGAACTTCAATACTCCGTACCGAACACATGAAAAAATCCTATGTTTTGTATAAGAGCCTTAGTGCCTGAGGTTAGTGGAATGAAACAGAGAGAGAAAGTAGTTCTATGAAAAACATGCAGTTGGGCAATTGGATTTCCTGGATTGTTTTCTGTTGTTCTCTTTCAGTTTTCAGAATCCCCTCTATTCAATAAGTAGGGTGGGGTAGCAAAGAGTAAAGTCACTCTTATTTTGCTTTTCAATTATTCAGTGGCGTGTTAAAATGAGTGAAAAAAGAAAACGTAAAAACACTGTCTTTGAGTGACAAGTTTACCATCTTATTACGTCTCAACAATGGACATACTTCTTCCAATCTGACCCGTGAGTATAATATTGGTAAGACAATAGTCACTGATTTGAAAAAAAATCAAGCAAACTTTTTTTCATATGCTTCAGTTTTTGAGAAAGATACACATGAGACAGACGTTTTGAGGAAGGTACACCTCTTACTGATATGACACTATTTATGAGTGGTTTTTACAGGAATGATTGTAGCACTATTGCATCTTTTTCTCAGAAATTTTCCTCTACACATACATAGGTACTTTTTGTAATCTGAACAAACAACTGCAGCAATTAGTTTGGATTGCAGAAATTGCACTGTACTCTTTTTATTTTCTTATATTGAACAACATTTTCACTTTGAATGCAATAGAGATTAAAGTGACAACACAATGACTTGACTTAGGAATCCCTCTTCCAATTTTGCTTCTTGTAATCACTATAACTCACCCCTGATTTTGATTAATTTGATATAAAAAATATAAGCATTTTTTTAAAGGAATATAAGAAGGAAATGAATATTCTTATTTTTGTAATAAATTATCAATTACATAACATAATAATACATTAACCTTTAATAATAAATTTGAATTAGAAGGCAATACTTAGATATTTACTTGATCATAATACAAAGATGAAGAAAGTTATCCGGGTAACTGAGATGTTCACTCATCCACTGAAGAGGTGTCTCCCACGGAGGTTCAACACCATGTGTTGTTACACGCACTAAAACAGATATTCAGTATTTAAGACAAAACAATTTCTCACAATATAAGTTATGATATTCACGTCCATAAACTAATGGGAGCTAAACCTGATGGTTCGTAAACCTCAAACATACCTTTTTTCTTTTTTTTAATTCTTTATATACACTCACTGTTTTAAAAATCTGGTTTGATTAATTATTTTTAGGTTTCTTGGTTCTTAGGTTACAAGGTTTCTTTGTTTGTAGTTTTAAATACAATGTCAATTAGCTGAACATTGAACATTATTGAACAGAACAAGTAGGATATCTGGGTTAAGCTCATTCAAAATCGTACATAGAAACATTTTGGCCATGTTACACAGTAACATTTTTCGTATTTTAAATTTGAAAGTACTTATTAACCTAATAGGTACCTAAATGACTAATACAATTCTTGAATGTCATGAAAAACTATAGTTTCTATTGAAGAATATTTTGTAATATACTTTGTAGCTGTCCTAGCATACATACTTCACTAACCTACACATATCTATACACAAAAGATTAGGGTTTTCTAGCATTTAGTAAAAAAAGTTATATAGAAAAACCACAATATATATTGTAATTGGTGATAAAAATAATAGGATCATCACCAGCAAAAAATAATCTATTTTACTATGTAATACTCTACAGACCTAGACTACAGTACTTATATACTGTACATTACTTGAACAAGTCTCTCAGATTACTTTAGTTCCTTTTCTAGAAAACTGATCTAATTTTTTCCTGAAGTAGTACAACACCTTTCACATTTACAACATAAACTTATTGAATGAAAAACTGATGTAATATTTCCAAAATCTAGTGTTGGATCATAGTTAATTCACACCACTCTTCTCAATCTGCTCTACACAAAGCTATAACAGAATCTCCTTATCTGACCTACTTATCATCATGCGATCAACAAACTAAGAGGCAGGTTACTTTAAAGGTTTCAAGGAAAGCTGAGTGGTTTTGGCATACAAGTCTTCCCAGATTTAATTAATGACATTTATAGTAACAATCACTTTTATTGTCACACTAATATTACTTGTGTTAAGTTCCATTTAAAGGATACTTTCTGATAACTTTTAAAACATTTTGATTCACCGGTTGAAAAATGCTTGCTTTGGCTGATAAAAATCACATCCTTGTTTTCCAGGTAAACACCCAGCTTTCTTTTTTTTGTATACCCAGAAAAAGGGTGTACAAGGCAGTTATCAACCAGAATTATAGTTGTCTTTTTTATGAGTTCTTTGCAACAATGGTTTCTGGACTAGTTCCTCTTCATTGAGTATGCTGTATTAGTTTTAAAACAATTTTCCATCAATCCAGATTCTTGTTTTAAATTTTGAAGTACAATATATGTTCAAACACTAACTTGACAAGTTTTGTAGCAGGGTATATAAGATAAATAACAGTTACATCTTTACTAAAAAGTAAGTTTTAATTCACATAAATAAAATTGAAAACTTAACTCTTCTAATTCACCTAAACTTGTAATGAGTAAACTGTGAGGTAACTAAATAATGTTAAACTTTCTGCTAATTGACTATGCAAATATATAGATCCTAACGTAGATTACACATTTATCAGCTTGATTTAATTTCATTTTTTTAAATGATTGATATAGTTTTTTAGTCTGTTTCAAGAAGTGACTGTTCTATGTCATTTGACCTCTATAAATGGACCAAGGAGGAGAGTGTTGGTGGAATAAAGTGTAGCAGGCAATGACCTGCCTCTAAAATATTAACTTTACTTTCACACACCTGCAACTTTTTAAAGTTGCTAGCTTTGTTGGTGAAATGTAAAATATCAAGGTATATGAGATAAAAAATTGTTGTCTAACAAGCAGTAAGCTTGTAAATTTATACCAGTGGTTTCGAAAAAGGGAGTGATCACTCTCAAGTAGGAGATTTAGATTATCTGGGGGGCAATGAGTATTCAAAGAGGGGAAAATTAAAATAACACTGTGCAGCAGAACATGTACAGCTGAACTTGCAGAGTAGCATGAGTCACTGGCTATTCTCAGTCAGAGAGTTTACCGCACTTATCCCTCTCTACAGTCCCATCACCTGTTGTTACTCAGCTCGCCAGTGAGCATAGAATAAAGTACAAGGCTCCTACAACTGAACTGGATGTGTCAGGGCCCCCCCTCTCTGGTAATCAATTTGGAAGCTCCAGCCTAGTCTATTCTATACCCATGAAGAATACTTCAATATGCATAGCCGACTGACAACTCAACTCTCTCCCCTTCCTGCTACTGGATCACACTTGCCATTGACCTACATTCGTTTTCAGTCTTCACTAGCCTCTGAGTGTTCCAGTTTTTGTACATGTCTTTTCTGTTTCTGTGTGTTTGTTTCAATCACAATAGATTAAAAAAAAAAAATCGCCAATACTCAGCAAAGTACTTAAAATTCAGTTTTAACATGTCACTACAAAATGTAAAGTGACATTGTCTTTCATGAACATTGTTAAAATATTTACTAGTAATGAAGCCATAAAGCCTTCACAAATAAAAGAACATTTATTAAGAATGCACAGTGATAAAGTGAGTAAACAACTTAGTTATTTTGAAAAGCTAAAGCTGACGACCAAATGTAAGTTAATTATATAAAAAAACAAGCAACCGATCGTGACAAAGGTCTTCTTGCTTCTTACTAGGTGTCTTTATTAATCGCTAAATGTAGTAAACATTGAAGTTTAACACACTGCTACAAATTATAAGACTGGCACCAACACCTTAAAAGTGTTATTCACAAATTTTACAAATTTGTTGATCCAAAACAACAATTTATAACATTTATATTTACAACTCAAAACTTATGAAAAACAGCTTGTATAGTGTTACTTATACAATCTTACTCATTAAAACACTATATGTTGAAAAACCTAATAAACCTGTTGATACTAATGGTACCAGAATATTACACTCATTCAAGTGATTAGAAAGCTATTATAAAAATTAAAAAAACCATATAACAACATTGTATAATGCCTCTGAAAATATTTACACACATGTATATGAACAATTCTTGATTACAAAACCCGAGGGTCTAAAATTGAAAGTTGACTAAGGTTAAGTCAGGCCTACACACTGTGTTCACAATATTTCAGCTGTCTCTGGCAAGAGTTAATGCCAAAGAACAGTTAACTAAAGTTAAGTTAGGCCTAGACACAGTGCTCATAATATTTCAGTAATATCACAGAGGCAAAACAAATAGATAAACTTTCCTACTATAGTAGCCCAATTTTAGGTATTGGTTCGTCAATAATTATCATTTTAATTATTACAGCAGCACAAGAGATTACCTGTGACAAAAAGCCAGCCTCAACAGGTTGGCAGAAGCTAATGATTATTACTCAATGAGGTCGTCATGACATTCAAGGGGCTAAACATTTGCTTTTGAAACACTGTATATAATCTATACTAAAGAGCTGTTGGTCTAGTAGAGCAATAAGAAAATTAAAAATCATTTGTGACCCCAAGCCAAACAAAAATGGTACATTCTTATAATTCTACAATTTCATATTTACCATTTTCCACTTCAGACGGAAAAACCTCTTCTATTAAGGAGCGTAACGTCTTTCTATGACCATCATCTGTGAGTGGTTTGACTAATCGCTGAACCATAGAATAATCACGGTCTACCAAATAACATCGAAAAGGAATGTATTTGAAAGTATCTTCTCCACCAGTTCCTACTTCCATTAGTTTGCGGTTTACAGCCCAAAATTGATCAAATTTGTCTGCAACATTACAGATTATTATACACAATTATATTTTTTCAAATTTTATAAAAATAAAATAACACGTATGGGAGCTTCTATTGGTATGAAAGCATATTATAGTAAGTATTATTATTTTAACCAATGCTAGCTAGATCTTGGCATCTCTGCCTAGCCTCCCATTAAAAACAATGCTGACTACACTCTTCCATGTCTTGCAAAGCTGTGCAGTTCTGAAGGTGTGGGCCATCAATCTTGTGATGGTTCCACAGCGGGCTAATATCCGAGGTCACCAATTCTGTTTTATATAAGTGGGGTTGCAGATATTTATGGGCCATAAGTATTCTGAATTTTGTAACATCTTCCATTCTTGGTGGGCTATGTGGTGTTAGCTCAGTATGCGCCAAGCCCTTCTATATCTTTCCAGCACTCGCTTTTTTTTTGATTTCTCTTGTTTTTTCATTGATAGTTGATTCAATCAGGCTTCTTGCTGTCACTAGGATTATCAGGCTGTGGTAAGGTGTTACCTTTCTGCGCTATCTGGTGTTTGGATTCATTTCCCTCAATGCTGACATGGCTTGGGAAGCTATTGCAACACAATGTACCACCTTTCTAAATCATGCCCATAAAGGTCTTTCATCCCTTCATTGTTTGCACAGAGTCGGTGGCGGTATTACTAGTCAGTCTAATTATAACAACCTTTGAATCCACAAAAAAAAAAAACAGATGGAACAAAGTTTTTCCTGTAGCTTGTACTATCAAAACAATCTCACCGGCAAAGTTGGCTGAGAACACAACCCAAACACGGAGACCATTATAGTAAATTGTCACATAAACATGGAAATTATATAAAGATATATAAAACATCTTAAAGATACAATAATAACTATTTATAGTAAAATAATACACTACAAAATTAACTATACTTTGTAGTTACTTTATGGAATTGATGAACATCTTTTGAGTGATCCTATTTTATGACTAGTGTGTTCTGTAATTTTTATCTACTTTAGGAAGATGAGTGATTTCTGGAAAAGAACGGATGGCAGTGGGATAGACCAACTGACGGCAATGAATAAGACTAAATGTTGTAAAGAGCTTTATTGAGTTACACTTGTCTAAGAGCTAGTAACATATGAAAATAAGCTAGTGATTTGCTAAAGTCGGACAAATACCCCATATGAAGAAATCAGTTATCATGTGAATGGAAATTTCAAAAACAAATCTGGAACTAGTGTATGGATGTGCTGAATATGTAACAAGAAGTACAAGAGATCGGTGGCAAAACAGCGGTGCTATACTTTACTCAGCACATTGAACTAAAATACTCATATCCACTTGTGTAACTATCTTCTTTACTAGGCTGACAAAGGAGTGTACAGCAAATAACTAGAAAACCACTTTTAAAAATTTCATTCCTAGTCAAAAAAATTGGAGTATGACAAGAATGAAACCGAGATATTTAGGATTTGGAGTACAGATACTTTGATGCAATATGCGAGAGCTGACAGCAGAGTGTCTGTATATAGAGGACAGCAGAGCATGTACATAGAGAGCAACTTTAAAGAGTATTAGAAGGCAGAGACTTCAGATACTAGAAAACAAAAAAGGCAGATTAGAAAATAAAAATAGGGAATAATGTAACACATTATGTATGGGTGACTATTTCTTATTCACCCTCATAATGAAGTCAAAACATGAAAAAAATCCAAAATTTAAATTGAAACTGAATTTGAAAAAAGACAAATTATGTTAACCAATTGGTCACTAGTTTCTCTAGGCACTGCAGTGCACAGAAAATCCAAGTAATTTGAGCCAATATAGAATGTTTACAAGAAATTCCATATGTTAGATTTTCAAGTCAGATTGAAGTCAATTTTAAAAATAAAATAAGATAATAAAATACATTTTTCTAGTTACAAATTGTTAATTTATGTTAATTTTTTTAAAGATTTAAGAGTAAAATAAATTTGTTAAACATATATATTATATGTTGTTCTTTATTGGGTAAATGACATTATTTTTCATTTTGTATTCCAAAGAGTTCTGGGAAGAACCTTTGGATAGTAGCGATAACTAGCAGGAAAATTCCAAGCTACTGCGTGGAAAAATTATTTTCTCAAAGTATTTTATAGCACATGCTAAAAGTGATAAGGATTCATTGAACTATTAATAGGTTTTTAAAAAGAGTAGACCTATGTAATTTACCAGGGATGATTATATTAAGCTTTAAAACAGTAATAGGTTATAGGCAACAAATCAAACTATTATCTTGTATAAGGCAAAGAATACAATTTAGAATTCAGTTTAAGGAATATATTAAACAAAAAATGTCTGAAAGAATTATATCCTGGGGTCCTTTAGGGACCCAGTGAAGGAATCACATATTCAGATAGATCTTGATACCTTTTAAATAACATTTTAAGACAGATTCTGAGTAGAGTAAATGAACATAGAGGGATAGGAATATGGAAAGATTTTTGACACAGTCTGAGAATATAAGGTCACTCATGAAGCCAAGAGGAGGAAAAAGGTAGAATACTCTATGCAGACAACTAGATTATACAACAAAATTGTGTGATTATGAAAGATTCATGTGGATTACCTAAGGTACATAGAAAACTTTTATGATTAAGATCTGATAGATAGAAACAACTGAAATGCCAATACCACGCATATATAAAAACAATGCAGTTAAACCTCTCATATCCAGACATAATATGAAAATAAAGTAAGCGTCTTTATTCCGCAAGGCACCTTGCCATCGGAAACTGTGCAAGCAGTTAGCTCTTTGTTCTTTCCTGGCTCAGCCAGTTGTGTTCCGAGTCTCCGTATCATTCAGTCCACTAGTGGCCTACAGATTGGTATATTATTCAATTTAAACAGTTGTGTTTAACCTTACGACGGCACGATAGAAACGGAGCATACAGGTACCACCCCCAATTGGTACCACTAAAAACTCTTAACATATCCAATATCTTACTTCACCGGGTCCTCAAATCACGCACACGTGGATTCCATGAGTTTTTTATCCAATAAAAGACCCAAAAATCTCACATTATCCGCATACCGTCAAGTCTGAAGCCGCATACTATCAAGATAAAGGATAGGATTCTGGTGTTGCCTGACTAAATGCTATACACTGGGTATTTGAAGCCGTAAATTTAGTCCATTCTTGAAATTTATTAATGACTTATTGAAGGGACCTTTCTGCTGTTGCCATACTGCCAGCAGCCACATATATACAAAAATCATCTACAAACAGGGGACAGTGGACCAGTGACTGTACCTTTGAAGTGACGCTGCTAATGGCAACGGCAAACAGTGTCACACTCAGAACGCCACCCTGTGGTACACCATTCTCTAGTTCGTAGTGATCAGAATATATACCTCCTAGACGTACACGGAAAATCCTGTTATTTAAATAATTCTGTATAAAAGCAAGAATGTTACCTTGTATACCCCATGATTTCAAAACGTTCAAAATTCCTCTTCTCTAACCCATACCATATGCCTTCTCAAGGTCAATGAAAACAGCAACCAGCAAGAGAAAGGCATTCTGTATAGTTGACTCCAATAAAACCAATTGGTCAACTGATGAACATCCTTGTCTGGAACCACACACATTGTTAGAAAGAAGTTTGTTTGTTTCTACATACCAGACAAGACGTCGGTTGACCATCTTCTCCAGTAGTTTGCATAAGCAGCTGGTTAGAGAGATGGATCTGTAACTACTGGGATTAGTTTTGTCCTTTCCTTGTTTTAAAAGAGGAATTATTGTCGCTTCCAACCATGCATCGGGAAAAACGTGCTCCTCAAATATACGGTTGTATACTCGAAGGAGAACTAGTTTTGCCGACGGTAGTCGATTTTTAATCATGGAGTATACAATATCATCTGGGCCTGGAGCCGAATCCTTCATTGACGAAAGAGCTGACTAGTTCGTCAATAGAGAAATGGATATTCAAACAAGAATCTCAAGACAATCCGACGGTGAAAGGTAAGGCTTCCAGTTTACGCTCGTATACCAGGAAAGCGTCCTTGTATGCAGAAGATGAAGAATATTTTGAGAACGATAATGCCAGCACATTGGCAATTTCCTCACAGTCTGTGGTCAAAACTCCATCCAGATACCTTAATAAAATTAATGACATCGGAATCCAAGTGCTACAGATGGATTGTGATATCTTCCATACCGTAGATGGAGCTGTAGTTCTTGTAATAGTGCCAATGTACTGTGACCATGATTCTCGTTTACATTGCCTAATTGCTTAAATATTCTCCGTGCTTTTGCATGGAAGATTTTACTTGTTTTCAATCGTTAGATGTCTTTTTAACTTGTTCAAATCTTTTCTTCGTAGATGAAGGATTACACTGCACTCATCATTCTACCACGGAACAGGCGGTTGTCGTGGTTTGGATGAGGTTTTCGGAATTGCTTTACGGTGGCATTTAAAACAGTTTTTGTATATGAATTGACAATGTCATCATTGGGAGCCAGGTCATCCATGTCCAGTGATTCTAGATCTTGTGAACATTGTTCCTAGTTGGCTTTTTTCTGGACCCAACAGGGATGTTGAACACAACAGGGTGAGGAGACACAAAGAGATCTCAATAGGAATATGATCGCTACTACGAAGATCAGGCAATGCTGACCATGTTGGCCTTGTTGCCAAAGCAGGACTGCACAATGACAAGTCAATAGCTGTCCATCCGCCTGTTGACACTGCTAAATGTGTCGGAGAACAGTCATTTAGCAGGTATAAATCCAGTTCCGATCTGATGCTGTCAATCAGATGACCTCGTAAGTTGCATTTTAGTGAACCCCATGAAACGTAATGGGCGTTGAAATCGCCCACTAATAAAACCGGCGAATGTAACTGGTTTATAAGGTCTACAAGGTCTCTCTGTTGTAGATTGTCACTTGGTGGAAAGTAGACGCAAGAGAGAGTGAGTTTGTACAGAAAAGTTGTTTGAATTGCTACCGCTTGTAAGTGAGTTATCAAGTTCACAGGAACGGCGTTGACACAGTTAAGGGCTAGAATAGCTACAACACCTCTAGCTCAATTTTCTGTAACGAAGTCTGATCTGTAAACTGAATATTCCCTTAAATAGAAATTGTGTGATTCATGGAGATGTGTCTCTTGAATACAGATGTACATAGGAAACACATCTCTTACAATTACTTTGAGATCCTCAATGTGACTTCTAACACTGTTAATGTTCCACTGAATCACGGATTGTTTAGGTGTGGATATTGTATTTTAGTGAAATGGATTCACCTGGCTTTCGTTGCAAATTTGCTGGCCTGGAATGTTAGACGTTCCAGGCAGAGTGTCATCAGATTCCATCACCACTATTGTAGTAGTGGAATCTGAGGAATTTGTTGATTCAAAAGGGGAGTTTGATTGGGTCCTCTTTTGAGTTACTTGTGATTTTGCACCTACTTTTACGGTGGCACCTTTGTTGGTATTTTGTTTACTTACAGTTAGAGTAGGTTTAAGTTGTTTCACACTTGTCTCTGATAGTGTCTTACTTCTTCTAATTTTTCCAGAGGTAACTGGCAATGGAGATTTGTCCACACATTCAACATAGAGGTAAAAACAGAATTTTTTGTCACCAAGACTAGTAAATGACTAACCTGTTTCGTGAGAACTTCAATTTTTTTATTTAGCTCAACGCAGATAGAACATTACTTCTTAGTAGTGGCAGCTGAGCCATAAGATTTTGTTTCGAGTCTTGACTTGAACTTCTTCTTTGCGTCGTGGAAAGATGTTTTTCCTTTTCCATTATGTTGAGGATCACTTTCTCCTCCTTGAACTTTGGGCAGTTAAAGGAGCGAGCAGGGTGATCACCAGCACAATTAGGGCACGTTGGAGCATTTGTGCAAACCTTTTCATCATGAACTTCATCTCCACATTTACTGCATACACTCGGCTTCGAACAGGTAGAGGTGATATGCCTGAAACGCTGACACTTGAAGCAGCGCCTAGGGTTAGCCACACATGGTCTCACTGAAAGCCTTTGGTAAGCTGCATGTATAAATTGTGGCACCTCTGGTTTGCCAAAAGTGACGATGAAAGAGGCTGTTGTTATTTTCTCACCTTTGTTCATCTTCATAATTGGCACAACGTCTGTAACTGATTCAGATGACAGCTTGGATTTAATTTCATTAATAGAAACATACATCAAGTCCTACATGTAATGACCTCCTTTGAGAAATTTAAAGATCTATGGGGCGCCACTGATACTAAGACCATATCGAAAAAAGAGGTCATTTTTAGAAACGACCACGTTTGCTTCTCGTTACACGTTTCAACAAGCAATGCCCCATTTCTTAGTTTTCTTATCAAAGACAACGGACCTCAAGCACAGGCAGTAATCACCTTATTAATGAGGAAAGAAGAGACTTTACAAGATCCTTTCCATCTTCAGTACAAGAAAATACTAAACATTTTGGTAATGACAACGTCGGTGATGTTGCCACCATCAATTTTGTACTCCCATCATCTATCATAGGCTCGTCAGGTAAATCCTGATGTGTCCTCTTCAAACTATTACTATTGGACGTTTTTTTAGGCTCCACAGATGTTTTTTATGCCAGCCATCGTGCCGGGCGTTACGGGCAAGATTATAGGAACGGGTACACCCTTGGATCACATTAAGATCATTTCCAACCCTCAGAACTCTGAGGCCTATAGCTTTTCTCCTTAGCTCGATTGGATGGGCATCATTCGAGAACTCATAATACTGTGCACAGGCTCCGACACCCGTGCACCGCTGACACTCCCTGACCAAGAACTGAAGCGGCAGGTAGACCAGACACCTCGCTTAAGCCTTCTGTAGAGCAAGCTCACATCAGCATCCCAGAACAGAGTTTTTCAAGTACTGGACTTTTCAGCACTCCCAATGCGCAACGGTTCTGACCAGCTAAAAATCACTAAGAGAAGGTGTAAGTGTTGAAATGTTTAGAGATTGTGTTAAATGTGGTGTCTGTAGAAAGTGTATTAGTGTGAAATAGTGAAGCTAGTGTTGTTAGCAGTGTATATGTTTGGCTGGGGTACCGCAAGGGACACCAAACCCCTCTTAGTAGATGCGGCTAGCCCGCACCTCCCCAGCGGGGCAAGGGGTCTGTAAATACGTCCTTAATTAACTAAGTATAAATAATTGATGTTGGATGAAAATTCAACAATACATTTTGTCAGGAATAAACTGCGTGTATATAAAGCATGCAATATGACTTGGGATAGTTTTCAATTACAAGAAAAAATGATGTTGTGTGATCTTCAAGGGCACTGGAAACTGTGATAACAAATTACCCCCAGAATTAATCATATCACATAGTCCTGGTCTTAATGTTATTCATAAAACCCTGAAGTAAGTCATTTGAAGTAAGTTGAGCCCAAATGTAGCTGACTGTTCTGTGAGAATAATTGTTTAGTACAGACACAAACCTTACATAATCATAGTCACTTCTGGTTTTCATCTCTTCTCGCTATCTTGTCGCTTATTCTGTTTTATCCACTTTTGTCCAACTTCTTTATATAACTGTTGTGATCTTACTAAATCAAATATTTATTCATGTACTTCATTTTAATCTCAAATTTTAGTTGTTTTTTAACTGCAAGTGAAATTGTTTAATTTATGTATTTAAGAGTTTAGTGAGCATTTACCTACGCCAAATACATCGCCACTCTAAAACTAGAAAACGAGATTGCACACTCCTGTCAATTCAAATACAAGAATCTCATCATCGTAAAACTTTTTCATCATTAATCTTCATCATCTATGTGGACATCGATCTATGGGCCAGATTCTTGGTCATTCTTCTGACTGTCTGAACCAACAAATTCTTTATTGACCTTCTTTGGACTCTCCTATACAGGGTTTGAGATTACCACTGTAACATATAGCCTTATACCATCTGCTTATCTCACTCTTCGGACCCTAACACAGCTAGTTGAGGATGAAGCTGATAACTTTCCTACCTCCTTAGAAATATATTTTTGTGATTTTATATAAAAAGTAAGGAGTTACTACTTGCATGTAATTTGACAGTTTTGAAAAAGTGTGTTCACTTACCCTTAAATATTATTTTTACGGTTGTTATATGAGTGATTGTTTTTTTTATTCTTAAATTTAATTTACTGGTCTGATAGTTTAGGTAAATTTAGAAAATGTCTACACTGTAGGCTTATAGAGGTTGGGGAGTTGAAGCTTTTGGTAACAAGAGTTAATTAATTTGCTTAAAACAGCGTATATTGTAATATATGCAAATTACAACAAATGCCTTAGAAATAGAGTAGAAAATGCATAAGATGGAATCACTCAAAAGAGGCTCTTCCAAGAGAATAAACAGAAGATGCCACTTAGTGCGCTTTGAGGCATTCTCACACTCAGAATAACGACAGAAACACAAATTTAATTAAAGGTTGAAAATTCTTTATCATTTATACATCTATTTTCAGAGAATTACCTATAATTTCAAAATACAATTTCTAAATACATACTTCTACAGATTCAAGCAATACATGATCTACACTGAGACTTAGCTTCAGACTGGAAATAATTCAAAATTATTTGAGTATGTTAACCCTTCGCACTCGGATTCTTTTTAATATGCTTTGCTTCCCCACTTGTAATTAAATTGAGACAAATTCCTCACCTCCAAGTTGCATCATTGTTTATGGGAAACTTTGTTTTCTCTTACATGATTTTAGTAAACTAAGCTATTTTTATTTACTAATACAGTATGTATATGATTTTATTATCTTATTTGTAGTTTTGCAAAGTATGAAATCTTTCAAAACAGTCTCCCAGATGAAGTCCTGGTTTTCTGCTGCATGTTTTGCAATAAAAAACTGTTTCCTTTCTGCCTCCTTTTATCTTCCTGTTACTGCAAACTGCACAATCCTTAGAGTTACTTTTTCATTGGAATAAATTAAATGTAATTTCCCATTCAGTCTCTCTTCCTTGTCAGTATTTAATGGACGACCCATCTTACTACACTGGTTATTCCTGATGTCACCAACGAGTTCCCTCACCAAGTTTTGGCAAAACAATTTTTGTTTAACAGGAATTTCTCTCATTTCCTTTTTTTTTGTTATTATAGATAATAAAACTGTTTACTACAGCTACATCTAATAGCCAGAAAAACATTTTCCTCCACCATTTATTTGTTCGTCTCGTAAAACTGTATGGTTCATTAAACTGGTTATATTTACAAATAACTGTTGGTTTAGTTATTTTGTTTATAAAACTGAACTACATTCTAATAAATCAGGATCATATAAAGGATCAGGTATTTCAGAATCACTAATTGCTCATGAAGCCATGGCAAACTACGAGTAAACAAATAACCTGCAAAACTCTAACTTACTTGCAGCTTACAACGTAGCGGCAAACTAGATTTTGTGATGACTCACATATTCGTAAAGATTTTCAACTTAGTTCAAATTATTGTCATTTGAAAATCGTGTCGGGTGACCCCTGACATACGAGTAAACTGCAATATATACTAAGCGGGGCTCCCCCAACAGTCGAATGCTAAGGGTTAAATAATAGTCTAGTTATTACCATTTTGTAAACCAAGCCATAGCTGATTGTGATCCTTCTTTTGCATATTAGACACAATCTGGCTTCTATGTTTCAACACATCTGCTTCTTTAATACAGGACATAAAATGAGATTCCACTGTTTCTCTGAAAAACAATAACATTCTTTGATCAAATAAATATAAACATTAGATTTGTATGTAATTGATACACCTTTAGCTACAAACAACATTTCAGTCAAACCTTGTTATACATTTCATTAACACGGTTATAATCCTCAGTAGCTTACATCTATACCATGACGATGCTAACTGCTTCATTGAGGGACATCAAAAATACCGTCCGACCATGGAGGACATCTGTTCGTTCGAATCGTAGGGAGGAAGTGGTGGTTACTCGACTTCGCATCGGCCACTCTTTGTTAACGCATGGATGATTGATGCGACATGAGGATCCACCACTATGTCCGTTTTGTAGAAGCAATATTACAATCAAGCATATCCTGCTTGATTGTGATGAGTTGAGCGATTTGTATGTACATTACGATCTTCGAGGTAGTTTAAAGGTGGTTTTAAGGGACGATGTCACGGCTATCAACCGTGTCATCGCTTTCTTAGGCCACCTGAATCTATTTAATAATATTTAAATTATGTATAATTTTAGTTTCTTTCGTTTTAGTTACATTTAGTATTAAACATTTATTTTATTTTATTTTGTTTAGTTGGTTAGTTTTATTTTGAAATAATTATTTAAAATAACTTTAGTTAGGCGATGATAACCTTGATAGGTTTTTCGCCTGGAAAAAAAAAATGTTTTACAAATAATCAAGTTCAATATTATTGCCAATGAAAAATATGAAAAAGATAGTGAATATAGATAGAAATAAGTTAAAGACATAAAACTTCATAGTCAGAGATGTAAAAAATATATAGGAATATATTGGCCTACAAGTGTGTACCTGAGATAGACTTATGTTTAATCAATGTTATTTTGAGCTGCCTATCAGTTAACTCCATTCAAGAAGGAAACATGGAATAAGGTTGGACAATTACACCTTGATAGCATAGTACGAGGATTAAATAGCTAGATTATTGTTCCCCAAAATAGAATTTGGAATGTCCCCAAATTAAAAGGAATTTTTACAAATAACCCTCCTCTGGGCCATGGACGGTTTGCATACTTAGAATATATACACAAATTTAAAAGATTTAAATTATTTACTATACATATAATAAATATGTAGACCCATAGGGTCTATATAATGATTAGCTGTATAATGATACAGAAAAACAAATACATAAATTTAACATATACAGAAAACCTAACAACACTAATACTGTCATTCACAACTCTTCAAAACACTCTCATGAACACAAACTAGCTGCTTACAACACCATATATATCACCTATTAAAAACAACATTAGACAAAAAAGAACACCACCAAGAATTAAACACCATTTAACATATAACAAAAACCAATCGATACAACATAACAATGATTGATAAACTATACAACCACCTGAGAAATAAACTAAAAACTCCACCCCAAATACCCAACAAGAAAAACCCATAAAATACTTCACACTACCTATACAGATCACCCAAAATTTATAAAAGAACCAGGACATTTTGTATATATACAGGGAGCGGCAGAAATACCTGACGATTTTCAATCGCGTACAGTCGAGCAGTTGTGTGGAGGGGGTGATGGGGAGCGGCACGTTGACAAGGCCATTCGACGCCATTTCAGTAGCCATGGATCAGTGGTCCAGTGTACATCGTGCATTTGTCATTGAGACGTATTTTAAAAGTGGTGATTCGGTTGTTGCTACACGTCAGTTTCGTAGGCATTTTAATCTGAGTAGTAGAGGACGCATCCCATCTCGAAACACAATCAAACTGTGGGTGGATAGTTTTAGAACAACTGGTTCATCTTTAAAACAAAGGCCTACAGGCCGTCCAAGGTCAGTGAGAACACCGGACAACATTGAGCAAGTGAGACAAGCTGTGCTAATAAGCCCGCATAGACCGGCGCGTAGACAAGCTGCCACTCTTCAAATGTCTGATCGCACAGTAAGACGTATTTTGCACTACGATCTAAACCTTCATGCGTATAAAATTGCCATCGTCCAAAAACTTCAGCCTCATGACTACGCTAATCGCCAGGCATTTTCAGAGCAAATGATCAATTTGATGGATGACCAGAAAATTCTTCTAATGAGTGATGAGGCTCATTTTCACTTTGATGGCTATGTTAATAAACAGAACTTTAGATATTGGTCGAATGAGAACCCACAAGAGTTGCACAAATGCCCTTTACATAGTGCAAAGTTACCGTGTGGTGCGCAGTAACTAAGAAATGTGTCATCGGAGCGTACTTTTTTGAGGAAGGTGGGCGTACGGTTACAGTCAACCATGAACATTATCTACGGATGCTAGACAGTTTTTTAATACCAGAACTAAAAAGGACTAAGTTCCGTGGCGGTGTTATCTCACAGAATGGTGACTTTGCTTGGCCCGCACGATCCCCTGACCTCAGTGTGTGTGACTTTTTTCTTTGGGGTTACCTCAAATCAAAAGTCTACACAAACAAACCCCGTACACTGGAGGATTTGAAGGAAGCCATAACTCAAGAAATCGCCTCCATAACAAACGAGATGTTGGGAAAAGTGTTTGACAGTTTCATTTCAAGACTGGAGGAATGCATGACGAAATGGACACCACTTAAGTGATGTTATCTTTAAGTAATAACAGGTTGTGTTTCCATGTTTTTTTTATCATGATATTGTGTTTTTCATTAATTGCCATCTTTTATAATGTGTAACAAATAATAAACTTTAAAAAATATTTATAAGTACTGAAGCTATTTTTATTTAAAAACCGTCAGGTATTTCTGCCGCTTCCTATAGTTACAGAATAACCTTAATTCATACACAATACCCTAAACAAACTATTTAAACCCAACACCATTAACAAAGACATTTACTACTCTACCAGAGTCTACAAACTAACTTTCAGTTTGTGACTAAGTTTTTACATAGGCCAGGAAAGTTATTTTACACACCTTATCAAAAACGTGTAAAAACACACTCTAACAAAACACCCAATCAAACAGCATGAAGTACATACAAATTTCATACTACACCAAACACAGATACTCAACACCCAATTACATTACTCATATACACTCTTTGACATTATAAGCTAACATACCCTTTAAAATGCACCTAATATTCCTAGCCTACCCTATCTCTACTCTCAGCCAAATCAACCAAAATATCAGTTACAGTCTTAGTTGACAATGGAACACTTCTCTTGAAATAGTAATCCTCAATAATTAAACAAGTAAGAGCTACTATAGGCAAGTGCAACATACTAATATAAGTTCAAGTGTCTTTAGTCATATTTTATTAAACTGACAAGAAGACTGTTTTATAACACTAATTGTTTTTTAAAAAGGAAGACTGCAGATACAAAAGAAGCAGTATTGAAGAGATTAAAAGTACTGTTCATTATAAAGTCATTATATCTGCTTTGTAAAAAGCAAAGGACAATAGAGGCTAAAAGGGTTAATAAACAACCCTACGAGGAAAATGTCAGAAACTGAACCAAAATGTAATGTAAAATATTTTTAAAATGTTTAAATTTGCATTTCATAATTCACATTTGAATGAAAATACTACCAAGGTTGCCAATAACCTCGGCCTGTCACTCATTAAGAAGGGATTAAAAATCTCTGTAAAGGGGAGAAGGGAAAATAATGACCTGGTTTTTACCATATTTACATAGGCATTTGCTATCCTTCATAGTTAGGAATATAAATTACAGTGTGATTTTTGTTGTAAGTGCAGATTTGCTGTGTTACATGACTAGATTACTGCGAGACATACAGTGCCGGCAAAAAGTTTAGGGACACCCCTACATTTATATGTTTTTGCTATTGTCCTAAAACTTTCTGCCAATCATATATTAGTAACTTATCAATGAATTAAGCATGAAAAGTTACGATTTTCCTGAAATTTTCATTCATTTATAAGTAAGGGTTGGCAAATTATAAATTTTTTTCCCATTTTAAAATTTTTGAGGAAACCCCTGTTTTTTTCTAATTAAAAATGTATAGTAAAAAAATACACATCTGATTAAAAGGATACTTTGTACAAATGTTTAGCATAACATTTAGAATGTAAATATGCATTATTTATTATTTACAAAAAATCACCTCTCATTTGGTACCAGGTTAACTTTGCTTTAGATTTTCAGATTTTTCAGCATAAAATTCTCACATTTCAATAGCGAATATCTAGTGAACGGAGCCACTTGGAGCGGAACTGACTGTACCGTTGTGTTCCTCGCGTCATGGCGGGTCGGGGGATATTCGCTATTGAAATGTGAGAATTTTATGCTGAAAAATCTGAAAATCTAAAGCAAAGTTAACCTGGTACCAAATGAGAGGTGATTTTTTGTAAATAATAAATAATGCATATTTACATTCTAAATGTTATGCTAAACATTTGTACAAAGTATCCTTTTAATCAGATGTGTATTTTTTTTACTATACATTTTTAATTAGAAGAAAACAGGGGTTTCCTCAAAAATTTTAAAATGGGAAAAAAATTTATAATTTGCCAACCCTTACTTATAAATGAATGAAAATTTCAGGAAAATCGTAACTTTTCATGCTTAATTCATTGATAAGTTACTAATATATGATTGGCAGAAAGTTTTAGGACAATAGCAAAAACATATAAATGTAGGGGTGTCCCTAAACTTTTTGCCGGCACTGTACTTCTTAAGTAAGTGTGGCTAGATCGTGTTTTAGTAAGATGTTGTATAACAAACAAAAGGAATGTTCAAAGCTGGAATTTAGAGTAATGTAGAGATCTTGACTATATATGATGGTTTTTATAGTTATCTCACTCACTGTTGATCACCTAAACTGTAGTATGAAATATTTAGGATCTGATATAATAAATATTTTCTATGACACATAAATCATAATGGTGAAACTGATATAGACTATCAGCTACAAGTGGTGACAACTGGGATCAAACTAACAACAAAGCCTGGTGGGCAGCTATCAGATGGCTATAACTCTTTGGCTAGCAGATGGACACTCTATGTTTGGGATGTTCTGAAAAGTAAAGTTATATATTTTTAGGTTTAGTAAGTAAGGTTTTGGTGTTTAGGGTCTTGAGATTTACTTTTTAAACAATTGTAAAACTCCCCAATTATTTAGATTCTAGCTAAGTAGTTTGTGTCTTACATTTTGTTTATGTCTTTATATAGGAATTTTTAAGGTCATGTTATTGTTAAGTGGCAAACTTGTGATTTGTTTGGTTGGAAAAATCATGTAGCATCGTGTCTAAGATTTTCGGTTTGTGGTAACTGAAAGTATTGATTTGAGTTTTAGTAATGAGGTTGGAGTAATTTCTAAGGTATTGTAATGTTTAAGAAATATTTGATTTACATTTGGTTCCATATGATGTATGCCCATTTGTTGTTTTGTTGGCCGTGTTGATTAACAATATTTCTGTTAAGATGCTAGCAATAGGAGAACGTTTTTGCACTCTCTTCTTTGTTTGGAATCTTCTGTATGTGACTTTATAGAACACAAAAATATATACTTGTTTGTAAATCATTAAAACATTGGAGCTCAGTAAACCTTGGAAATTTATATTCAAACTCATTAAGTTCAGGTTTGAGAACTGAAAATATTATAGTAAAACTTCTCATAACCGGACATAATATGAAAATAATGTAAGTGGCTTTATTACGCAAAGCACCTTTCTGTCGAAGCAGTTCTCTAGCCCAAGGAGTCAGCTCTTTGTTCTTTCCCGACTCAGCCAGTTGTGTTCGAATCTCCGTATCATTCAGTTCAGTGTTCTACAGATTGTTGTATTAACCAACTGAATCAATTGTGTACGAGTGTCATTCAGTTTACTCATTTTATACAGGATTCTGAGTAAGGTAATTTACATTTAGTTATTTCACATAGAATTTGAAATCTACAATGTACAGTAAGGCGGGAAACCGGAAAAACTGTGTTTTCTATTGAAGATAAGATTTAATGATTTATGAGATTACTACTAGAGATATTACAGACCTTGTGAGCACACAGCCAGTGTCTGCCGAAGATGATGAAAGAAAACAAACCATGACACATAGTGAAGCTTTCCAGGCAATTGGCCAGCTGATCGAAAACGTCGAACAACAAGATGAAGGAACAGCAGACGATTGTCTACTCTTTTGAAGGTGGAGGGATATTTCATCAAAGAAACATGTTCAACGAATCAAGCAAACCATTACTACATCTTTTTTACCAAAACTGATAATTAATGTACATACAGTTCTGTATTCCTATTAAAACATAATTACAATCTTTAATACTTTTAACTTAATTATTTAGAACAATCATTGATCTACTTCCAATTGGAATAGTTGAGATTTTGTAGTACAAATGCAACATTACATAATCCCTCCTTATTTAGATTTTTTGTTATCCAGATCGAGCTGTTGCCAAATTGATTTGGGTATGAGAGGTTTTGTTATACTTTCAAAAAAGTATTAAATAAAACTGAACTCGAGCTTATGAACTGGCAGATTAAAAAAAAATAACAATAATATTAAAATACAGGGTCTATTACAAAAGTAATGCAGATGATTTAATTGAAAAAACTATCCATCACAGTGGGTTAAAATAGGCTCTCCCCGCTCAACACAGCCAGTTGTCAGTTTGCTCTAGGTGTGGCAGACATGTCTCCATAAATGCAATGATGGTGGGAAAGAGTATTTTTACAGAACTAAAAGCATGTATGGTTAATAAATCTATTTTTCCCAGAAAATGCACATTACTTTTGTAATGGATCCTGTAAAACCAATAATATACAACACCTGATTGAATATAAAGTTACATCAACTTAAATTGGCAAAACAACTGCACTCGTATATAATTCATTTTCCCAATCAAATGCAAAGTAAAATAATATTATTAATGATAATAAAAGTCAAATTAAAAGTAAAGCACTAAAATCCCATCCTATTAATTTATTAAGTATCATTTCCATATATGTAATATACTTTTACATATTTCACTAACCTGTTATTACAGTGCATCAGTTCGTCTTCAGGGAATTTATCAAAGTGAACCGTAATATTCCAAGGTAGTTGTATGTCTGATTTATTCATATCAAATAGAACACCAATTGGATAATGCCTGAAAACAAAGAACTTTGTTATATTTAAAATATTTTTACTTCTTGAAATATTAAGTGTTAAACCTAATTGAAATGCATGGTTTGATAATTAAACCAAAAACCTATTAATATTTTATGCATGGTTTGATAATTTAAACAAAAACCTATTAATATTTTATGCATGGTTTGATAATTTAAACAAAAACCTATTAATATTTTATGCATGGTTTGATAATTTAAACAAAAACCTTTTAATATTTTATGCATGGTTTGATAATTTAAACAAAAACCTATTAATATTTTATGCATGGTTTGATAATTTAAACAAAAACCTATTAATATTTTATGCATGGTTTGATAATTTAAACAAAAACCTATTAATATTTTATGCATGGTTTGATAATTTAAACAAAAACCTATTAATATTTTATGCATGGTTTGATAATTTAAACAAAAACCTTTTAATATTTTATGCATGATTTTGACACTTGTTAGTTTGTGGATTTTATGGGTTGACTGGGGATATGTTGATGATATGGCTAGTTCATGAATAAACCTGGTTTTGAATAATAAAAAATAACTAAAAACTTAAAATGTTGTGTAGTTATGGATTGTGTATATGAGATGTTTGGCGTAGTTTGATTAGGTGTTTTGGTTTTTGAGTGCATTTATGTGTTCTTGGTAGTGTATGTAAAATAACCTTCCTATGTAAAAAATGGGGCTTGAACTGCAAATTAGTTTATAAATATCAGGAGAGTTATATAACTTTTTATTTATGTTATTAGGTTTAAATTGTTTGTCGAGCTGTTGTGTAAAGAGTAGGCTATTTTGAAATTGTATTTTTGAAGTGTGTTGGTTAGTTTATGGGTTTTGAGTGATGTGTATGGTATTGTTAGATATTTTATGGGTTTCTCGTATTGTGTATTTGGAGTTGTGTTATTGAGTTTATTTTATAGGCAGTTGTAGAGTTTGTCAATCATTGTTGTGTTGTATCCATTGGTTTGTGCTATATGTTTTATGGTGTTTAATTCTTGGTAGAGTTCCTCTTCGTCTACACACAAAACTTACACACACCATCAAAACAGAGCAAAAAAACTCTTTTTAATTTCTCAAGGCAGTCTTTCTTAATTACTTGTACAGACATACAAATAGATAAATTCAACATATGCTGAAAACCTACCAACACCAATACTACCATTCACAAATCTTCAAACCACCCACACTAACTTCAACTAGCTGCTTATATAAGACCATGATACAATGTCTATTAAAAACAAAGTTAGAAAAAAAAGAAAACTAATAAATATTAAACATCATAAAATATATAGAATAAGTCATGGATACAACACAACAATGATTGACAAACTGTACAACCTACTCAATCAATAACCCAACTGCAAATATTTGAGAAACCCTTAAAATACTTAACAATACCATACAGATCACCCAAAACTTATAAACTAACCAACAAATTTCATAAATACAGTTACAAAATAGCCTAATCCATACACACCACCCTCAACAAACAATTTAAACCCAACAACATTAGCAAAGACTTATACTGCTGGTGTTTATAAACTAACTTGCAGTTTGTGCCCCAGTTTTATTATAGGTCAAACAGGGAGGTCATTATATACACTCTACCAAGAACACATAAAAGCTCTCACAAACCAAAACCCCCATTCAAAATTTTCCGAACATCTTATATCCACAAGCAATAACTACGCAAACATAATATCTAACCTACAAATTCTTGACAAAGAAATAAAAAATAACCAGTGATACAAAACTGAACCATATAAGATACATAAACATTTAAAACTACAGCCTACACATACTCAATACCCTATTACATTATAACTCATAGACACTTTTTGACATTATAGCCACAAACACTCTCTAAAATAAATCTACATTGCTGCTTTAATATCCCCCTATCCTTTATTAGTGGTGTTCTATGGAGACATATGATTACATGCGTTTTATGAGTCAAAATTTGTAGAGTACACTTTGTATTGATTGTATAAGTTTTGAAGGATTTTTCACAATATGCAAACAACAATGAGTTTTTTCATAGTCATCAGCTGTTCATTCTAGTAACAACTCATCCATTGCTTCTCTTCTGGAATTGCAAATTGTTACTTATTTTGCAAAACTAGAGGCTGTATGAAAAAAATTACAAAGTTAACATGAATGGGAAACTGTACATGAGCACATGGCCAAGATATTAGAAATGTGTGAGTGGGTTTGTGAAAATTTTTTAAAAGATTTTAGGGACATATTTTGCTATACCATTATAATTTGTTCAGAAGTAGATGTCTAAATGAAGATGTCTAAAAATGTGGCAAAACAAATTCTTAAATCAAACTAACTATCTAAAAAGGTTAAAGTTTTTCAAATAAACCATCCACATTCTTTATTTAGATTTGTTGTTATATTTTTATGATATTACTTCTCTATTACAAGAAAATCCATTTTATATTTTGCAGCTGCATCCATTCTGCATGAAAAATATTATCAAAAGTCACCATCAGAGATAAACATTATCTTTAGTAACATTGTGCCTAATTTCTTGATTAGGTCTTCTAAAGTTGCTTGATGTAATCATCTTGAATTCACTGATTAAACTATAATTAAAAGATACCTAACTACGTAAATATGTATGGGCTTACTTGCTGACGCGTTTCAAAACGACCTTGTGATAAACTTCATAGACCCTACCATCACCAAACACGATTTCAAAATATACATAAAACCAACAACTATCGATACTGTCATACATAATAAATCTAATCACCCCACACAACACAAACACGCTGGATTTAATCATATGTTACACCGCCTAATCAATATACCTATGCTGCAGGAAGACTATGACAAAGAACTGAATACAATAAAATACATCGCTCAACAAAACGGCTACCAACATACACTCATAGACAACATATTCATGAAAATTTAACATAAACATCATCAAAGGGCCATGCAGACAAACCACACAAAAAACAACAAATACATATCCCTCACCTACCACAACAAAAACATACACAAAATAGCTTCCACATTCAAAAAACTTTACTCCCAAATATCTTACAAAACAACAAACATTTTAAGACAGCTCATACAACCCTTTCAAAACAAACAGACAAATACAAACCATCCGGTATTTACAAATTAACATGTAATGATTGTCCTAGCTATTATATCGGCCAAACCGGTAGGTCATTTTTTACACGCTTCGCATTTTTACAAGAACACATTGCTCAAAGAAACCAAACAAACCCAAAATCCAGCTACACAACACACTTAAAAAACAAGCAACATACACACACAGACATACATACTAATTTAAACATACTCCACATATTAAAACAAAGTAAAAAACTAACAACTCTAGAAAAATATGAGATATACAAACACTATGCAAACAGATAAAGAAAACCTATTAAATGATCACACACATTTTGAAGCCAACACCTTTTTCCATTACATAGCACACAACCAAAATAACCCACCCCTTCCACAGTCATAAATCCATCCCGACAACCTTTGTACCTAACACGAAGCCGCCAGTAGAGGCTTTGCTTCGTAAAAGAAACGATTGTTTTAAAACACGTGCTCCACAATCATAAAAGCAAGTGCTACTATAGGCAAGTGTACCTTGTGTACAAGTGATTTTAGTTTAAAACTATTAGTTTAAATGAAGATGGAATCAACCAATATGAATATAAAATTTATTTTTGTCACTACATTTATTAAAAAAGTTATGTAAAAGGGTGTTAAAAAATAAAAAAACTTCATTTATAATAACAGATATAAATATGAGTTGAATCTAAAATTACAAACTCAGTTGCTAAGTACATTGATCCACATTGATTTAACACTAAGAAAAGGAGTGCAGGTAGTTTTGTGTAAATGTTCAGGAGTTTTTATGACATATAAAAATTAATTTCTGTTCACTATCTATTAAGGAAAACCAGTGCTACAAATAAAGTTATTTTAAAGATGTTTGTAAAGAAGAGATTTAATTAAAAACAGTAATTGGCATGAATGAATAACAAACAATTACTTATGAAAATTAGTCCACAAACGTTTTGAAAGTTACCGAACTGGTGAAACACTCACTGACAAATAACTAAAACTTGAAAAATTGCAATTATGAGTGAGTGGATTGTAAAGAATGTATCATGTGAAATAGAAATTAATTATTGAAAACTGCAAAATTAATAATCAGTAAAAGTTATAATAAACAAATATTTAAATAAATTAATAGAATAAACAAAATGTTAACAAAATTTATAAGCATGATATAACATACTTGCTTGCTTCTTGGTCATTTATATTTTTGTAGGATGCATTTTTTTAAAATGACCAAATATTTAGTAAATTATTATATGCATATTAACACATTTACATTAAAACCTCTCATATCAGGATCATGGTGACGACTGCCTTATCCGGATAACAAAAACTCCAGATATGGGAGAGGTTATGTAACGATGTAAGTTTTCACTAAATAAGTTAAATTTATTGAAGATTATAATTATATTTTATTAGCAATATAGAACTGTACGTACAATTTAGTTACATGCCTTCAAGTCAGTTCCTTAACCCACTGCGGTTTACGTGGTAGGTCAGCTATTCATTAGTGTTGCCATGGACTGTGATTTATTTGGTTCGAGAGTTTATTTTCTGATTTGTCATGCACAAGACTAGAGGTGTGTGCTTTATAAGAGAAATTTATTGACCCTCAAAACTTATAGCATAAATAAAGGTATTTATGGCCCATTGATCTTCTGTCAGACATCTAAACATAGATGATATGGGCACTCAAACACTACTGATTAAGTTGGGTAACACAATAATTTGTAGAACACTAGTGAACTGGACAATATGGAGACTCGAATACAACTGGCTGGGCCAGGAAAGAACAAAGAGCCCAATGCTGGCGACAGAGACTGGCTTAACATCAAGGTACCTTGCGGAATAAAGACACTTACTTTATTTTCATATTATGCCCGGATATTGGAAGTTTTGGATATGAGAGGTGTTACTGTACTTAATATCACTTTTTCTCTCTCATACACACAAACACACAAAAACACACACACACCACTCACAAAATTAGAGATATAATAGAGTTAAAATGTAATGCATAGTAGTTAATAGTATGATTATATTATCATGTGATATAACAACTATGATTAAAAAATGAAACCATAAAATAGATAAAGACAAAATAGAACAAGCATAAGACTACAGGAATTCAGTAAATAAGAAATACCATAAATACATGAAAAGTTTTCATGTAATGTTAAAAAATACAAAGCAAAAAAAGGTCTGGGCATGAGATCTCTCTAATCAGATATAAGAAAAAATATGCTTAAAAGGAAAGACATTACAGTAGTTTTAAATAACCCAGAAGGACAACAATTTAGGTTTAAAGATGACTATATACATCTAATAATGATAAATAAAATAATGTTTAGTAATGAAATCAAATTTATAAAATCTTTAACCTCACCTCTGACATAGAAGATAAAATATTTAAAGTAGTTTAACAAATATTTAACTAAAGTCAATAACAAATTTGAATTTTCAATGTACAGAAAAGCAATGAAAATACAACAATATCTATAATTTAAACCACGTACCTAATCAGTAATAATACAGAAAATGAAAAAGAAACACGCTTTAAACAATAACAAAAAAACAATAGTTTATGACTATCCGAACTTTAAATTTAGTAAGTTTTTGATCGCACATAGCGATCAAAAATGTTCTGTCTCAGTAAGATTTTAACAAATTTACTCAATTTAAAGTTCGGATAGTCATAAACTATTGTTTAAGTGATTAATAAGATTCATTGAACGTAATGGACTACACAATTCAAGAATAACAGAAAGTAAATACAGTACTTGAAAAATAGTAGAAAAATTAGAAAATATTTTACAAAAATAACAAAATTCTTGTTTCTTACTTTTAAACTTATTTAATAGTTTGACATGATATTTTATATAGTTTATAGGGAATAAAAATGTTCTTTTACAAATTTTAGTATACAAATGTGTCGGAGCTCAAGATGCTGATTACCTGCAATCGGGTGAAAAGTGTAGAAAGAAAATTGTTGTAAAATCACACACACACATTTTAAGTATATATACATACACACACAGTAGTCTCGATATTTCGAGGTTGATGGGAGCAAGACCTCTTAGGATTAAACGGAATTACATTCCTGTTAATTAGGAAAAATAGGAGTTTTAATGAATACTAACAATATAATTAAATGCACTAAATGAGTTTATAGAACATTATATGAACATTTCTTTAAAACTCAATGCATTTCTTTGCATATCATTTTGATATAAACATTTCTTGAAAGCCAGACTCATTTTCTTTGCACACCGTATTAATGTAAACATTTCTTGGAAGCTCGACTCATTTCCTTAGCATTTCGTAATGATATAAACATTTCTTAGAAGCCCGACTCATCATTTCCTTTCAAATTGATAAAATAGACTCGAATTGAACTGAAGCTTGAAATATCAAAACTTGAATTTTAGAGACTTTACTGTATGTATGTATACACATACATTGATATTTTACGTTATCCATTGTTTTTCCGTTGCACTGATTTTATGAAGTTAATATATTACTATTGTAAGTAATTTTATCCACCATTAAGTGCAATGATTTTACTTTGTTCACACAATGTAAAATCATTGCACTTAATGGTGGATAAAATTACTTACAATAGTAATATATTAACTTCATATATATATATATATATATATATATATATATATATATATATATATATATATATATATATATATATATATATATATATATATATTACACTTTAATATACTTAAAAAGAATCTTACATGGTCTACATTCGAGTCGACTTTCGAGGACTACATAATTAAGTGATAAGTGAATACAAGAAAACAGTTTTGCAAAGTTAAATATATATATTATAACTTAACTTTTGTTATAATTAAATTCATTTTTTAATGTTATTTATTTACCTTACCTATTTAATGTCACACCTTCTGGTTTATAAAGAATTAACAATCTTATAAATTTTTAAACATCACTTGCATTTATTCTCTTCAATTAACTCTACACATTATTCCAAATTTATATTAATATTTTGCAGTGACAGGATTGATATCTTAACTAATATTACAATGATAAATGGTGGACTTCTGAGGCTTTAGTTTTCTAATAAAATAACATAACAAAAAAATAGTATTTAAATTTTATTCTTGATCTCGGGTCGCTATTACGGAAACTTTGCTTTTTAAATTAGAAATGGTGAAACTAGAATAATTTTTATAAAATTTGATGAAATTAAAATTGTTCTGAACTTTACTAAAATTTAGATGTCTGTTGGCTACACTTATATTAAAATAATACTTATTGTTCTGAAGAGTCCCTGGAATTAGTTATCTTCTGCACTTACACTTGACACACCAAAAAAACTTACTTTATATTTCTAAAAAAACTTTTACGTCGCACTTTTCTAAATTTTACTTATAAAAAAAACTTTACTTAATTTAACAAAATTCTCCCTTTACAACACTTCCATCCTTGTCCCCTCCAACCTGTCTTCCTCTGAGACTCCTCTCAAAACTTTCCTAACTTCCCCGATCATTTAGTTTTTATTCAAAAATCTAATCTTTCCCACTACCACCAATACGTTCTTTGTAAGTTTCTCACAGTTCTACAATTAGCTAAACCTAACGGTACATGGTTATTTTCCCAGGCTATATCGGCCGCTGGATTTCCTGTCTTAACTACTATGGACCCTCTCTATTGTCTATTGTTGCCGCCCGCAGCTTATAGCTTTCCCGGAAAAGGATAATGGATGGTGCCTGCTTTGTCGGCATTTTACAACTATTTGTGTCTTTCTTTGCTAAATCCTATAGATATTTATTTTAACAACTAACTGAATTTGTGTTTATAAATTTTTCGTTGTTCTCAGATTGTCATTTTGAGGCCTTTGTGTACTTTTTTTTATTAAATGTATATTTTCTAGTCTGGGGAATGTATAGTTGATTTTGATGGTGGCTAAGTTTGAATTGTAAATGTTTGGCTTGATGTATGCCTTAGGGTGCTCTTTATATCAATCTTTTAATTTTTTTTTGCCAATGTAAATTTTCTTATAGTCTGGGCATTCAATTTTATATATTCTGTTATTAAGCTTAGGACATATCTTTTCCGGTTGGTTTGTTTTATTGATTATGCTTCCTGTATTTTTGTAAGTTATATTAATATTGTTATTTTTTAGTATTTTAGTTATTCCTTTCATGTTATATCCCAAGTATATGAACGTAACCCATTTTTTTAATTTGTGGTCCGCGTTTAGGTTGTTTAAATTTATTTAATATTTTAAATTCTAATTTATCTAAAGTCGTTTTATTGTATTAGTTTTTTGGGTCATTTTATATATTTTTTGATTTTTCTTGCCTTTTTTCTCATATTTTAGTGGTTGATTTATCATTCTGTATAAGAGTGAATTGTAAGCAGCCATTTTATGTTGTGGGGGATGGTTAGAGTGGTTTGGTATTGTATTGATGGTTTGTGTAGGTTTCCTAAAAATTTAGTATTCAATATTATTTGTATTTCTGGTTATTGTTAGGTCTAAATAGTTTATTTTAATATTTATTTCTTCTTCCATGGTGAATTTTATCTTAGGGTGTAAATTGTTGATTTCATTTAGGATAATATTGTTATTTATTGCTTTATTTTGGGAGATGTAAAATCCATACATAATATTCTATACTATACTTTGGATCCATACATTGCATATTGTATCCAATGTCTATTGGGATCGTGTGTTTGTATGGATTATTTTGTCAAGGTTTTGGAAGTAAATTTTTGATATTATACTTGAAAGGGGTGATCCTATTGCCAAGCCATCTGTTTCTTTATAAATCTTACTATTAAATGTGATATAGTTTTGGTTTAGTATGGTCTTTAGGCATTTTGTTTGCGTATTTGGGATTGGTTTTAAGATTAGTTAATTTGTTTTAATTTTTTTTCGTTCATTGGTATATTAGAGTACATGTTTGAGATACCAAATGATATAAATTTAGTGTTTTTTTCTTATGTTTATATATATATATATATATATATATATATATATATATATATATATATATATATATGAAGTTGATATATTAATATTGTAAATACTTTTATCCACCACTAAGTGCAATAATTTTACCTTGTGTGATGAGGCACTTTTCGGTCATTTGACCATTGCCGAATCACTGATCCGTGATTCGACAATGGTCAAATAACCGAAAGGTGCCTCATAACACCAGGTAAAATTATTGCACTTAGTGGTGGGTAAAAGTATTTACAATAGTAATATATCAACTTCATAAAGTCAGTGCAACGGAAAAATAATGGACAACGTAATTATATATATATATATTTATATATATAATATATATATATATATATATATATATATATATATATATATATATATATATATATATATTTAGGTTAGTTTTGGTTGGTAAAGATTATTTAGATTTTTTGGACTAGGAGACTGACAGACTTACCTTGGTAAGAGTCCACTCTTTGTAGTCTTGAAATAGAAACACGTGTTTTCTCTTCGATTGACAAAGACCACTGAGTGGTTGAAATATATCATTGTTTAAGTGCTTTTATGTGTTTCTATTTCAAGACTACAGAGTGAACTCTTACCAAGGTAAGTCTGTCAGTCTCCTAGTCAAAAAAATCTATATATATATATATATATATATATATATATATATATATATATATATATATATATATATATATATATAAATATATATATATATATATATATATATATGTATATATATATATATATATATATATATATATATATACGTACACATACATACATAAACTTAAACTTCTTGATATAACAGTGCCCAAATTTTTTAATCAAAATTACCATACCTAACTTAAAGTAAATTTAGCATGAATTTTAGCACATATTTTGAAATAAAATATAATGCTAATATTCATAAGTGTAACCATATTGACTCACCATTTAAGTGCTTGTCCACTGAAATCAAGCCACATTTCTGTATCATTTTTATCAGGATGAACATGTTTCTGAAAGTGTTTCCTTACCTAAAGCAAAATGTTTACATATTATATTAAACAATACATTCTAAAAACAAATACATTCATTCTAAGTATGGGAAACTATACATTTAAATATTAGCATATACAAATAATTTCACTTCAATAACTCATTCCCTTATGAATTAATTGTTGGGGAATTGTTGCTGAAAGTGTTTCCTTACCTAAAGCAAAATGTTTACATATTATGATATTAAACAATACATTCTAAAAAAGAATATATTCATTCTAAGTATGGGAAACTATACATTTAAATATTAGCATATACAAATAATTTCACTTCAATAACTCATTCCCTTATGATTTAATTGTTGGGGAATTACAGCACTATATAGCTATAATAAAATATAGTTACAAAGTATATAATAAAGATATATTTGCTAATAAAAAAAATAATTAAACTAACATTAACAAATGGAATTTTCGTAGTTAGCCTACGACATTGACTCTGCAAAAAATGTTACACTTGGTGATGAGAAGGACCTCAAGAATAACAAAAAAATAAAACTTGGTGCAGACACACCAACAAATTTTAAAAAATATACCTTAAAAATTGCTATACATTCACAGGACACTTTTAAAATATAGTTTTTATTAATTTTTTTTTAAAGAATACGTTACAAAATATGTAACATGACATAATTTGTCATGCGAATAATATGTCATTGTATATATCATTGAACTCCTGCTAAATGGCTGGACAGATTTTTATGAAATGTTGTGTTCGTGATCAAGTGATTTCAAGAATGGTTTAGTTTCACAATTTGATCCAGTAGGCAGCGCTGCAATCACATTTTAGAATTTAGAAAGTGTTACTTTTTTGCCCAAACATTCAGTCTTTTATATTGAAACTCAAGAATTAATTATTAATATAGATAGGACTAATCCGGACGGCCCAAAATTTTTGTTTAGTTATAGTATTTTACAGTGCACAATCGGTCTGCTGTCCACAAAAATATTTATTTTTATACGTCTATATTTCTTATTTTTCAAAAGGGTTTTCCTACTCTAGTAGACAAATAATATGTTTATTCATTAAAATATGAATTTACCATATTATTTGTTTCTTTTGCCTGTTAAAGTAGGAAAAACTTCTTTGAAAAAATATATTCACATTAGATCTCCCAACACTACAACGCACGTGACATCTTGCGATAAACGAAAGATAAAGGACCGCTGACTAAACGGATAGACAGTCTATCCGTCTGGCGTCAGGTCAGTTAGGTTGTAGGATGCTACCAATACTGCTTCTCGCAAGATATCTGCTCAGTTGTCATTTAATTCTAGTGCGATAATGATCTGTGTTTTTTATTTACGTCTTGTTCAGTGTTCAGTGAAAATGGCAACTAAACGTAAGTCAGTGACAGTGACATTGGAACAAAAACTCCAATCTTTGTTTCGTATTGATGGAGGTGAATCGCATACTAAAATTGCAAAAGAGTTAGGCGTGGGAAAACAAACTGTTTCCGATTGGAAAAAAAGCGACAGGAAATTGAAGATTTGTGTGCAAAAATGGTTAGTAAAGACAGTTTAGGCGGCAGAAGCACTTAAAAAAACCAAAAAATGAAACCCTAAATGAAGCTTTGTATGTATGGTTTTGCCAACAACAGGAGCAGGGTGTTCCATTATCGGGTGCAAATTTGCAAAGATCACGCTGAAACTGAATGAAAAGTTAAAAGGAGATTTAATTTTACAGCCAGTGTGGGTTGGCTGTCATGGTGGAAGGAATGACACGGCATCCGTCAACTCGGAATAAGTGGTGAAATTTTGTCAGGTGACAGTGATGCCAGTGAAAATTTCAAAAACAAATTTGGCAAGTTTCTCAGAGATGAAACCTTACAACCTTGTCAGGTGTTCAACGCTGACGAAACCGGATTAAATTATAAAATGTTCCCAAAAAAAACTTTGGCCTCCAAATTAGATTCAGTAGCAAAAGGCATAAAGTTAAGAAAGAACGTATGACTTTGTTGACCTGCAGTAATGCTTCTGGCGATCTAAAATTACCACTTTTGATGATAGGGAAATCCGCAAAGCCTAGGGTTTTTAAAAATGTAAATTTAAGTGTTATACCGGCCCAATACAAGTTTCAAAAATCAGCGTGGATGAACAGTCAAATTTTTAAGGACTGGTTTTTTGAAAACTTAGTTCCAACAACAGAAAAGTTTTTAAAAGAGAAAAAACTCCCTTGAAAAGCGGTTTTACTAATTGATAATGCCCCATGCCACCCAAATGAAGAAGAATTGCTTCATGGTGACATTTTTGTTAAATTTCTTCCTCCTAACGTCACGGCTCTCATTCAGCTGATGGACCAGGGGCGGAATGTCATTCAGTGATAAAGGCGATAAAACGGCGATATAGGAAAAAGTTAATTTTATCGCTTTTGGAACAACAAGAAGCAGATCCAGCTACACAATTTATTGAAATTATTAAAAAAGTGACTATAAAGGATGATAATGAAATTGGTCATCAAGTGCTCAACGAGGACGAACTCGTCGTAGTGTGCACTGCAAACGCAGAAAATGACAGCTTGGAAGAGGAAGACTACACAGACGAACCGGTCAGTCCAACTCATGATGGGGCAGCTGCAATGCTGGAGGGGTTGATGACCTACTTTGAAAAACAAAGTGATACGTCAACTGCGGAGCTACTGACCTTGAAACACCTACGAGATCGTACTGTGAAACGACGTCATTTATCGTTAAAACAAAAGAACATTACAGACTTTTTTCACTAAGTTTTTCAAAGTTTATTTTTGTTTCAGTTTCATTTTTGTTTGAGTTTTTTGTGAGTTTATAGAGTATAGTGTTTATGTGAATACATTTATTCAACGAGAAAGATGCTTTGATATTTATTCAAGTCATACCTTTTGTGTTACAATTACAGTATTTTTTGCTAAATAAGCTATGAAATACTGTACCGTAAGCTATATTTAGGCCTCAATTTCACTAAAACTACAATTTCAATATGTTTCCCCGCCTAAAACACATATTGTATGCATTTGCTTGGCTTTTTCCGTCTAATCAGGGTCCGGTCCCATCAAGTCCGGATTAGTGAGACTGTACTGTACTATAATTTTTATATATGTGATTAGGTTAGTTTGCATACCAGTTGTTTTAAATTACAGTTACTACTATTATAATATTACTTTATTTAATGTACTTTATTACGTTAAAATTCTATTGATTTGAAAACGTTTTTTATTATTAAATTGAGCACTTATTAGGATTATTATAATGTTTTAAAGTGTAATAAAATATATACATTTTGTACATTTATAAAGTGCGTTATTGGAGTATGCTATGGCAAAGTATCATTAAATAATACTTCACCATAAACATGTGTATTCAACTTCAAAATGATCAATTGGCATTGGCATCTCTGAAAAACTGCTTAACATTGGCAACAGAAAAATTCAATTGCATTTTCATGCAATGTATTCGGCTCGCACACTTTTGCATCATGATGGCTACCAAGGGAACTTTGAAAGAATATTTCCTGATTTGCAAAATAATTACACTAATTGTGGGTGGCTATGCGAGCGACATATTTTGGTGGCAAAAAATATGTATGTCCATGCTATTAATTTTAAAATACAAAAGTAACTGCCTGGCAATGAAATATCATTCAAATCGATTGACAATATTGTCTATCCTGAGGAAACTGTCAACTGTCCTTTTGAATTCACTAGATATACCTGGAATACCACCATATAACTTGCGATTGAAAATTGGTTCACCAATCATTTTGTTTTGAAAATTGAATGCATCAAATATATGTAATGGCATGCAATTGGTCATTAAAAAGAATCATGGATAATGTTCTTGAAGCTACCATTTTAAACAAGTTTCAAGATGAAGTTGTTCATACACCACAGATCCCATTGATTTTTTCTGACTCATTCATCCCATTCAAACACAATATCCAATTCGCTTGGCGTTTATAATGATTATTAATAAGCCATAAAGCCAAACAATATGAATTTACAAAATCCGTGCTTTTACATGGCCAAATATATGTTGCATGTTCAAGGATTGACTAACCATCAAGGTTGTTCGTTTACATCCCACAGGGATTAACTAAAAATATTGCTACAACACTTGTAAACATTTTACAACATACCTATAGTAGCACTTACTTATATTTATTGAAGACGGCTGTTTCGGGAGATGTGTTCCATTGTCAACTCATACAGTATCTGATCTCAAGGTTTTCGTGGGTTAGTGTGGGGTGGGATATTATGGTGGAGTGTGAGTGTATTTGGTGAGTATTAGGAGTTATGATGTCAAATAGTGTGTGTGATTGGATGTTGAGTATGTATGTAGGGTGTTGTTTGAAATGTTTGTATTGTTAGGTTGTGTAACGTTGGTTATTTTTGTACTGTTTATGAAGAATTTGTAGGTTGGATGTTATTTTTATGTGGTCATGTTTTGTGGATATAAGGTGTTCGACAAAGTTTGATTGGAAGTTTAGTTTGTTAGTGTGTTTATATGTTCTTGGTAACATGTGTAAAATGACTTACCTGTCTGGCCTATGTAAAAAATGGGGCGCAAACTGCAAGTTAGTTTGTAAACTCCAGTGGCATTGTAAATCCTTGATATTGTTGTTGGGTTTAAATTGTTTATTGAGAGTGGAGCAGGCTATTTTTGTAATTGTATTTTCGTAGTATGTTGGTTAGATTGTGGGTTTTGGATTATCTGTATGGTATTGTTAAGTATTTTATGGGTCTGTAGTGTTGTGTATTTGTATTTGAGTCATTTAGTTCGTTTTTATTAGGCGGTTATATAATTTGTCAATCATTGTTGTGTTGTATCCATTAGTTTGTGCTATATGTTTTATGGTGTTTAATTCTCGGTAATGTTCTTTGACTAAAAGTGTTTTATGCAGGCGATAAATCATGGTGTTGTAAGCAGCTAGTTTATGTTGGTGTGGGGGGTTTGAAGAGTTGTGAATGGTTGTACTGGTGTTGATGGATTTTCGGTATATGTTGAATTTATGTGTTTGTTTGTCTGTGCGTTTAATTGTAAGATCCAGGAAGTTAAGAGGGTTGTTTTGTTTTGTTTTGATGGTGTATGTTAGTTTTAGGTGTATGGAATTAATATGTTTTAAAAATATGTGTGTTTGGCGTGTATTGACTCTGTATAATCTGATGTTATCGACGTATCAATATCAATAAATGATGTTATCTGAGTATTTATTATTGTGTAAAATGTGGGTTTGTTCAATGTGGTGTACGTATATATATCTGCCAAGATGCTACCTATGGGGGATCCATAGGTAGGGCATCTTTTTGGGTGTAGAAAGTGTTGTAGATGAAGTAATTTTGAGATGTGATTAATTTTGTAAGATGGATGATTTTGTCAATGTGTACATGTGGTGTATTTGTATCTAAAAGCATGTTTTTGATGATGTTGATAGTTTCTAGAATGGGGATGTTAGAGTATAGATTTGATATATTGAAGGAGACTTAAGTGGAGTTGTGTGGGATATTACGTTTTTATTTGGTCACTTTTATTAGATTTAGGCTATTTTTTATGCTACGATGAGTATTACATTTATAAGGTTACGGATGGTTTTATAGAGAAATTTAGCTAGAAGATGAGAAGGGTCACTTATGTAGTTGATTAGTGGGCATATAGGGATGTCTGTTTTGTAAAGTTTGGGCAGGGTATTTAGTTTAGGGGATATTGGTTTAAATTGTTTGAAGTAGATTTTGGTTTAGAGTGGGATTATGGGTTTTGTTTTGCTGATTGATTCTTTGATTTGAGTGTTGTATTTTTTAGTTGGGTCGCCTTTTAGTATAGCGATGCTGTTATTTTGAATGAAAACGTGTACTTTTTTTTGATGCAGTTATTCATGATAACCACTTCATTTGTTAACAAGTTATCTTAGCAAAATTTATCTATTTTTTGGCATGACCAAATTAATCGGATGTTGTAGCTAAATTCTAATGCAGTATAGTTTTGCTGATTAATACTGCAATACTAGTGTAGCACCAGTATTGCTACTGATTAAACTTGAATCCCCAATGAAAACATAATTTTAAACAACTATTTTAATGTACTATGAGTACCTAATTATTGTATAATTAAGTGAATATTTTAGATCTTACTTGCTGACGGGTTTTGAAACAATCGTGAGTAGAGACCTAGCTTGATAAATAAAACTATTATTTCTAAAGGCGTCAGCAAGTAAGCTAACATATTCACTTAGTTAGATACATAATTACTTGTAATTTAATCAGTGAATGTAGTTTATATTCATGGGGTTTTAGATATACATAACAACATAAAAAACACTAGTTTTATAGTGTTATGCATGTCTGTAACCACATGAAAATAAAGCTGCTTGTTGTAATCACCTTGAATTTACTGATTAAACTTCAATTAATTACTACATAACTATGTGGTTATGTTAGAGCTTACTTGCTGACGTGTTTCGAAACAATTGCTTTATTTACGAAGTAGAGCCTCTACCCACGATTATTTTTGAAACGGTTAAGCTTTATATAAGTTATATAATAATTATTTATAGTACATGAAAATAGTTATTTGAAATTATGTTTTCACTGGTGCTACAAGTTTGACAGGTTGGTTGAATCTTTGATACACGATTCTTACTTTATTAAACATGATAAATTATATCCCAAGGAGAAGAAAATATGTTTCAGAAATTTCATTTAGGGTATTTCCCCTCATATTCTATTTTAGTTACTTATATTGAAGATTCCAGAATATATATATAATTTAGATAGTTATGTATAAAAAAAAAATTAAGACTGTCATAACGCCTAGTAGTACCTACATCCATTTAATAATCATTACCATGTGTCGTAACCAAACCTATTTTATAATCTCTAAGGAATGGCCTTCTCCAATGAAGGCAATCATTATCAAATTGATTATAACTTTCTCTCTCTGTATATGTGTGTGAGTGTGTGCAAACATACACACATACACATATATATATTATTATTATTACTTGTAAATAATTTTTTCCACCACTAAGAGCAATAATTTTACCTTATGTGATGAGGCACCTTTTGGTCACTTCACCATTGTCGAATCACTGATTAATTTTTCTCTATTTTTCTGGTGTAGATGTTCGGTCCGTGATGTTGGTATTTGTTGACATCATACATATTTCTTCTTGAGCCATGTGTATAATGTTTTTGAACAGTACGTCGTCTGCATATGTTGTCTGTAGGTTCATTAAATTGTTGTGTATGTTTTTATAAATGTGGTACTTTTCTAGTGAGTTTAGTTCTATTGGGTTATTATTTAATTCAAGTATGGTTAGGTTATTTTCGTAATTTGTTATTTCATATTTATGTGATATTAGGTGTGCTACAACATTTGATGCTTTTGTATTTTTATTTTTGAATGCTCTGTAATGTTCTTCAAATCTTATTTTAAATGATCTGGTTGTTTTCCCTATGTAAAATGTGTTGCAGTCATTACATGTAATTTTGTAAATTCGTTTGTATATATGTACATATATATATATATATATATATATATATATATATATATATATATATATATATATATATATATATATATATATATATACAGTATCCCGAGATGATCCATTGTCGACTCAGATCTTAACTGACCTCTTGGTTGTTTTAGGTTAGGGTGGGGTAGGATATTAGGCTAGAGAATTAAATCTACTTTAAAGAGTATTGGGGGTTATAATGTCTAAAAGTTTATGTGAGTTATAATGTAATAGGGTGCTGAGTATGTGTGTAGGGTGTAGATTGAAATGGTTGTTAATCGTATATTGTTTGGTTGTGCATTGTTGGTTTATTTCTGTTTTGTTTGTCGAGAATTTGTAAGTTTGAAGACATGTTTATATAGTTATTGTTAGTGGATTTAAGATGTTCGGTAAAGTTATCCCACCCCACCATAACCTAAGAAACCCAAGTGGTCAGTTAAGGTCTGAGTTGACAATGGGACACATCCCTTGAGATTGCTGTCCTCAAAAATCATAAAAGTAAGTGGTTTTAGTTAAAAACTAGTAGCTCACATAAAGATGGAATCAATTGATTTTTGTTGTTAGTTGCATTCCAAATTAAAATGTATGACAAGAAACTACATATATAGTTCCAAAGAACTGTTTAAATGTTCTTGAAATTGTTTCCCTTGCATAGAAGTAAAGGTATATTAAGATCAGCAACTACCGCTCTGATCGGTGAAATTTTTTTATTGCTGGTCAATTTAACCATGCTGAACACGAATCTGAAGTTAATTTTTATGGCAAACATAAATTAACATGAAATAAAATAACCTAACCTAAGTGCTTAACACGTTCATTGCCAATCACATGATATCGCATGATGTCAGATCCTACCGGATGGCCGATCACGCGATATGGCGTGGCTGTTGCTATCCAAATTCTAAGTGAATTGTTATAGCGGCCACTACACAAAATTCCAATTTCCAGCTTTTCAATGAACGTGTTAATAAGACTCTGATCGCACGAAATTTTTTATTCTCATCAAAAAGTTGCAAATCTTAGCGGCATATCTAAGTCAAGTGACCCGCATGATGATTTCCGAATGACCGACAGATGCCACGTAACTTTTCAACTAAAAAAGACACGAATCTGTTATTTTCAGCGGTAAACCAAAATCAACCATCTTGGTAATAGTAGTCACAGGACCTTAAAGATGCTTTCCAATTTCCTGACAGATGCCAACTGACTTTTCAACCGAAAAAGCGTGTATTTAGTGTGATGATGGACTGTGACGGATCTTGCCATACATCATTTTTTGAAGTTTGTTTGTTCGATGAAAAACAGGTTATTGAGGCTTTATGTTCACACAATGTGATTCGGATGAAGAAAAACTGTTTGAGTTCAGTAACATAGTGAAGATCACGGACTACTTCAAGTTTAGGTGTGAATGTTTTTCATTGCCAAAGATAGGCCAGAAAAAGTGCAGATGGAGTGTTTAGAGCGAACCAAAATGAACATAAACCAACTCGGTGCAATATCAACTTTGTATTCACCAAAAACCTCTAAGGTAAGCACCTAGGTTAGGTTATTTTATTTTGTTTGTCATAAAAAATAACTTCAGATTTGTGTTCAGTATGTTCAAATTGACAGCCAATAAAAAAATTTCGCCAATCAGAGCGGTAGTCACTGATATTAATGATTACCAAAGTGAACACACTAACTTGCTCAATAGAGATTCCGTCTGCAATATATCAACAGAAACTTGTAATAGAGATTCCTTCTTAGTTAGATCAGCAGATTTAGATATTGTTCTTAGTTTATAAAAAATTATTGTAAATGGGGTTTATCAAAATAAATATTTATCCTTACCTTATCTGTAACAAGTGGAAAATAACTCAATCTAGGAATCATTAAATAGTAAGGTTCTGGTTCTTGAAGATCATTAACATCTTCAGCATTTAACTGAAAACAAACTGGCAGTCTACCTTCCCAAATTTCTCTAAGAACTTCCCTGTCACATGCCATCCTTATTGCTACATGTATTTTGTTACAATGATTTTATTTTTGGTTTATTTAATCACACCTAGAAAAAAAATTCTGAAGATATAAATTTAATTCTTTTCAACTCAACTTCCCTTATTTTTTTAAGAAGTCTTATATTTAATAATTAATATTCTTAATTGTTCGAATACAAAATAATTTTCAACATGAAAAAATCTATAAAATTTTAAATAAAGTGACAGTAACATATCATTAAACACGTTGCAACCAAAATACGAACAGCTGTTTATACTGGTTGTTTGAGATTTTAAGGCGATTTCTAGGTTATTACATTCTGCATTTGAATCAGCTGATTTATTTGCTGACTCCCTGATGGTAATATTTTACTTGGGAAACCTCACTAAAAGCGCCAAACTGCACCGCGAGTTATAATTGTTTTTTTAACATTTTTTATATACTGCGGAATATTAGAGTTATCATTTTTTCGTATTAGAAAAAAGATTTAAAATACTACCAATTTATACTTGTATATTTTTTAAAAATTGTAAAGTGTTTCAGTTATGGCATATTATGTAAAACAAAGACAATTTTACATTTAGGTATTAGAGATTACAAAAAATTGAACTTGAGTTACATAAATTTTAATATTATCAGTCCTAAATAATTATTTTAGCAATTATAATTTCACAATGAATGTAATATTGTGTCATTGTTTTAGCGAAACTTTGATTTCATAGTTTTGCTTGTGTTGCAAGATATGGTTAGATGTGTATTTCTTTGAAATTTTTTAAGTTTTAGAGATTTAGCACTAAGTTTTATTATTTTTACCCTATTTTTAAAGACATTCTACAACATCAGGTTTAATGGTTTTGCAATTTTAGTTGAGTTTGAATAACAGATAAATACCCAGTTTTATTTAAAATATTACCCATATAATAAGTTTTTTGGAGTTATTTTGAGATATGAAATTATTAACTAAGTATGGAAAAAGAAAGTGAATACGAAGAGGAAGAAGTTCTAATTTATGCTCAATTTGATGCTTTATTAGACGAAGAATTATTCGAGTATGGTCCAGCAATTAAAATTATTGGTCTGGATACAGATGAACCTTATGTTCAGGTTGGAAACCAGGTAATATTTTTGTAAAACACTTATTATTTTTTACTTATCGAAACACCAGTTAAATTTAGAAACAAAAATTTAGTTTGTTTTCACTTGAAGACTTCCAAACTTTGTGAGAGGAATTTTCATTGAATCCATCTTCATTTGATGTACTAGTTTTTAACTAAAAATACTTGAATTTTCGCACACAAAATAATTGACTGGCACAAATACTTCGATTATATCATAACACTATACAGAGGCAACTCCCGTTAATGCAAAAAACTCCTCACCTACACTAATAAAATACACCCAAAACTCCAATTAACTTCAGAGATTGAAACCAACCGATCCCTAAACTTCCTCGACCTAACCTTAACAAAAATCCACACACAAAAACACAGCTTCAACATTTATAGGAAACCCATAATAACAGATACTTATCCACAACACCTCAAACCACCCTATCCAACACAAACACGCTGCCTTCAGATCCATGCTCCATAGAGTTAAAGAAGTTCCAATGACCACAGAAAACAGAAACAAAGAACTAGACACAATTAAATATTTAACATACACATGAATAAAACACCACAATAATAGACAAACTATGGTACAAAATACAAAAAAAAAACACTAAAATTAACATTACAGACAGGGAAAACAAATACCTCTCGATGCCATACATAAACAAAACAACAAACAAAATAGCCTGCAAATTTAAAAAAAACAGGATACAAAATAGCATACAAACCAAATAACAAGTTACAATACAAAATACAACACGACACCAACAATAAAGATAAACTATAAGCACCAGGGGTATACAAACTAAACTGCGACATTGTAACAAATTCTACATTGGACAAACAGGTAGTAGCTTTAAACAAAGAGTTGAGGAACACAAACAGAATACCAACTCAACGTTTTACAATCACATATAAGAAAAAGTACACAAATACACAGACATTTACCATAACCTAGAAATCCTATACATCAACCAAAAAGGACCACATCTCAACAAACTAGAACAATATGAAATTTACAGACACACAAAAACACAAAGTACAAACATATTAAAGGAACAAACACAATACAAATCACACATACTCTTTGATACTATCAAAAACCTGCCTTTAAAACCGTCATGGTTGACCCGACATCTCCGAGCAGAAGACACTGATGAAGATCACCACATAGCGATCAAAAATGTTCTCAGTAAGTTTTAACAGATTTACAAAATTTAAAGTTTGGGTGGTCATAAACTATTGTTTAAGTGATTAATAAAAATACTTGTAAATATGTTATGCTTGCTTTTCGTAGGACTTATTTCAAAATTGTTGAGGACAGCCGTTTTGGGAGGGATGTCCAATTATAAACTCATTGAGTTACAATCCGAGTTGACAATGGGACATCTCCCGAAATGGCCCTCCTTGACAATTTTAAAGTAAGTAGTACTTTATGCTAGTGTTTTAGGAGTTTTCAGTTTATAAGTATTCAACTACTATTAGGAATTTTTAATGATTTCTTGAGAAACTGTGGCCTAATGTTATAATATTTTAAATAACAAACCTAATAACCACAATATAACTTTATTTAATCACTTGATGTACCGCTGACAATGGGCCTATTCCTAATTCAGTTTTATATTCCTTGATTGATTAAAAACAGCTGATTTTAAGTGACAATGCTTAAGACAAAATAACAATAAATTTATAACCTCAATATTTTTTTGCTATATATGTTACGTTGTAAATTAAATTAATTTTGTTCAGTACTTCTGAAGATGGTTACCTGGTAACCGAAATTTACATCATGTGATTAAACAAAGTTATATTGTGGTTATTGGGTTTGTTATTTAATATATTATAACTATTAGGAATGTTTGTAATAGGTGATGAAGAATGCACCGAATATAGATATTTATATAAGCTACGAAAAAAAGCATTTTTTGCTAAGAAAAAGTAATTTTAAATGTTGTAACCAAAAATAGTGTTTGTTTATGTTTCTGAGAGTCTAACATTACACAAAATTTAGGTTGTGTTTTATATCTGCAACCTTTTTTTTTTGTATATTGTGTGTTGTTATATTGTACCTTCTTTTTTTATCAGGTATCTATATTAGAAACTGCAGAAACATATGTGGTTAGTATAGTTCCAATGTTTCGCTAGAATCTCATCTAGCATTGATGAGGTGAACCCAACAACGGTTGAAGTGTGAATGGAGAGTGCAGACAAATCTGCTCCTATATATATTAATGGGATGGGCTTCTTTCCTCTATATATAGGAGCAGAGTTGCCTGCGCTCTCCATTCACATTTCAACTATTATTGAGTTCATCTTGTCAATGCTAGATGAGATTCTAGCGAAACGTTGGAACTTCGATTTTATTCTCTACAATATGAACGAATGTACTCTGGATATTAACTATTCATCATATAAATATAAAAGTATTTATACCATTTTATTGATAAGTAAAAAAGTATATTTCGTTTCATCGAAGTTTCTTCATATTTTTTGAATGTATGTAATTTGCTATTAGTATACAATTTTTAAAAAAACGTATGGGTAGATGAGTCTGTCTAGGTAGGGCAGGGATCCCCATCTTAACCTAAAACAACCAAGTTGTTAATTATAATCTGAATTGACAATGGGTCGTAAAATAGTCATCTTCGTTAACAAAAAAAAAAAAAAAAAAATTCAACTACTTACACCAAACAATAAAATAATTATTAATTAAAAAACTTGTATCTATGTTGGTATGTTATACTTGGTTACAGTAGCACTTATTTTTATGATTGTTGAGGAGTGCCGTTTCAACAATCATAAAAGTAAGTGCTATATAGGCAAGTGTAACATACTAATATATGTTCAAGTGTTTTTAATGAAGAAATAGTAGCTCAAGTGAAGATGGAATCAAATTATTAATCTAATGTGTTGCTTCAACATTGCAAAGAAAAAAGAATAGAACGTGTTGGAATTTTAACTTCATGATGTACAAGTACTATATAGAATATCTTGGAAATTTTTCTCCTGAAGGTATTTCAGAATTGTAGGTTATAAGACACTTGTTTTCTTTTACATCGTAGTTATTAAAAATCTATTAATATTGCTGAGAGTTTTTTAAAAATTAGATCATCTGCTCATATCTTTTCCTGGTATTGTTTCTTAGATTATAAACCCAAATAGTCAGAACACGTAGAAACATTATGTTTTAAGATTTTGCAGGATATTATTTTATCAAATCACTTCTACATTTCCTTATGATTATCCAAACCTTAATTTATTTTGTAAATTTGTAAACATTTACTGATACAGTATGTTTTTGATCGCTCCATGGCAATCTTCATCAGTGTCTCGTGGCGATCTACATTTTTTTATCATTTAACATCAGTTTGCCTATTGTTTTCAAAAACGTTTTATCTTGGAAATTGACTTATTATAAATTTGTGAAATTTATTAATTAAAAAGTTTTGATTTAAAATTATAATTATGTTTATTTTTTATAATTATTTTTCTGTGATAGATGTATTGTGGAAAATGGAAAGATTTAGTTGGAACAGCATTATTCTTTGAAGAAGTTGAATCTCCTCCACCAAGTGATCCTGTTTTCTCTGAAACGCCAGCAAAAACATTAAAATATCAGTATAAAACTAGAAAAGGATTAGAACTATCTAGAGTTTTCATTAAACCGAAAAATGAAACTGCTGATTCCACAATACCTGATGATGATTCAGCTAAAATTTCAGAAGATTATGCAAAATTAGAAGATGTAAAACTAGAGGAAAATTCTGAACAGAAAGAAGTAAGATTAAGTTTTTTAAAAATTGTATACATATACAAAATTAATCATTAACCATAATTTTAAATATTTAATTTATCAAAATATAATTTATTGAAAAATTTTTAATAGCGCTTACAGTGTAAACTTGACATGCAACTTTGCAGCATAATGAGACGTGCCTTATCTTTTGGCTGCAGTACACATATTTATTTTCACACCTACAGTACTTTGCAGCCCAATTGTACTATATAGTATGAAGAGGTTTGGAGGAATTTTTCATGGTATTAATGCTAATAAAATTGTAGACATTCTCAGTAAGACTAACTGCGTTAATTTTGGTCTCAGCTTTCAGACAGGGAAGTCCGTTTTTAGGAATCATTACCAAAAGCAGTATGATACTAAAATCTTTCCGCTCTCTGTTGACAACTTTTTCTAAATGTTATCAAATTCTAAAATTAAATTTTATACTTACTAGCTATTTTTGTATTCAAAATTTGTAAAGGTAGGTTTCTATAATGGTTTAGTGTATGAATATTGTTTTGCAGGTATGAAGGAGACCGCAATTTAGAATAGGTAGATTTAGGTACTTCTGAAAAGTAAAAACGTGTGCTTAGCAAAAAAAAAGCTGCAGAAGGGTCAGTTTCCACTGTGTCACATAAGCCCTTCATTGTTTTTATTAATTTATGGTATGTTTTTTGTTTTCGCCTATATTTTGTAATTGTTACTCTTCTTCAGCTGGGAAGGGGGTAAAGGAAATGACTTAGATTAAGATGACAATCTACAGTAAACTTGATCATGGGGTTTTTACAATTCTTTAGAGTTTTATCATACATACAACATTTTTTTTATCGCAATAGGTCAGTAAAAATTAATTTACATCTGACTATTAATATTTTTTAAGTCATGATTCTAGACTTTAACGGATGTACTCCGGATATTAACTATCCATCACACACACGCAACACTTAACCAACCATTAATAAAGTTTTTTTCTCACATTCACTGGTGTAATACTGACACAAAAAATAGATAACAAAATATTTGAAGCAGGTTGTATATATGTCATAATTTGACCATATTAATGTTAATAAATTTTATCTCTGGCTATTCATTATTTTATTGAGTTTATATAATTTGAGTATGTATTTCCCATTCACTGAAATAGAATACGATTTTTAATAAACTCAATAAAATATGATTAGTCATTAAGTAGTACATTTTTAATGTACCAACATTTAGAAATGACAACTTTTTAAACTGAAAAGTAAACTGATTTAGTTTTTAGTCAGTTTTGTCCAGTCAGCTTCCTTTTTTATGACTTAATTATAACTTTAATCAGTTACTTTTTTGGGACTTAACTTTAACCAGTTACGTTATTTGGTTAACTTTTCCAAGCATGGCTCAAAAACTATGCTAAGTTTGTAACTGGAATAATCGATAATTGTTTCTTATGTGATAATTTTAATTAGTTTTGACATTTGGTCATTAATTTGTGTTATAACTCGTTAATAATTTTTGTGTATTTTCGTAGGAAGAGCAGTAATAAGAAGACTGTAGCTGATTTTCCAAGCACACCATTTATGAATATATTCATCATCATAGTTTTTAAGTAGAGATTTAATAAATACTTTTATTATACTCTAATACTTTTATATATTACATGTTTTTTCCAATTTAATAAATATTTTTCAAAACACTATAAAAGGTAGAGTTCTTTAATGTCTTATTAATATCTTTGTATTTTTATTTGTTTTTTTCTATTTGTTTATTGTTATTTATCAGTAATTATATCGTTGATTCAGTAATGAAGCATAAACATAAAGCATTTCATTAGACAGTGTAAAACCTTGAAATCAAATATTTAGAAAATTGTAAACACTGCAATAGTGCTAAAAATTATTTTGGGCGTAATTTTATCTTCTGCATATACTAAAAATACGCTGATAATATTTTTTTAATTTACTATACAAATATTTCTGAGTGTTAATCAAGGGTTACATCAAAAGCAGGTTTTACACCTATACATCTATAAATATGGCAGTTCTAACATTCTCTGCCAAAGCGACGTCTCTTTACCATTGGGATACCATAATTTTATTTTTGATGTTCTGTGAGTTAAAGTTTTTAATAAATTCATTACTGCCTTCTGTTCCATTTTTTCTAAATGGTTAGCTCTGAACTCATCTCAGAGAGTTTTTACAATGTTACTGTATCACTGGTTACACAGTATTTATATTTGCATATTCTCAATGGTTTTTGTATACTCGGTGTCAGTATGCTGAACTGAGTATATAAACCAGTTCTGACTTGAAATTAGTGCACAAACAGTCACTTTGTATGCTTCAATATTTTAAAATAATTTTACTTATGAAGAGCTTTCGTGCAGTATCTCTTGTTAAAAGAACACAAATCAGAACAAATCTTGCAATATTACTTAAAAAAATGTTTATTGGTAATATCTTTCCTCATTACCTTTGGCTTTTAAATGGACTTTAAATTTTATTTCTCTTTAAATATGAAGTTAAGAAACATTAAAATCCTTTCTTTAAACAATTGATCACATTATAGTACAGTAAAAGCTCTAATATTTGGCACCCTTGGTGTCAGCATGTTGCCGGTTATCAGAAAATGTCCGGATAATAGAACCTAATCTATATAGTATGTAATGCGAATAACGTTATGCTACCTATCAAGGAAAATTGAATGTGCTGCCGAAAATTTACCCTCCCATGTTTGTTTGTGTCTAATTACTGTATTTCCATACATATTAATAAAAGCACATGCTCAAGCACACTAAATTTATTAGAAAAAATTTTAAAAAGAAAAGAAAATTATTGCTGAAAAATATTTGTTGTTCATAAAACGTTAAAATGAAACAAGTTAATATTCAATGCTTGTACTATTGGTTTTACAAGGACTGCTTCCCATCTAGGTTAAAATAAACTAGGGTTTTTAAAATTATACATAATTCACTTTTAAAAATATATATTTTCCTAAAGTATAGCTTGTTTTGTTGTTGTATGAAAGTGAGTATTTCAAGATTGAGCTCCATTATAAATTTGATTTGTAACTGGCATCGGTTTAAATTCTACTGATAGTGGTGGGGGACATTATATATGATTACTTTAAAAGATTTTAAGTTGTGATATCATACATAGTCCTTTCAGCCACTCCTTACATACTAATTCAATTTAATCATCAGTTTAAGCTGATGATTGGATAAATGTACCCAAATGGCCTTTCTTGTAAAGTAATAAAGTAAGAATAACTTTGGGAAACTATATATTTAAAAAAAATATCTAATTGTATAAATAGGAAGAGCAAGTTCAAGACCATCTATAAATAATGTATATTTACGAATGTAATTGTAATTGCAAATTTTTAATTTGATCTATTGGATTTATACTTGAGCATATTGATAATGAATTTATAATACAAAATACACAGTGTTTCAAAGAAACAAATTTTGAAAGTCAAATAATGTATGAAAAAATGTTTTAAAATTTATTTATAGCAGTGAATAGTAGAAATAATGACATTTAAGAACACATACAGTAATTTTTTTTGTTGAAAATGAGATCTTGCAGGTGAGCTCCATTTCTACGCAAATCTTTGTTACAATTTGGATGGTTCGATGTAACATTAAAATTGGAACTTCAATAATTGTTTCTTGGATCTTGGCTTTCAATTTCCCTATTATAGCAGGTTGGCTAAGGAATACTTTGTTTTTAAGATGATTCTACAAACAAAATCACAAGTTGCCGAACATGGGTGTGGGAGGCCAAGGAATGTCACCATTTCTTAAATTTACATGGTATCAAACAATTGACGTATAGCTACTATCAATATTCATGCAGTGTTGATATTCTCCATCTTGTTAAAACCATGTTATGTCAATAATTTGTGGAAATTTTGATAGGTGTTGGACAACAAAGGTTTTAAGCATGGCGAATTACTGACTGGATGTGAATGTTTTCACTAGGCCACTCTCACTCTAAAAAGAGGCATATCAAACCACATGATAATATACCAAGAGGTAGCTTTGTGTGTTCTGGAATGGATACTGATTACATCCTTTGGATTGTCTTGTGCCCAATATAAAAAATTGTGTTTGTTGACAAATCTATTGAGGAGGAAATAGGCTTGCTGATATCAACAGGTTATAAAAAACTTGTTTGTTTATCTTTTGTTTGTTCACAAAATTGTTGTTGTATCATACGATTGTTAGATTTCAGTTCGTGAATGATCTGAAACGTATATGCATAGCAGTGCAAGTCAGTGTAAAGACTGAGAGTGATAATGAGTTGACTAATATGAACTTGCTGACAGAACCTCAAACAGCTTGGATATTGTCTGGTGTATGACACAGTCTTGAAGTTTCTTATGGCATTGCTGAACCAGTTTTCTCAACATTTCGTGTCTATACTTCAATTGATGTGCTGATGGAAGATAATCCTAAATTAAATTCACAATAGAAATTTCCACATGCCGCCTCCACAATTTCATTCTTGCAAAAACCTCTGATCTCAAATGCATATTGAACACCGCTCCCAAGCATCTTGTTAACTAAATGGGATTGTGTTCGTAGCAGGCTGGTGGATGCCATTCAGTGCTGTCAACCATCCACAAAACTTTCAAAATACTCTTTTTTTAAATGTATTTCATTTCAGTATAGGTTTTTTGTATGTATAATAGAACTTTGATAAGTCGGACCCCATTAACTTGGATCTCCGGATAACCTGGAATTATTTTAAAGTACAATAAAAAAACAATTAATAAGAAACAAAAAATTCAAATAAGTACACTACATATATAAAAAGTCTACCACAACAATAAAAACATCTAATACCTACAGATAAAGAAAATAATCTTTTGTGCTCCATAGAATAAGGGCTTGTTTATTGATAAATATAAAGGAGTTTTTCTGTAAGTACGTCTTCTTTTAACTTTCCGATAGTATCCGGATAACCCGGATGGGCCACTGTTCTAGTTAGTCCAACTTATCGGTTCTACCATATACAATATTTCTTTTTGTTTAAGGAAAAATACTCCAATAAAAAAAGAATAAAATATCAATGTTGTGTATTTATTTGTGTAGAACTTGCAAAAGAATGGTATTGGCTCCTGTAGGGTAAAAGAGTTAAGTTGATAGTTTTGACACAAACATAAAACTTCTGAATTATTAAAATGTTTAATTATTATTTTACATTATTCTTCAAAAATAGCCAGTAAAGGTTCTATATTTTCTTATTTCCACAAACAAGGCTTATCATCCTTCAAAGGAGCAATTAGATAATACTTATACGAGGAGTGGTTTTCTCTTATTTAACCCACTCAGCACGGTGGCGATATTGGTGATCTCATCAAACTACTGTCTGTTTTTCGTTAACTTCCACCTCTGATGGCAGTGGAACTCTATGCGGGTTGCCATAGCTTGTCGTAGCATCTAATTATCATGCCCGTTGTTTTCATCTCAATAATTTTATTTCTAACATATACAGGTTTATTGGGGACATAAAAACAGTGTATCAGACACTAAAATATGGTTTTATTTATCGGGTCACAATTAAAAAAAAAATACAAATGATGAAATATTGTGTGGCAAATAATGAAACGCAATAAAAATGACAGAGAAAAAAGATAATTTACATACAAAACTAAAGACCCTACTACTAAAATATACTACATACTAAAATAACCACTCAACGTTTAACTCGGAATGTTTGTTTCTGTTTGTGTCATGTGTTTCACAAAGCCATAGAGATCGATAATGTAAACAGAGACATAGATAATGCATATCTCACGTTCGAGACTATTTATGGCTGAGATTAGCTGACATTTGTTTACTACAATCTTATGATGACACATTAGGTTTTCGGGGTCCAAGCATTTTGTTAATGACTCATATTGACAATAGTCTGTTCCCACCTCGAGTTGGTTCATTCCCTCTAATAGGAAAGTTATTGTTTATTCTTGGATTCTTTATTATCGTTAGTTCAGTAATCTTAGTTTATTTTTATGATAGTTGTTTTTACCGGATATCTTGCTGGGTTAAGTGGTTCAAAAAGAAAACATAATATAAAAGTTAAACCAAAATAAATCTGTTCATAAAACTCCCTGAAGCATCAAAAGTTAACTTGGAATGGTCAGATTTAAAAACGACTCAGGCACAATGTTCTCCAAACCCTTTTGAAGCACTGACGTGAAAATCAAATCTTTATACAAACATGTATCGACAGTAGAAAAGTTTCAATTAGCCTGGGAGTGAGCGTGCCTGTGCACTCGCCGACTCTAAGAAGGGAAGCGGGTAGTGCACCGGCATATTCTCAGTGCCTCGTAAGGGAACCCAGAGCGTGCCGGTACGCTAGCTGTGCTGAACGTATTAAAATACCTGATCTAGACACCATGCCTATCCTTACATCACTTCTCTTACACTCAAAAGGTATATATTTTATCAAAAATATAAATATACACTTTTATATCTTTTGTTAAGTCATTTATTATATGTATTTTTTAATTTTTACAATTAATGTCTTGTCAGTAATGGGCAAAGTAGAGCCTATGGGCTAAGTGCGGCCCTTCGGGCTAGTCAATCTGGCCCACATGGTTTTTAGTAATCCTTGCAGTTACACATAGAACCAAATGTATTTTATCCATAGCTACAATATAATAGCTGTTTTTTTCTCACTGCTCTACTGAGTTTTTAACTTATGTAGGTGTTACACCTTAGTAGACGTCTGTAGATCATTAGCATGGTGTTGTAGAGTACAATGCGTGTGTTTCATGGCTAAGTTTAGAACAAATTGGAGGCTACCAGGTGGTGTCTTCAAGGTCAGTCAGTAGCTCAGTTTCAAGTCACCTCTGTGGCTGTGTGTCTGGTTTGTATTTCTCTAGTTTGTCTTTGACGATATTTTTTTTTGACCGTTACAATAGCAAGTAAAAAAATGTAAATTTGTTAGAGAACACAGTGCTTTTAAAGATGAGTGGACCTGGAAATACTTTTTCATGCCTATTAAGGATAAAACTGTATGCCTCATTTGCAATGAAGCTGTACCTGTATTCAAGGAATTTAACTTTTCAAGAGACTAGAAGACAAAACATAACAACACCATTTAGATTTATGACAGAAAAAGAATGGAAGGAAGAAGCAGGGGCTCTATGTAAAAAACTGTCACGTCAGTAAAATATTTTTAAAACAAAGTTCTCAAAAGCTAGCTACACATGGCAGTTACGTTATAACATACAATATTGCATAATGTAACAAAGCGTTTTCTAATGGGAATTTTTAAAACTTCTATGTTCCAAGTATGTGACATTTAGTGTCCTGAAAAAAAAAGAATTTGAGACAGTTACTTTGTCTTGAAAAACAATTAATTCTAGAATTGAAGTAATTGATAAGCAGTTTGTTTCAAAATTGGAGTAAAGTGAACGATTTCAAATTGTGTTTTTTTTGCGTTGGATGAAAGTACGTACATAACTGACACAGCTCAGTTAATGATATTTATAAGAGGTATGATGACAACTTTTGGGTTACTGAGAATAAGCTGGTGTTTGTTCATTAAAGGGAATGATAAAAAAAACAGATATTTTCCAAGAATTTTAACAAACTATCACATGTTTGAAAGCAGCTTTGACCAATATTTGTAACATTACAATTGATGGGCACCAAATATAATGTGGACAAAGTCTGCTATTGTAGGCATGTATAAGGAATCATTTCTTGAGAATGAAGTTGTTTTTCATTGAAGTTCTATGAAACTCTGCTCTAGATATGAAACATGTGTTCAATGTTATTACAGTTGTTAATAGTATTCGTTCACAAACATTCAATCATATACAATTTTGAGAATTTCTTGACTCATGTTTATTATCTATTCCATATTTTAGGTATTTTTGTCACATGTTTACAAAAGGTAGTAACAACTGTTTTGTAGTAAATATGATATATATTTTGCCATCCAATATAAACAATTCCAAGAGTATTAAAAACAATCAACATAGATTTAAATTTTGATTACCATTTTCATTTACCTCGGTGAATTTGGGTTTTCCACTGCACAAATTGGTGATTGGTTTTAGAGTTATGGTGGAAAACCTAGTTTGTCACATTATGTTAAAAGTCTAGTCAGTTTAGTTTTTTCAGTATGTCCAAGCAGATGATTATTAGAGCATCCTTTACATCCGCAGCAATGATTTTCATGTCAACCAAGAGTTGTAAATAGATTTTTAGTCTTCCCCGTTATGAGAGAAGACAAGTTAAAGTATTCAAATCTTGCTTTGCAAAAAACTGGTGGTCATCACTTTATTATTTTTTTTTCAATATGACTTATTTTAATAAGGCTGAAATAAAACAATAGTATTAAACTTGTGCTCATCTCATTAACTCTTCGGTAGGCGCGTGGTTAAAAGTAACACATTTAGGCGCATGGGCTACCATTGTAGACCACTCTCTTTTTATTTAAAATGTATTATTAAAAAGTGTTTTTTAACGTGGTATTGTCCTAACTATTTCCTATTATACTTTTTAACATTTTTGTATATAATAAATGTAAGATTTTAATATTAAATTGGTTATAAATAATGTAATCTGATTATATTAATTTTACGCCACAAAATACTCCTAACTTTGGGGGCATAAAACTAAAAAAAATTTAGGATACTGATACTATATAATTCATTTATTTTCAAATATAATTTATCAGACATTATATAGATTAAAAAAAAAACATTAAAATGCATTGTTATATGTAAAAAAAGTGTTTTTTACCAAATAAATACATTTTAGGTTAAATGGGTAGAACTATGCATTTACAGACAAAAATGTTACTATTGTTCTTTCCAATGTTTTATTGGTGTGTATCATCCATACAAATGTCACGTAATAGCAGGGTGTGGCCAGGCCATGTCTCCACATTGGTTGCAGCACTTCTGGGTTGATCTATCCCTCCCTCTGCCGCACCTGTAGCAGTGCCCAATCTTGTTGTCTATTAGTTGATGTTCAGGTCGGGGCTCATTGATTCCAAAAAGGTTTCTTGCTCGCCTCTTTAGTTCTACAGGTGGCATTATAACATTAACCGTTTCGCTTACTTTAGGACAATTAGACCCCAAGCAATGTTTGTAATAATCTCACTTCTTGACAACGGTGTAAACTTCTTTGTTAGCCATGTAAATTCTGGACGCATTGATGGCTGCTATATTTAGAAGATAAAAAAATAGAACCATAGGCCATCGTTTCATATTTCTTGCTACATCGTATTTGGCACACACATTTGGTCTAATACATCAACTGCAATTTTTGTCTTGTTATAAAAAGTAATTATTTCCTGTTTCAGTAAATCCCCTGGATCTTCGACTATCTTGTGGTCTTAATGCATCGTAGACATAAGTACTGCCTTCTTAGGTTTATTTCAGTAAGACACGAAGGTTTTCTCTTTATCTGAGAAGCATTCATGCATAAGTTCTTAGAAAATACCTGCACATGAAAACCGGGCACTCATAACACAAAAGGTCGCACGGGCTACAGGCATAGCCCAAACACCTTTAGTCGTAAACAACCACAAAACGCACATACATTGAGTGACAATCACAGACTTGGTAAGTAGGGTAGATGACAAACAGCAGCTAATGACGTAGGCTTCTCTCCACTACTTTTAGGAGATGGGTTGCAGCCTAAACAAAAACTCTGGTCTACACCTGTATCCCACACGCCTACCCAAGGGTTAAGTGGAGCCTCAAGATTGACTAACATTTGACCCCTACATTTTAGAGTTTTTGATTTTTTTTAGAGAAAATTGTACATAAATTATTAATACTTTTATATTTAATATTAATTCATCAAAATTTATTACTTATTTATTTTAAAACATTTCAAAATCTATTGTATTTAAATATACCTTTTACTTTTTATTTTGAATATGTAGGCTATGACATAAAACACATTTATTGCCAGTTGTAATTTAGGGAGATTCCCCTAATAGTTATAATTTTTCCAACTAAAAAGGTTGATGGCATTTAAATTAAGGGCAATTAACATCAAATACAGATTTATGTCTCAAAAGTACATATTTTTGGAATATAACATATCAGTTGAATCAAACATAACTTTAACATTGAATAATGTTCATGTTATACTCCAGGGTAGTCCAGGCCCATCGGGGTATTCTGCGTGGCCCGCCAATAGTTTTTCAAACTTAAAAAGAAATAGTTATTTAATACAGTTATACAAAATTGGACCTGTGTATCAGTCAGTAGAAGCCATCCAACAGCCTCAAATCCACCATTTTGCATCTAATTTTAAAACATATATACCCCCTCCCACGCTCGGGCAGTAATTTCAACTTCCCCCCCCCCCTAAATAGATTTCTCGGACCCTGCACCACACATAGATTGACTTTCCTATCCCCACCTTTGTAAGTTGGACAATTGTTCTAAACTATTAGGAAAAACACAGTTTTATAAATTTCTGAGTACAAAACTAACTAATAAATATCAACTCTACATTATAATGGGGAAAAAACTTACTGACAAAGAGTAACAAGGTGTTTGTCTTGCTTAAAGGCGCCATTTGCAGATGTCAGATCAAAATGAATTCTAATAGAATTTTTACAATGGTATTTACAGGAATACCCGGAATAATAGATTTACACCTTGATTAAATTGTGCCTGCAACACCCTTGGTGTGACTCAATGTGTAACACAGTCAGCACCCTTGGTGTAACACGGTCAATGTGTTAGTAAATAATTGTTATTTAAAATTTTACTGTATAAATTTGGTAATAATAAAACTAATATGTTAACCTCTTAGCAAAAATTAGGATAAGGAAACTATTTAGACTATTGTGCTTGATCAGTCTAGATATCCAGCTACAGTATAAAAAAAGTTATACTTTATAGAAAAGAAATTAAACACAATTGTTTTTCAGTTACATTTGATACCCTTTTGGTAATAACAATTATTATAGTAGAGTTTTTCAATACTATAGTAATAAAGTTGTGTTCTTCATTATATAATTTTGTACACTTATTTTTTTATTGATAAATAAATGAAAGGAATGCTCAAAGAATGAAGAAAGCAAACACCAACAGTTCATTAATTATTAAATGTTTATATTGTATTGAACATAATTAATATCAAGGCTTTTTGTTTAAAAATATACATTTTTTTTAAAATTTTAAATTTAACTAAACATTATTTAATTCCAGCGTCAACTTGAGCTATTAGTTTTACACTAGAACACTTCAATGTATATTGTTATGTCACCCGACCTATAGCTGCACTTTTCATTTGTTTAAAGAGGATGACAGTTTTGGGAGCTGTATCATATTGTCAACTCAGATCATCACAGTTTGAGACATAGTCATGGTCTATGTTGACAATGGGATAAATCTCTCGAAATGGTTGTCCTCACTAAAAAAAATAAGAAGTAAATGCTATTACTGGCAAGTGTGACATATCAATAAGTTATGTTAAAAGTGTTTTAGTAAAATTAAATAAATGAAGATATTTTGAAGGAAATATGAAAAAATAATGTACTTTGAAATTACAATCAAACAGGGGTATTTTAAAATTATAATCAATCAGGGACATTTATATTTATTACATGGTATGTTGTTTTGCAGATCTTAATTCCATGTTTTAGTTGCTGCCAGCATCAGAACCTTTATTTCCATCTGTAATATAGACATGTTAAAATTAACATAACTTTTCTTTTATTTAAACTGAACAAATTATTATTAATTTATTCACCGCTTATTCATACCCAATATTTAGATGTTATATATTAAATATGGTGATATGTTTTCTTGTAATATAATTTTTAATTTATATATTTTTCTAAAAATAATATATACTTTAAGAAAAATATATACAATTTTTGTTAAAATATTTTTATTTATTATATATATACAGTATATAAAATAGTAATTATTCAGATGTTATTAAATAATTAAAATGAAATGAAAAATTGTCTTAGTATTTACCATATGCACCAAAATAAACAATACTGAAACTGGTTTAGCAGTAGTTGCCTTCTTGACTTTTGATTTTTGCTGTGTATTTGTTTTAACGCATTTCATTTGAGGTTAGTTTTTGTTGATATGGTGCTAACTACTGCTGAGAAAACCTTCACATAGAGCAAAATTTGATAATAGGACGTGCAGGTGAGTTTATCACACACACACACACACACACACACACACACACACTCTGCATCACGTTTTTAGGAACAATTTCACAAAAAACTTGCCTAGTAATACTGTGATTAGTGTTGTTGAAGAATTTAAATAATTAGGTAGTATTTTGACACAGAGGAAGAGCTTTTCAGGTTGCCCAACTACTGCTTGTACAAATGAAAACCACGGGGAAAAGTGTTGCAGCAAAGGTTACAGTCACTGAAAAAAAACCTAAACCAAAAATTTTTGAAACTGAATCCAAGCAATACATCGGTGAGAAGAAAACGTTTTCTTGGGTTTGAATGTCCTGACATTGATGTACAGAGGCCAAAGCATAGTAGGCGTGTAACTATTTGATCAGCTGTTTCATGGAGAGGTATCGTTGGTTCATACTTTGTTGAAGACAATAATGGTAATCCTCTTACTGTAAATTGAGACCGATATAGGGTTATTCTTGGTCATTTTATAGACCTCAGGAGATTTTGTTGTGGCTGAAATCTGCCTTCTTGTTCAAAATGGTTCTAGCAAGACGGTTCTTACAATGCCTTAAAAAACATTGCTTTCCTTACCCAGTCCACTCTTACGATCTTACACCACCTGACGCATATGTCTGAGAATGATGAAGGAGATTTTCCGTGTACCAATTACGAGATAAAATAACCATGTATATAATGAGATGAAACAATCCCCTTCCCCAAAATGATGCAAATCTTTCAAGAGTGGTACAAGTATTGCCTCAAATTGAATGACATTCTTCAAATGTCATCATATGACATTTTTCTACCAACATCTAATTGATTTAGCTTCATTTTACTTGTATGTATTTGTAAAAATGAAATAGAATAAAAATTGACAACTGTTTCAGTACTGTTTATTTTGGCGCATATAATCACAATGATGTTTAGTAAGAGAAAAAAGTACAGATAACTATTTGCATAAATTACTTAAAATATTTTAAAAAAATGAAGTGTATAGAATGAAATGACAGCGTAACATCTATTATTACTATTCCAATTAAACAACAAAAAAATGCATTGGTTTTACTGTATATACCCTAATGAACAATTATATACCTATTTGGAAATTTTAGTGTTCAATTTAAAAAATGATAAATATAAGATTAAAATATTATTAAAAAATGTCTCAGTGGTCTTAACACTTTGAGCGCCTGCCCATGGTAGAATGCTGGAGGTTTTTGGGCGTTTTAAAGAAATCATAACTTTCAATCTATATAAGATATAAAAATAAAACTTACAAAGGTGGATCATCCTGATTTCTTCTTTATTTTGATATACTTTATATTTGAATTTATATATTTAAAATGAAGTTTTATAACTGTCTCTTTTGAAAGAAACAAACAAAAATCAAATGAAAATGTAAATTAAACAGTTTTTCACAAAACTAATTATATCAAATACGAGGGGGTCCAAAAAATAAGTTTCCCACGTGTGTGTCACCAAGCGAGTGACGGAGCATCTTTCCGAGAGCAGGGACTTTTATTTTGGGTGTAGTGGTACAGATTCCCGCCGGGTGCTTGACTGTACACCGTTTGACCTTGAGTCACGGGTTAGTTTGGGTCTAGTGGTATAGATTCCCGCAGCACGCTTGACTGTACACCGTTTGACCTTGAGTCACGGGCCATTCGATCTGCCGCCCATTGTGAAGTACGGAGTGTTATTCGTTTTTTGACTGCAAAAAGTGAATCTGCTGTTGAAATTCATCGTCAGTTATGTGAGGTGTATGGTAAACATGTAATGACTGTACAAATAGTTCGATGTTGGCGAAAATTGTTTTTGGAAGGAAGAGAAAATGTTCATGATGAACAGCGAGATGGACGCCCAGCTACCACTCACCAAGAAGGCGTCATTTTTGTGGTGCGGGACATTATTGATGCTGACCAGCGAGACGAAATTATGGATCAGTTTCCACCAAAGATTGAAATTTGCCGCACATCTCTTCACATCATCACTGAAGAGCTTCAGCTGTTGAAAGTGTGTGCAAGGTGGGTTCTTCGTTTACTGTCTGACGGCCATAAGCAACCACGTGTGACAGCTGCACAATCTTTCTTGCAATCTTTTACAGACGAAGGTAATGAACTGTTTTCAAGAATAGTTACTGGTGATGAAACATTCACTTTTTGCAGTAAAAAAACGAATAACACTCTGCACTTCACAACTGGCGGCACATTGCAGAGGAGTCTCCATGTCGAATTACCCGTGACTCAAGGTCAAACGGCGTACAGTCAAGCGCGCTGCGGAAATTTGTACCACTACACAAAAATTAAAAGTTCCCGCTCTTGGAAAGATGTTCAGTCACTCACACTTGGTGACACACACGTGGGAAACTTATTTTCTGGACCCCTCGTACATTTACACTGTCTTTATTTACATAAAACAACTGTTTATATACATAGACAAAAGTTACTTATACATTGAAATTTTTGTGTGTGTAACTTTATAAGTAACTTGTAAGTGGGAATTTAGGTTCAATTCTTATTCTATAGTCTTTATCAATCATTATGGGTTGGAGACTACAGTGAACCTAAATCTATACTCTTTACATGTTGTTAAATAAAAAAATGTGTAAATATATTTTTTAAATAATTTTATTAATATCGTTTTTTTACAAATGAGAATAATTAGTTGCATGAATGTTAGGGGGGATGTACAATCAATCGCTAAGCTTCAAAATGTAATTAGCATTTTATTTTTTATACATTTAAATTATTTATTGTTTTACATATTTTAATAATTATTTATTGTAATAATGATTACAAGTAATAATAATTAAAAATTAATCACAGCAACACAATTCACTTGCCGGGACCACTGAATTCGCAAATAATTACTGGGAAATAATAACAGCCGGGTTGCGGGGAATGCAAATAATTTAATCTGCAATGAATTAACCATTTAATTTGCAAATAGCTTAGGTCACACATAGGTTAAAACCCATATCTCAAGTTATACGTTACCTGTATGTTAGGATTATAATTATAAGATAGTGATAATTAAAAAAATAAAATTGGTTAATTGTAATATAAAAAAAATCTATTACCTGAACCCTCATCATCACTGCCTGATACAGACTTTCTTGTTTCTGGAGAAGGAGATCTAAAAAAACATTTACATTGTGGTAATAAAATTAATATTGTATTTCAAGTTTAAATTATGTTGAATCGATTATATTTTACATTGAAACACACCTGAGTTATAAAGAGTTTATAATGAACAGGTTATACAACAAAATTATTAAATAAAATAGAATGAAAAACTTATACTTTTTAAGGTTCACCACAAAAACAAAAGCCCATGAACTCAAACCTGTAATTATGAAATTTCTATTTGCAAACATTACAGTTGGAAAAATATTATTGTTTTAAAGTACGACTATTTCCCTCCAGATCAATTATAACATTCTAAAGATGCTAATTGTTTTAGAAAATTATGCACAAATATTTTGTAACTATTGTTTTAATTTTGTTTGTGGGCGTTTTCTTGTTTATATTTTAAATTCCTGCTTCTGTGTTCTATTTTTGTATACATTTTGTAATGTTCAATAAAACACCAATAAGTGTATAAACAATTAAAAAAATGTATTTAATTTTAATAATTTAAAATTTTTACTTTTTGTTTAGTAGATTTGTCAGGTCTTTCTCTAGTGTTACTTTTACTCGCTTGGTAACCAAGAGTTTGTATTACCTGCACTAGAAAACAGAGCCACATGAAAGAAATTATCATTTTAATTCACTGGTAAAATTATGTCAGTGTCTTGACACAACTGTTATTTAAAAAAAATCTCAGTCCATACACTTGGCCAAAAACCTTTACACTTCTATTTTTATAGACTGTGCATAAAAAGTACAGCTTAATAATGAAATCCGTGCAATAAAATAATAGAACATATGTATTAAAATAATCATTCAATCTGAAAATAGAACTGCTTAATTGTCATCCACAAATTTTAAGTTGTGTTAAAAATTTTGAACAAAAAATAAAGAGCTCATTTAAAATTGGCCTTGGTATTAAAACAAAATTACACTTATACAGTTTTATGAAAAATTTAAACAATGGTTATTAAGTTGAACATTGTAAATATTGCATTACCTGCTTCCTTTACTTGAACCTGATCCTGACCCTGAACGGCTACGCGACCCGCTCCTGTAAAAAATTACGTTTACTGTTTAACACTATTCCTTTTTATAAATGATAATACTTTTTTAACTGCTGTAAATTAGGATAATATATATTTGGTATAAAAAACGTTAATATAATAAATTTATTTACATATTTTGAAATTTATAAATTTATATGCAAAAAAATAACTGCATCACTTCTAGTGTTTCCTCAATATAAGAGTTAGAAGCAGATGTCTTACTTTACTAATGGTTTAGAGGATACAAATAAAAGACCTGATGAAAGAAATTTTAGTCTTCTTACAAATGTCATACTACAATGACCAAAACATACTACAATGGCAAACATAAATATTAACAACAATGTAATTGGAAATGATATTAAAATATCAGAAATAACGTTTTAATTAAAGTGTGAAGCAATCTTTGGAAATAAATGTAGACAAAACTACAGCATTAAGTGAAAATAAACCATAACTACAATCTAGCAACCAATCATATAATCAAAACAGTATAAACAAAAGTGTTCAAATTTACTAAAAAACATTTCTTACAAAAAAATTAGGCATTTTTTAAAATATTTTATTTATAATAAATTTGTTACTATTTATTTAAACATTCCTTGTGTTACTAAGTTTTGACTAAACAACTGCAAGTTAATATATTTAAGATGATAATGGTACCTGTATACTATATGACCATAAACATATTTCATTAATTAAAAGAAGCAACAAAAGCTATGAACATTTTATTTTTTTATTAATTCACAAAAATACATATTGCGATATTTATATATATAAAATATCACTTTTGGTCACTTGACCATTGTCGAATCACTGATTAATTTTTCTCTATTTTTCTGGTGTGGATGTTCGGTCCGTGATGTTGGTATTTGTTTACGTCATACATATTTCGTCTTGAGCAGCGTGTATAATGGTTTTAAATAGTACGTCGTCTGCACATGTTGTCTGTAGGTTCATTAAATTGTGTATTTTTTTATAAATGTGGTATTTTTCTAGTGAGTTTATTTCTATTGGGTTATTATTTATTTCAAGTTTGGTTAGGTTATTTTCATAATTTGTTATTTCATGTTTATGTGATATTAGGTGTGCTGCAACATTTGATGCTTTTATATTTTTATTTTTGAATGCTCTGTAATGTTCTTCAAATCTTATTTTAAATGATCTAGTTGTTTTTCCTATGTAAAATGCGTTGCAGTCGTTACATGTAATTTTGTAAATTCCTAATAGGTTATGTTTTTCTGTAATTGTTTTGTGGTTTGTGATATTAAGATATTTGTTAATTTTGTTGATGGATTTGTATGTTGGAGTGTAGTATTTTTTGTTCTATATATTTGTTAGTTTTTCTAATTTGTTATTGGTGTATTTACATTTTAGATAGATTTTTTATTTTTATTATTTTTGTGTTCAGGTTGTAGTATTATGTTGAGGTTAGGTTTTTTTGTAAATTTATTTTATATGTTTTTTATAAGGTGTTTGTTGTATCCATTTTTTATTGCTATTTTTGTAGTGTTATCTTATTCTTCATTTAATTTTTGTTTGTTATCTTGTGTGTATTTTATTGCTTTATTTATCATGTTACTGTAAGTGTTAATTTTGTGTGTCCAGGGGTGGTTAGATTTGTAGTGTATTGTGGTGTTGTTGGAAGTGGGTTTTCTGTGTATTGTAGTTTCTCTTTTTTTATTATTTATATTTAATGTAATGTCAAGATAGTTAATTGTTCTGTTGTTTCTGTTTCGACGGAGAATTGTATGTTTTCGTTGTATGTATTTAGTTTGTTTAGTATTATGATGTGTTCGTTGTGTATGATAGGTCGGTAAATTACAAGTATATCGTCTACGTATCTTGTCCATAGTAAAATATTATGTGTGTTTAGTATAGGTTTAATTATTATTTGTTCAAAGTGTTGTAGGTATATTTCTGACATGACTGATGATATGGGTGATCTCCCATGGGGAGTTCAGTTGTTTGTTTATAGTATTTATTATTAAATTGGAAGTAATTTTGGTTACATATGTGTTTGGTTAGTGTAATGATACTATTTATTGTGTTTTCTTTTTCGTTATTGTGTATTAGTTTGTTTTTTATTATTTCTATGGTTTCTTCTATTGGGATACTAGGGAACATGTTAGTTATGTCATAACTAATTATTTTTATGTCGCTGTTTGTTTCTATGTTTTTTATTTTATTAATTAATTTGTATCCATTTTTTATATTGTATCTGTTGTTGATATGTATTTTACATCTTATTATTTTGGCTAATATTTTTGCGATTATGTAAGATGGTGCTGTTTTGAAATTTATTAGTGGTCTAAATGGTGTGTTGGGTTTGTGGATTTTAGGTGCGCCTGTTAATATTGGTGCACATGGTTTGAATGAGCAAAATCTTGTGTGGTATTTTAATTTAATGTTATAGTTTAGGGTATTTCTGTGTGTGACTATTAGCTTTTTATTGTATTAAGGTATTTGTTAGTTGGGTCTGGGATTTTTTCGTATTTATTATCTTTTAAGTGGTTTGTCATTGAATTGATGTATTTGGTATTTTCAATTATTACTGGTGTGTTTCACAAACCAATCAACAAAATTAAAAAATATCTTAATAACACTAACCACAAAACAATTACAAAAAAACATAACCTATCAGGAATTTACAAAATTACATGTAACAACTGCAACACATTTTACATAGGAAAAACAACCAGATCATTTAAAATAAGATTTGAAGAACATTACAGAGCACTCAAAAATAAAAATACAAAAGCATCAAATGTTGCAGCACACCTAATATAACATAAACATGAAACATCAAATTACGAAAATAACCTAACCATACTTGAAATAAATAATAACCCAATAGAACAAAACTCACTAGAAAAATACCACATTTATAAAAAAAATACACAAAAATTTAATGAACCTACAGACAACATATACACACGACGTACTATTCAAAAACATTATACACGCTGCTCAAAAAGAAATATGTATGAAGTCAACAAATACCTACATCACGGACTGACTGAACATCCACATCAGAAAAATAGAGAAAATAATTCATTGATTCGACAATGGTCAAGTGACCAAAAAGTGCCTCAACACATAAGGTAAAATTATTGCACTTAGTGGTGGAAAAAATTATTTACAAGTAATAATAATAACTTCATAAAATCAGTGCAACAGAAAAATAATGGACAACGTGCAATATATAATATATTAACATGGCTACTGTAGGCTTATAAAACATTTACCTAGAAATAAGTTAAATTAGAGCAAAATAAATTGACCAAACTTTGGTTAGGTTTGGTTTTGTATTACTTAACCAAACTTGAATCATGAAGTAATAAGCCAACCATACATGCATAGAATATAATTCTCACTTACATAAATAAATAAAAATAAATTACATATTACACTTAACAAAAAACACTAACAAATTCATCTCCCTCACATACTTAAACAAACTCACAAATAAAATAGCACACCAATTCAAAAAAAGCAGGATACAATGTGGCTTTCAGAACAACAAATAAAAGCCAAACGGGCATCAGACACAGCATTAATAACAATACCAACACATACAATAACCCAGGAATATACAAACTACAATGCAACAACTGCAATAAGTTCTATATTGGACAAACAAGCAGATCTTTTGCCGAAAGATATAAATAACACATAACACACTGCACACTACTATTGAATCCACCTTCGCAAATCACCTCATGGTCACTAAACCCTAATGCAATAGTATGTAAAATAACATGAGCATTCTCCACATATGCAACAAAGGTCATAAATTAAACACACTAGAACAATATGAAATATACAGACATAGCAACACACATAAAAAAGACATCCTAAATGAACAAAAACGACACAGATCACACATACTCTTCTATCACATCACTTCTAACTATCAAAAATTGGTACCAAAGAAGCACAACTGCAGCAATCCTAGCAGCAAAAATACAAAGCTGAAGAAGTTCTAAGATGAAAACGTTTCCTCCAAGTGTAAGTAAACAATTTAACAACCAGCTCGTATTGAACAGCAACAAGATTTCGATATTTAAAAATAAATAGTATAACACACAAACACCCTATAAGAGCAATTAAAAAAAAATTGTTGTTCATGTGATCACAAGTTTACTAGAGGGAAAGGAGCAACACACCTCATAAAGTAAGTTAGTCTCCATTTATTCAAAAAGTATCTTTCACAAATACATCACAAGTGTTCTATTTACATATATTAAGCATTATAAGCAAAAATTAAAGAAGAATTGTAGTTTATAATAGTGAAAAAAACAAAAGTACATTCTGTTTCATTTTCTGTCAACATCTTTTGTTTGGTTTTCAATTTCTTTTTTTTTCAATTTCAAGTTAATTTTTTTCACTGGCTGTCCTACAATTGTTGATTTTAGCAATAGGTGTTAAACCTAAATCAGAAGTATCCCTGAAAATATTTACTACCACACTGGGATGACTTGTTGAAGGGCCATCTGCAGGTCTAACTGACTGAAGGGACATATAATGCACAGATACAAAAGTCAGAAAAGCTTAATTCAAATTAATTTTGTATTGTGATTAATTAAAATAAAATGTTTTCCCCTTTCATATGACTACTGAGAACATATGACATTTTTGCTACATCAAAAACACTGGTGACATTGTCCTGTCTTGTGAGTGAGATGAAAGATGAACGGATCAACCGTGAGAGGGATATAATTGTTAAAATCTGTGTAGATAAAACCATCCTTACGAGAGTAAAAAATGTTCCCAGCAAAGAAAAGATTATAGGCAAGAGTTAATATGTGTTAGTATACAAAATTTTAAAGTTAAACAGGGAAAAATTAAAATATTGATAAAGAAAACGGTTAGTAGTAAAAAAAATGAGGGTAAAAATCGCATAAAATTTAATAGTTTTCACTATTACATTTTAGATTATAAACATACAAAAGTTTATGTTTTTATACTTAAAGGAGATTGCTAATCCATAATATTTAAACAAAAAACAACCAAACTAATGAACAAGCGTTCTAAAGAATACTAATATTTAAACAAGAATACGAAATATATAAGGATACTGATTCTTAAACAATCATTGTTAAATTTAAACTCCGTAATCTTCCCAGTGCCATGTTGGATAAACCACTACTTTGCTGTTATGCAAATTTCTTACAACAAAACAATATTCAGTGGCAACTATTCATCAGGAAGTTTGAGCCCTTATCAGTAAGGAGTGGATAAAGTGAATGGGTTTGTTCATTTAAATATAGACTAAAGTATTCATGATGAAGAAAGGAAGGCCAGCAGTACTTGACCAGTGTTCAAGTTGTTGGGGGATTTATGGAAACACATGTGAAGATTAATATCTCAGAACAATGTTTTCATTAAGTATTGCTGTTAGAATTCATAGAAGATGGTTTAATGGAGTCAATAAGTTAACATTCTGTCACTGGATAGCTTTGAAAAATGTTCATTGGATAGCCTGTAGAGGCAGCTTTGAAAAAATAATTTTAAAATTAATGAAAAGATAGAAAAAGTGCTTAAATCTTAATAAAAATTATTTTGAGAAATAGAGAAATGGAGGAGAAATGAATACAATAATATATGCTGACCTGATAGGGTGTTTATGTATTTTATTTATCACCAAACGGCAGTTATTTTCTGAACCGCTTTGGCTCCACTTCCATATGTTTGTGTGTATTTATGTATCAACTACTTTTATTTGTCTAAAATACTTCTACAATATGATAACCTTATATCCCTTAGTTGTTGCACAAAGATCACTATATATTGGAGAATGTTATGACAAGTCTAGAATTTTGTAAAATAATAAGTAAATGAATGATTTATAATCTGAAAGTGGTTTTTATATACCAGTTCTTTTTCAGTAATTTTTTAAATTTAGATAGTTTTTTAAATTTGGTTTTAAAATTGGACAAATTATCAAAACAGTTTGCCCGATTTTATTTTTATGATATTGTACACAATTTATTACAAATTTCTAAAAAAATTAGATGCTTGGAATGAAAGTTTGTGAATCTTATCTCACTGATATTCCTTTACCTGAAATATTCAATCTCTGGAGAAATTTGAGGGAAAACAATATCAACACAATGGGTGCACTGCTTAAAATAAAATCTTCTTCTTCTTCCAATGGCTCTCACTTGGCTTACACCATTTGAGATCTTGCCTCCCAATACAATCCAGGTAAGTTCCTTTGTTGTTGTCTTTCCTTATCCAGTCCACAGCAGACCAGGAGGCGGTCCTTGTCCATAATAGATGTCTGCCATGCACATATTGTGCACCTGTTGGATTCTAATATTTTCATTCTGCTGAGAGGTTCGGCGAGAGTCATGCCCTGTGGCCAGTCTGAAGTTAGCAACAGATGATTTTTCTCCGGAGTGTTCTATTCTCCTCAAACACATTATAGGACTTGTCCTTCAATCTTTCCCTCATCATATTCCTAAAATCTTGTTGGTAAGATGTTTTAATACTTTTAAACAAGCTGGTAAGATGTTTTAAACAAACTGATATCTCAAGAAAATCAATCTTTCTCATTATGTAGTTAATGTTCAACATAATTTGATCAAAGTTTTCCAAGTTATTAGGGGTGAGAAGAGAAGGCCAGTTGATGGCTGATAAGATAATACCATTTTCCAACTGAGTTATAACTCTTGTTTATGATGTTATCAAACATCATATTTTATTCCACTCCTTTAAAGGTACTAATATGTCACAGATAAAAGTATACAAATCGCTCAAAATGCCAAAATGGTTGTATTTAGTAAATTTAAAACAAATCAACACATTTTGTAACAGTGAAAAAATATACACAGTTTAAAAATTAAAGAAAGCATTCAAGTCAAGAGGTTTTAGTGAGATTTAAAATGATGTACTACTAATTGGTACAGTTCAAAAACATTTTCTCAAATGTGAGGAAATCATCCCACATTTAGACTGAGCTCTATTTGGTGGCCTGTTACCTTGTTTTATTAGTGTAATTTAAGTTTTTTAATAATAATATTTGAGGTAATAATTAACGTCATTAAAAAATTATTTCTATTCAGTAATACACATATGTACCTGATAATCAACGTCGTAAAACAGTGTTTGTAATGGTTTAAGAACATGAATATGGTTTACAAATTTATTTCAGAATATGTATTGAAAGAATAGAAATTTCTAAATTCATGCTTATTTAAGCACTCATTAAAGATTTTCATGAATGAAAATATGGTACATAAACTAGTCAAAAAATGTTAATTTTAATAACATATAATTAACATACGGGTTAATTGCATTTGCTGTTAATTATTGAAATTAATAATTTTAATTATCTGCAACTTGCTTGTTGCCCTTATCAAGCCTGAAACTGTAATATCAAATTGTTTTTAAAATTACGCCATAGAGAATTAGTACGTTCAATTACAATACACAAAAATTTTCTTCTTTAGAATTATTTCGAAAAAATAATACAATAAACGCAACGAAGAATTCAAAACAACCAAAAAATAGTTTTGGTATAGTAACTTTTCTTTATTTATATGTATGTTCTGTTTTGTAGCTCTAATTATTTCATCAGTTTTTGCTTGTGTTTTTGTACATAGCTTTTGGTTGTTGTTTTGGTATTTAAATATTATATGGAGGCCACTATTGTACATAAGTTATTTAAATGTGGTAACAATGCATATTACCCACCCCCAATCCAATGCGTATAAAATGAATAAAAAACATGCCCTGAAGCTATATTGATAATTATTATTTTTGTTATTGCCAAGGAAAGTTACTTTATTTAGTTAGCTATATTGAAATATACCTATGATGTATCCAGTTAGGATAGAGTTGGTTGTAATTTTATATATTTAACCAAACAAATGTACACATGGAAGGCTAGAATAGAGATCACGTGACGTCACCTGGTAAAAAGTTTACTCCGTGAAAGTAAACGTCAAATTAGGTAATGTTGTATAAAATTACAACCAATCTATCCTAACTGGACACTTTATAGGTATATTTTAATATAGGTATATACTAATGTATAAAATTACAATCAACTGGACACCTTATAGGCACTGTATATTTAAATATACGTAAATGTAGTAAAGCGCTGTTGATAAGCGGATATAGTACTTCTCACTACTCTGCACTAAATTTTTTACCCAACTTTAATTTGATAGAAAATAACCTTTTGTGTAGAAACAAAGTTGGTTATGCCTTAGGTATTAGGACATGTTTATGTAGTCACTTTTGATACCCGGTAAGAAACATCCCTTTACAAAAGTGGCCTCTGTATAATACGTATGTACCATTGTTTTTAATTATTACTACTGTTTTAAATTTTTATATTTTACTGACTCTCAATACTTTGGTTGGTTTATTGTGTGACGAAATTTTAAAAGCAATCTGAAATCTAGTTTCAGGCAATTTGTTGATAAGGGCAACTAACAAGTTTTTAAAGCAATACTGTATTTAAAATGAATAATTATTACTAGTGTATTAACCATATTTTTCTTCATAAAAAAATCAAGATAACTCATCATCTAACATGCAAGTCATACATCAAGAACATAAGGCAATGACTGTTGATTTGTGAGTATATTAAGTGAAACAGAGGACATGCTCAGGGATCCGACATTTTCAATAATTCGGTATGATCAAAAACCCAGGTGATAAATTAGTGTGCAGTTACTGTTAATAATATTATCTTTCTTATTACTTAGCCTATAACACAGGCGTGTATGAAAATTAGCTCTAACAACTTTCTTCTCAATCCTAAGTAAAATGATGTACCAAATTTAAATATGAACCATCATCCACCATTAATAAGACTAAATGTAAAGCATAGAATATCAATTACTTCTTTCACAAGAATATTTCCTTGAGGATTACTGTCCCAAGCAGTGCACATTTGTAAGCAATATGACTTATGACTCTTGCCATTATGATGGAGTAGAAAATCAATATTATCTTTCCAGGAATGAACATTTCTTTTTTGAATTAAAAATACAACACTCTAAACAAAATCAAAAAGCATAAACTTATGAGGTGAGGTTAAAAAGCTGGTTTTACAACACATACAATGGTTCTTGATAAATTACCTAGATCGGCTACCAGACCTAGACCTTGATTTGCTGGTTGAACGTGATCTACTCTTCGATCTGTTACAAATACAAATATCTTGTAAATTACAAAAGTTATTACAAAAATATTCTGCTTCACTTTAGTTATAAAGTCATTGATATCTTGTGTTATAATGAATTAACATACGCATAACCTCAAACATGAAAATCAAGTTTCTTTTGTAATAGCAATTTGATACCTTTTTTAAAATGTCCTCACCTTAACATTTTTTTAACAAAAATAATTTTTAACATATATATTTTCATAAAAAAATATTACCAATAGACTGAAAGTTTTATAATCACATTAATTACTAAGAAAATCAAATCTTTAATTTTTTTTTGCATTTCAATAAATAGATTTTTTTAAATTGTACATTTATTTTTTGGGAGCATGAATATTTTTTTCAAATATTCTTTATACTCTTTATTTTTTCAAAATTATTATTCTTGGGTAGTCAAGATATTCCATATATAACATTCCATGCAGCTTATATATATATTTCTTAAACAAAATTTTTTTCAAGAAACTTTATCTAATAATGGACAACATTAAATACTACACATAGAGAAAAACACATGTGGACATGTGTGTGTTGCAACGGTCTGATATACCGTGGCAAATAGGAAATAAATAATTTCCTGTTTTTAAGTAATAAAGTTGATTTTTAAATTAATCAAGTTGGGAGTTATACAAATAATAAAGAGTGAAAAATTAAATAAAACCTTAAATAGAATAATTAAGCTAAATTAAAAAATATTAAAGAATAAATTTGTAATAACTAGCTAAATTTGACCATCGGGAGTGAGGCGAAAATTTTCTAAGTGCTTAAAAAAGCTATCTTAAGAACCAAACCACGTAGAACTTTCATCGACATTTTAAAAGAACCAGAATAAGCCAGAATAAACACTAGAGAAAACAAAATTTGAAAAACTTGAAAAACAAAAAAGTTACAGCAGTTTTAATAAAATAGACATTTTTCAGTGTTCCAAAAATGATAATCAAACTCTGCAAGCTAAAACAGATTCGTTGCCCGACTTGCCTGTACAAGGAATAAATCCAAAGATAGCAAGTATTGCAGGCGGGGTGAGGTAGGTTAAATTCACCGCTATATATACTAGGTCTCTAAGACTTTAGAGACAGTCTGAAATAAATTTTAATACGAGGTGCCGCGGAACGCTATGCTGGACCGCGAGTAGGACCGTCACCAGGCCAGATGGACCAAACCTCAACGCTTTCCACGTCCAGGACTACCAAGGGATGAAGGCTCCAGACTCAGCCTCCAGGACGCGGGAATGGAGAAAAACCACCACCGACGAACCAGGGATGGCGACTTCCGATGTCCAAGGACCAGGGAATCCAGACGAGGGACTCCAGGACCGGCAGGAACATCTTTGGCAAGTCATTTTCTTTATTCGATACCAATTACGTCAAATTTAGTTAGTTAATTTTATTAAATTCAAACAAATATTCAAGCTTAAACAATGACTTCACTCTTTATAAAATTTTAATAAATTGTATGCTAAATAAAATGAATTTATGTGATCAGAATATTTCAAATGATAAGTATTAAACTTACAAAGGGTTTTTGGCCATAAGCCATTTATTTTAAAGGAAATAAGAATTTTTCGAATATTATAAATTTAAAAATCAAGTGTCATAAATACGAATTTACCAATTCAATATAGAAGATAAATTTTTATTATGTGTAATTTGGGAAATAATTTTATGTTTATGTAAATGTAATTGACATATATGGAAATTATAAGTTTTTAAAGTATGAGAAACAACAAGTTAATTAGTAAATTGTTTTGTCAATATAATTGTGTTGTATTTGAAAGGATAAATTTTCTTTTTTATTCAAATAAATAAAATTAAATATGTTATAAAAACACGTCCAGGACTACCAAGGGATGAAGGCTCCAGACTCAGCCTCCAGGACGCGGGAATGGAGAAAAACCACCACCGACGAACCAGGGATGGCGACTTCCGATGTCCAAGGACCAGGGAATCCAGACGAGGGACTCCAGGACCGGCAGGAACATCTTTGGCAAGTCATTTTCTTTATTCGATACCAATTACGTCAAATTTAGTTAGTTAATTTTATTAAATTCAAACAAATATTCAAGCTTAAACAATGACTTCACTCTTTATAAAATTTTAATAAATTGTATGCTAAATAAAATGAATTTATGTGATCAGAATATTTCAAATGATAAGTATTAAACTTACAAAGGGTTTTTGGCCATAAGCCATTTATTTTAAAGGAAATAAGAATTTTTCGAATATTATAAATTTAAAAATCAAGTGTCATAAATACGAATTTACCAATTCAATATAGAAGATAAATTTTTATTATGTGTAATTTGGGAAATAATTTTATGTTTATGTAAATGTAATTGACATATATGGAAATTATAAGTTTTTAAAGTATGAGAAACAACAAGTTAATTAGTAAATTGTTTTGTCAATATAATTGTGTTGTATTTGAAAGGATAAATTTTCTTTTTTATTCAAATAAATAAAATTAAATATGTTATAAAAATCAATAGTATTTGCATTTCATCCTGTGTCGAATAATCAATAAAAACTGTTTAGCTTTTTCCAACTAATATGAAAATGATTATTAAATCAGTAAACAAGTTTAATTAAATTTCATTAATTGATAATAGTTAAAGCCTAATGTTTTTAAAGAGTTTCTCTCAACTAACTTCATGAGCTAGCCTAAAGATTAGTTGGTTTTTTGTATAAAAGTCCAGAGATTTATCTACTGGCAGATTGTGTTTAAAAGGACACAGGAGCCTTTTAAAATAGGTAATTTAAACACGATCATATTTTGCACGTTCCCTTGCTGTCTCTGCAGATCATCATCAGGTGGTAAGACTCTGTGAATATTTTGTGTATTATTTTAAATGTGTTTCTTTCCAGCTGACTATTGAAATGACATGTGTGACTATATCTAGACCATACATAATTGATAAACCAATTTTGGAGAGTTTATACTTATTTTAAATAGTAGTCAACGGGAATAGGCTTGTTTTGGGCCTGGCCCTACGAGCGGGAAATATACACGTAACTCAGGGTTTTTAGCACGGTTTAATAAGCGGGGTGATTGGCAGATTTTTGGTTTGTTTATAAATAAGTTTTTTAAACAACAAAATTTTGGTATTCTGCGAGAAGGGATATCAAATAAAGGTAGGGTGGGATGTTGCAGTGTGTGTGTGTATGTAATACCTCATTGTTGCTATATGAGATTTTGAAGAAATGTTAAGACTGCATTATGCATTACAAAATGATTCAAGTTACCTATGATGACCGTTATAATATGTAATGCAGGTATTGAATTTGTAACTATAGTGTATTAGTGATAAATAATTGTAGATTTTTATTCTAACAGTTAACAACTGTCCTTTATTATAAGCCTTAGACAAATTACATTTCAGTTTCTTGCTGCAGTTAATAAGTTCTTTTCAAGAATTACTTATAAGATTATTTTTTGCTTAAATTAATATTCAGATATTATTTCAAAACTTTAGTTAACACACACACAGTATATGGTTTTCTGAAACATTTCTTCAAAACGTTTCATTTTAAAAATTACGTTTCACCAAAGTGAACATCGGCAGAATTAAATTGATCTTTACCTTGACCGACTTCTACTTCCAGACCTTGAACCTGAACCACTACCAGATCTCGAACCACTCCTTGATCGTGAATTTCGTGATCCACTACCAGATCTTGAACCAGATCCACTTCTAGATCCTGATCTGTTTCTGGAACCACTCTGAGATCTTGAACCACTTCTTGACCTTGAACCACTACCAGAATCAGAATTAACTCGCTTATTTTTTCTTTTACCGCCTTTATCACTTCCACTCTCATCACTGAAATAAAACAAAATAATATTAAAAAAAAGTCATAGTCAGAGGTTGCAAAGTGGCAATAACTGTTAATATAAAGTTTCAACTTACCCACTAGCTATTTTAAGTTTTTCACTATCACTGTCAGACTCACTGGTTGAAATGGTTGCCTTAGAAACTATTCGCATTTTTTGTTTAGCTGATAAGCCATCGTCCCTAACAGATTTCTTTGGTTTCTTCGGTTCCTACATTAAGAATAAAAAAAAATATTTCAAGAGAAATACAAAACAAATTTTATCATTAGACATTTTAGTAATTACTATTAAAAACAAAACTAGTTGACCTTATATCCAACAATTTACATTACCGAGTACTATGAGATAGAAACAGATAAAATAAATCTCCTGGAAATTAAAGGAGTACAACACAAATTTAAAGTGCCTGCACATTAGTTAAAAAAAATAAATGTCGAGCATAATGGCAGAAACTGTTGCAACACATCACAGGATTGTTGACTTTTGAAATGGTTTCTGAAATTACAGCAGCCAATTAAAACACTTTTGATAGATTATTCAGCGTTGAAAATATTAACAAAATGTGAAAACGGCAAATATAAGGAATTGAAGATATTTTTTCTGACATTGGGAAACACTAATATAAAATATTACTTTTTAAAAATATTAGTAATTGTAATGAAATGAGATGAAAAGAACAATATAATAAACAGAAGAGTTCAAGGCAGAAAACCCAAACAACAATGTAAAAATTCAAAACAAAGAAAAATGTTTTTCATCATTAGAGATTAACCAAAAATATTATAGTTGTGACTACTCAACATGAACAGTTACATAAAAAATAATCGGATTTGTAAGTAATGGTATCATGACTTCTTCAACAAAGCAATTTCTTGGGCCACATCAATCTCATTTTTAGCACAATTTCAAGTTATAATTTTAATTTCAACATCACTGTACAGTGATATAATTGATCGTCTATTTGTTTCCTGCTAAATTTCACCATACTTTGATGGTAAACACCAATACCTCTTACTAATTTACCTCTTCCTGTTTACTCCAGAAACTGATGACCTACTTTGTCCTACAAGATTCATTGACAGTTTGGCACTGGAGTTCATTGCCAGCTTACTTTAAACCAGGGATAGGTTAGCACATAATTTATTGCTCTGCCTATTTCAAGACACACTCTAAGGAAGACAACCTCACTGAGCAACATGATGCTAACCTTTCTCACTTAGATGTCATTATTTGTTGGTGTTCTGAATATGCCAAGAACAAATTTATTTTAATTTTATGCCTAAAAATATCAAATGTAGTGCCCAGATTTAAGTATGTCCATTGTTTCAGAGAGATTTATTTATTAAAAGATCCTAAATAGTACATAAAAACAGCTCTATTGTTATCATACACTGTCAAAATGAAATTATTATAAATACTTAAAAATGGGGTTTCTTCAATGATGTTTTGATTACTTAAACTTTTTCATGATCCTTTTCATACATACACTTTTTTAATGTGATGATCTAAAAACAAAATACACATAAAAGACTCCAAAATTTATCATAATACAAACTTATTTTCTATTTGTTACTACCATTAATGTTTTCTTGGGCACTTATAAATTCTACATAACAATAAAAGTAGCTTAAGGAGAGTAACATATGTACGTAAGTTGTAGGAGAGAAGGTACATTATGGGTTCCCAAACTGGGGGCGTGAAGCCAAGTCAGGTGGGCCGACATTAGTTGGAAAATAATAAGAGAAGATAAATTAAATATATTTAATATTATAGGAACAAACTTGATGTTGCTAATGACTTGGATTGTGCCCTTACTAAAATACAACCTCAAATAGGCATGCTAGAATAAAAAATGCAAGCTCAAGTATCTAACTAACAGGTTTTTCTCTGATCAGTTAAAATTTACCTTGCAAATTAAAACTTGAAATGATGTATCATGTTTCTTGTGAAAGTATGTATAAATAAATTGTTTTAAATATATAATATTTGATTCTTTTTTACATGCCCGTATCATTTATTTATAGTGGAGGGGGGCGTAGGAGGATTTCATTTCAAAAGGAGGGGCATGGTACTAAGAAGTTTGAGAACTCCTGAGGTACACCATATACAATTCAAACCCAACTGTAAACATGTTCCATTGTAGAGATGTCCTAATATTCTTGATTCTATCTTTCTCTTCTATAAATTTCTGAAAAATAAAACCGTTGTAACATCTTATATCTGAACCTACAGGGGTCAATAATTCAAGAGAACAGTAAAATTTATGTAATTTCTTTAAATTATTAATTTATTAAAGTTTTAAAATCCTTGAGTATTTGTAATATTATGTATGATTATAAAACGTTTTAAATCTAATTAGTCATACCTTTATTTTGCGGCCTCTCTTTTTCTTGGGTTGATCGCTATCAGAATCGGACCCTCTTCTATCTTCAAGCTCCTTCTCTCGCCTCTTACGACCCCCACCTCCTCGTTTTTTCTTTTCTTTTCCTTCTCTGTAAAATTAATTTCATACAACTATTGAAAACATATTTGACACATTTGTTTATAGTGAACAAAAATATAACTTGAATTTTTTTAGGTTAACCCTAGGTACCAGCCTAAGAAAATCTTTCACTTATTTTATTTCAACTTTCTACTAAACCATTAGATGAGACATAAACTTATATTCTATAAAAAATATTCTTACTTTTTTTGCTTAGGAGGTCTTTCACGTTGTGATCCACTAAGCTCTCCCCCACTTCCAGAATCAGAAACGTATTCTGTTTCTGCTTTACGACCTCTACCTTTGCTTTTCTTTTCACTTGGCATGTCATTAAACACCAAAGCCCCTTTTGTTTTCTCTTTGTACTCCTGTCGCTTTTGGAGCATTTGTTCGTATTGTGATCTTCTTTTTTCTGCTTCTTGCCTCTGCACAGTAATAGTTAGAGTAAAAATATTATTTTATTTTATCAAAGCTAAATGTTAAAAATTTATTGTATTTGGAAATATTTTCAACAAAGATTTACATTTAAAAAAATTGTACTAAATTGAAGAAATTTAGGAAAAGCTTAAAAAAGATTAAGCATTAATAATATTTGTGCATAGCACACCATGATAACAATAAAAAATACAATTATTGCACCCTATTGGATTAATCATAGTTTGTTATAGTTTATAGCTTTTCTAACAAGCAGTGACAAAAATTGACTTGTATATAAGAGGTCAGATTGGATAGAATCAATTTGAATAGAACACAAATTTTTGTAAATTATATTAAAACAGCATCAATATTAAATAACAAAATAAAACATACATTTCAGCTTATTTAATCATGCTCATATTATGGGGGAAAACCAATAACCTGTTTCAAAGGATATTACAATAATTATATTTTAATTTTAAGAAACCATGTTGCTATAGTATATCTTGTACAAACATAATGATTTGGTTTACCACAGACTGATTTATATGATTGTTTATTTATATTGTATAGTAGAGTTAAAATTCTGCAATTAAAGTTCTGATTCTGAATGTACCACAGAGTGTAAAATACGTTTTTCAAATGAAAGATATGAAAAAAGCAGCTGATATTATCAAAAATATAGTGAAGTGTACAATAACAATGTTTGAGGATATGAATGGTCAGAAAATAGCTTGGAGCATTTTTAGAAAGCAATATAAATATCCCTGAAAATGAAGCCTATGAACTGTTTTAGGAGATTAATATACTTAAAGAGAATAGGCGTTTTATAGACAATGGTATGTTTATGTTAGTAAAATATGTTATACATTTTTCCTGACGAAAAACCAATTTTGGTTATCATCGCCAAAAATTGCTATACAGCACATGTCTCAATATTATTTGGATATCGTGTAAAAAATCAGATTGTGACCAAAGATATAAATAATAAATTGATGAAAAAATAAATTCTATTATTTTAACTTCAAAACAGTAATTGATTAAAACATCCCTAGTATATTGTTTGTCCTGTAATCTTTTTGATGTGTCACACACACACCCACACACATACACATGGATATACATATCCATGCTATAAGAAATTAATAACACTATACACAAACAAAATTTGAAACTAGGTGAATACAAAATTTTGTCAGTACCACAGTCCAAATGGTGTTTACAATATAACTTGCAGTAATTACATAAAGAATAAAGAGCGAAATATAAAGACCCAAATATTAGAAGCACACTATCTTAATAATGAAATATACATCTTAACCTTTAGTAAAAACCTAAATATGTTCAACACCTACTAAACAAATTGTACTATCCCGTTATCAATAAAACTCCAACAATTATCCAGAAAAAAGAATAATTTCTTCTTAACATACTGGGAAAAATCATTTAAACTATAAAAACAATTACAATTAACAGTTGGGAAACTGAATTTCACATACACAGGTGATCTGAAAAGTTCTCGGCCACGCCAAGAGAGCACAGCACTAGTCGGATGTTTCCGCACCATGTTGGTACAACTGTTAGTAAACTCCTTGCATAATACCTCGCCATTCTATCTAGCAGTTTTGAGTAGGCAGTCGTTTGATTCATTGGCCGGACATGTGTCATTGAAAATGGAAAATAAGGAGTATCATGCAGTGATAAAATTCTTTGTAAAAAAAGGCTTAACGCATAAGTTCATTCTAGGTTTGTAATCGTGTGTGGTAACTCTTCTTCATTTTCCACTGTAAGGAAATGGGCAGCCAAATTTAAATGTGGCCTTGAAAGTGTCCACAATGTTCCGAGTGAAGGTTGTTAAAAAGCACAAACACAACGGGAATCGTGGGCTAATGCCGTTGGTAAATCAAAAGAACGAGTTGGTTATATTTTACATGAAGAGTTCCACATGAAAAAGCTTTGTGCATGATGGGTGCCGCAGATTCTCACTACAGAACAAAAATGCATTTGCACAGAACTTTCCAATCAGTGTTTGTCGTTTTAATAAAAATAAGAGTGACTTTTTGCGTCAATTTGTGACAATGGATGAAACATGGATCCACCATAGTAAACCACAATCCATGCAGTGGACAGAAGCTGGTTATCCAGGGCCAAAATAACCGTGCCATCGACGGTAAAGGTCATGGCGTCGGTGTTTTGGGATGCGAAAGGAATTCTGTTGATCGACTATCTTCAAAAAAATAAAACAATATCTCGATAATACTATTCTTACCTTCTTATAACCTGACTCGAACATTTGTGAAATCAGACCCGGTATACAGAAAAAGAAAATCATCTTCCATCAGGACAATGCACCCATCCACAAGTCTTTTGCCGATGGAAAAATTGAGGGATTTGTATTATGAATTGCTGGACCAACCTAATTCTCCAGGTTTGACTCCCTCGAATTTCCATCTTTTCCAAAAATTTAAAATCTTCCTCGGTGGTCAACGGCTTTTATTTGGCGAAGAAGTGATTTCTGCTGTAGATAGGTACTTTGCAGGACTTCCTGAAGAACTCTACAGGACTGGGATAGTGGTATTGAAACATCGCTGGATGAAATGTATTAACATTAAAGGAGATTATGTTGAAGAATAATTAAGTATTGAAACCATAAAGCGTTATTTTCATTATTAGCCCTAGAACGTTTTAGACTACTCTCATATAACCTCATTTATGGCAGTCTGTGGTTTAAAACCATTAACAACCTACCAATTTAAACACATTTTTAACTAACAAATATCAACATATCCTCAGTTGTTCATTGGGAATCAGTTCACAAGGCTATATGTAGAAAGATATTCAAGCCTGGAAACTCATCAGCTGAGGTATGATTACAAAATAGTCGAAACTATTATTATTATTGCATAAAAATATAAAAATACAAATTCATTTGTTAGTATTTGAAAACAAAATGTTCATTCTTAATGTCACAGCAGAATTGTATAATATGGACAAGAAATATGAATCTCCGGACACAGGGACAAAAATATTTATAAAACACAGACTCAAGTGTTTGATAATATAGATATACTGTTCAGATGAGGTATACCATATCAGACTGAAATAGTAGATGAGACTTGCTGTCACAAATAAAAGCACAATTTAATCTTCAACTTCTTTTCAAGAAGTTCTAATAAAAAAATTTGGAACAGTGAAACACACCTTTAATAATCCAAAGGTTTACTGGAACGAGCTTATAAGTGGCTAAAAGATTTATCCAATGACAAATACAAATTTTATATTTATAAATTAGTTCTAAATTAGATTAATAAAATTGTTTTACTTGTTCTTCCATCTGCTTTAACCGGAATGCTTCCCTTTCTTCTTCTTGTTTACGCCTAAGAGTTTTTTCCTCTTCATCAAGTCTGCGAGCACGAGCCACATGATACTGAGCCTGAGACAACAGATCCTGACATTGTCGAGCTTCAATGCCCGCTACATTAATATCATACTTCATTCTTTCACCATGTACTGATAAATATTGGAAGTATCTGAAACACAATAAGAAATACTTCAAAAATGATATACAATGTAAAAATCAAACTGTCTAACAAACCTACCTGGATAAAAAATTGTACATACTTTTACAATATTAAGGTATTTTTAAAAACTCACCCACCACTCGCTCATTTGTGACACATTTACATATCAAAACATTTTTCTAAACATAGCCCAAGTTTATGTAGAACAAGCTGAATTAGTGAATGTAGTTTGTGTTGTTTTGTCTCTGCAAAAACACTAAAAAACACCAAAGCATAAACGCTAGTAAAACAATTAACAAAGATAATTAAAACTCTCACAAAAATCTTCAAATTTCAAGATAGCAAAAAATTATTAACACTCACATAAGGTAGAAACTTGACACTGCATGCTGACAATAAACATACCTTCTGACAAAATCTCTCTTTTCAAGAATTAAGTTTGATTATGTTTGTCATTGCACTATGAGTTCGGACTTATGTGAATATTCTTGGCATATGAATGCTGATAAATCAGACCTGATACACGTTGCATTCAATATGACAATAAATTTCGATTAGTTTTGTTTTGTCAGTATGCTAGTTATTTTGTGTTCTGTAGCTTGTAGGCAATAGTAATGAATATAATAAGGAACCCTTTCTTATAACACAATGTAGCACTTGCCTTTTTAAAAATATAACCCTGATTCTCAAATGGAATATCCATTTAGTTAAACTTAAACAAAGTTTTAATCTTTGTGTAATTTTGCTTTTTATTAAGTAGCAGCCAATTATTAGAAAGTAACTTAAAAGCTCTTTAGCTTAATAGAAACCAATTTATCTTTAGTTATTATAAATAAAGTTCTACTTACTTATGAGACAGCCCAAGCTCATGTACAGCCTGCAGTACAGTTGTAAGATCAGACTTTTCTTCTTTTAAAATTTGCATTGCAAGCCTTTGCAGTACCAAAGCAATGTTGTAAAGTATTACAGTGTCTTGAGGAGCTACTCGACGTGCCTGTACAAACATTGAAAATTATTTATAAAACCAAACTCAAGTTAACAGTTACTAGTTATATTGTCATCTTAATATTGAACTTTTATTCAGATAATATATTTCAAAAAGTCAAAATATACGCCAATGTATGAATCAGATCCATTAGCCCAATAGCAAAATCTATTGTTGCTGCTTATGGTTGAAGATTTTGGTCTGAAGCATATTCAACATGTGTTCTAACACCTCTAAAGTTTGATTCTCTTGGTTTGAACCTAGGCCTCAACTGTAGCAGTCATGGGTTCAAATTAAATCTTGGTAGATTAATCTATCACTGCCATTTTAGGTAAAGTAATTAACATGTGTACATTGTATTTTCAGTTAAGAGATTTGCCTTTCATTTAATTGTCATATGAAGTGTTAAATCTACAGATCCTTGTGTCTTGCAATATTATTGGATCATCATTTTTTTCTGTAAGGATTTACTTTCAGACTCTGATTTTTGTTTTATTAAAAAAATAATTTACAGATAAGTAATATCTGAAAGTAAATAAGAATAGAATTAAGAAAGATAAACGACCATTAAAGAATAATCAATGAAAAGGACATCAAGTTAATGAAACAATAGAAAGATCATTAATAATTTCAAAAGTTACAGTACTTAATAAAGGAAACCAAACATCAAAGTGTTGGAAAAAATAATTAACAGGAAAACAAAAAATGTAAATAATATATATTTTTAATTAAAAAATAAAATAACACTGAAAATTGGTAATGAATAAGTGATAAGAGCCTAGATAAAAAACATTCTACATCTGTGAAGTTCATGTTTTTACCTTTTATTATCATAGTCATTTTTATTATCACTATTCATCAATCACTTTTTTAGTACAGTAATACCTCGACTTCCGCTACCCCGTCTTACGCGATTCCCAAGTTACGCTGTTTTAAATCATGATGACTCAACTTTAAGGCACTGTGTGGCTGTCGCGTTGTAGCGTCGCGAGAGCGTGTCTTTCTCAGTCCGCATCATCAGCAGGCTCAGTTATGTGTTATCCTGTGAAAAATTGTCCTGTCGACCAGAACACGATTTGTTTTCAAGCTTAACTGATTTTTGACAAATTAAAAAAAGAAGCTGGAGAGGTAGCTAAGGATGAAATGTTTAAAGCTAGCAACGGTTGGTTCAGTCGATTTAAAAGTCGTAACTGGCACAGTATTGCAGAAAGTGGAGAGGCAGCAAGTGCTGATAAAGAGGTTGTATCCCTGTTTCCAGAAAAATTTATTGTAGCTTTGATAGAAGGTGGCTATACCAGCGAAACCATATTTAACGTGGATGAAACTGGCCTGTTCTAGAAGAAAATGCCTAAAAGAACTTTTATAGCGCGAGAAGAGAAAACATTTCCAGGTTTTAAGGCCGCCAAAGACCGATTAACAGTGATGGCTGGCACAAATTCAGCTGGCGATTGCAAATTGCAGCCTTTCATAGTTTATCGCTCAGAAAATCCAAGGGCATTAAAAAATATTTTTAAAGCTGGCTTGCCCGTGATTTTGGAAGTCGAAGCCTCAGAAACCTTTTTGAGGACTGGTTTGTTCATCATTTCATACCTCAAGTTGAACGTTATTGTAGGTCTAAACAAATTCCTTTTAAAGTGATGCTATTAATTGACAATGCACCTGGCCATCCCCCTTCTACTTTAATTAATTTTGACACATGCGTGAAAGTGATATTTTTGTCACCAAACACAACTAGTTCTCTTCAACCGATGGATCAGGGGGCCATCAAAACATTTAAAGCTTATTAAACAAGAAGATCATTTGCGCATCTACATAAAGCTATGAGACAGTACAATGAGCTCTCTGTTAAAGATTTTTGGAAACAATTTAATATTTTAGATGCAGTGAGAATCATTGGACAATCTTAGAATGAAATTTCACAAAAAACTTTGAATGGCGTTTGAAAAAAGCTGTGTCCATTTTTTTTTTGCTACTGAATCTCAAGCGGAATCAGTGACAGAATCTGACAAAATTGCTGATGTGATTGAAGAGGTTGTAACTTTGGCCAAACAACTAAATTTAGAAGTGAATAATGATTTTATTAGTTAGTCAAACGAATTTACTAGATTTTATGAGCCTTCTATACCAAATTTACTTCTCTGCAATATGTATGAATATAATTTTTTGTTGTATTAGGTGTTTAAGATTTTAATACATACACATTTTTCTTCTAAATTATTGGTTTATTTAGTCTTTGGTCTTGACTAAAATTCCTATTCGATTGTATGTAAAATTATACCCCGACTTACGCAAATTCGACTTACACGGTTATCGTTCGGTCCCACCTATCGCGTAAGTACGGGGTATTACTGTAATGTTTTTACTCTTAGTAAATAATTTTTTCATTTTAAAATTATGCTACGATTTAACAGGAGAAAACATACAGATTCACAGTGTGACTTGGCAAACCTAAAATGATCAGCAGCAATATAAAAATTCCATCATGGAACGAGGAGCAGAATTAAATCCAACAAAAATATGAATCTCCATTAAGAGAACGAAAATATGAGAACACTGAAAACAGCTATGAAGAAGTATTAAGACACCATAATCTAGATAAATTAAGATATTAATGAGCAAGTAGTTTCAAGTATTTTAATAAAATAAATTGATTATGATTAAATTATTTTACTTTCCATTTAAACAAAAATTTGCTGTCAGGTTGCCAATTTTATACGTATTGTAGATATTTATTAGTATAAAAATACAGCCAAGTCAATAACTGCCAAAAAATAGTGATAAAATAGAACTATTAAATTTCATTTATTCACTTGAAAAAGACTTTTGTTAAGTGTATACCCTAAAGTGATTTATAAATAAACACAGCGTTCTCATGAATATTGATATTCATTAGATACGTTATATATCAAACCATTTGGGTCAATGTGAAAACTAGTAACTGTCCTAGCTTTTAAGAAATGGACATTAAAATTAGTGTTGGTTGAGCTTATATAGTTGATACAAAAAGGCAAGAGAAATCAAACGAATAATGTCAATATATTTCTTTTACTTATTAAAACTTTGCACGAGTATAATGTGATTTTTCATAAGGCTGAAATCTCTGCCAGCGCGTATTATGGGAAGTCACGTATCAACAATATTTTGTATATGGAAGTCCTAGTCGTTTGTTAAAAGTCCATTACAGTGTAGGACAATATTTGTTTGGTGTATATAAACTCCTCAGATACATTTATTGTTCTCAGGGACCTGCTAACGATCCACATTCCATTTTTGTAGCCACCAGGCGGCATTACGTGTTCCACACATGGATGTATGACAGGAATTCTTGTCTGCCAAATCTGTCATATTTTGTGTTCGCATTGTGATTGCTACAGTTGTTCACTGTTTGCATGAGTGACCTATGTTTGTACTGTAAGATTAATTCGTTATTTATGATTTCATGAATAATAATTTTAGTTACTGTATTATTTATTGTTTTTTTTATCAGTTATACTCAGACGATCCTAAAATCCAGGACTCCTGAAGAAAGATTTGAGGGTCGCCACTTCTTATGAAAAAAAGAATGAGGAACAAGATGTGTCGTGTGTTTGAAAAAGATTGGAAAGAAACAATTTACTTTTGTAAAACTTATGTGTCCAACCCAACATTGCACCCAGATGAGTGTTTTGAATTTTTCATACACAGAAAACATTTTGAAACAGAGACATGAAATATTGTTCAAAATTTATATATATATATATATATATATATATATATATATATATATATATATATATATATATATATATATATATATAATATATTTTGGCTCTTTTCAATTAAGTAATATTAGTAAGTATTGTTATTAGAATGTAATGGTTATTTGTTTAGTTGAAATGCATTTATTGATATCTTGGATTAGAGAAATATGTTTATATCTGTAAGTTAATTTTTATTGATTAATCTTTAAAAAAATAATAACAAATAACTAGTTTAATATTTTTTTTGGTTCAAATAGATCTTTAAGAACTTCGAATAATTCAAAAAAAGGTTTTTTTTACCCAATAGTATGTAATATGTTAATTGCCCATTATATGTCCAGCATGCTAAGGCTTAAGATTTACATTGCCATAGGGTAAAAATATGCCTTTGCACAAAACAGATTTTTTAAAATTAACATGAGAATCACAAGATTTGGAATAACAACTGGATTGCAGAAGGGACATGAAATTCAGTTGGAACTGCAGTGGAGGAAATGTACGGAATCACTTTTTTGAACTAAGAAGTGCTGTTAACCTATGAGCTGACATAAAAAAAACATTACTGGTTTATTATGTAGTTATTTAAACAGCGGTGTGTACACTTTGCTACAACTTCTGAAGCAAAAATAATTTCCAAAAAAGGTTACAATATGTCTGTTGATAAGTGTAGTTCTAATATTTAATATTTGGCTCCAATGGTAGCTACTATTTTGGTCAGCTGTTAGCCTTGACCTTGCAAATATTGCCGCCTCCTTTTACTGAGCTTTTCTTAAATACTATTGCTAGTCCTACCAACAGTTAATCATCACCTATTTAATACCATGGTAATGATCTCAATGAACCTTCTTGCACTTCTCCCTAGTCTGTCTCTATGAACAACATTTATGTTGCTTCTATTTTGTTATTCCCTTTGTTCTAGTTGTAGAAAGGAGGTGGCTATGCTCAGAAGTACAGCTGCCTATTTAAACCATGGTTTGATTTGTCAGGCGCGTATCCAAGGGGGGGGGGGCGATGGGCCGATCGACCCCCCAACCCTCAAGAACTTTGGGTTAAAAATCGACAATATATTATTAAATTAGGACTTTTTATTAAATTAGTCTTTTACTTAAGTTAATTCGTCTTTTATTGTAAATAAAAATAAAATTTTAATTTTTAATTTGAAAGTGTGGCATATCCCTCGGCATACCCTCATAAACGTCTAAACGTTTTAACAACAGATAGTGCTAGTGAAGCTTAGTCTCGAACATTTGATTTTCAATACGTAATTTTGCAACCGTAATATTCGCAGTTGACTCCGGAATTGTTCGTGTTGGAAGAATATTTTTTTTTTTTTTTCCTGGCGAAAAACCATTTGTGGTTATCATTGCCAAACTAAATCTAAACGGAACAACGAATAAAGTTGGAAGAATAACAACTTATATTAATTAATAAACCATTTTTATAATAATAGCTTATTATGAAATTAATAATATTCTCTAGCCATAAGTGTTATCAAAACTGGAATAATTATTTATTAAAAAAAGTATAATTTGCTACGAATCTTTATCACGTTACCGATTTCTAATGCAAGCGTAGAAAGAACTTTTTCTATTCTATGTTTTTACATACACACGTGCGCACACACACACACACACACATATATATATATAATGCATCGATCGCCCCCCCCCCCAAAGCAAGTCGCTGGATACGCGCCTGTTTGTTCAATTTCTTTAATAAAACAGCAAATATTTAAGCTGTGTGACTCAATCTCCAAGTTCTCCTTTAGTCAAGTTCAATTGTGTAAAGTGACAAATCCAAGTGCTGTGAAGTGTATTTAAACAAGTAAAATATCTCGTAAATTAAACATTCAATTTGAGTTTCAACCAGACTTTGCAACATTTGGAGGTAACAACTTCCTTAGTACAGATAAGCTACACCAAGATTAACTTACACAGCTCAATGTCAAGTTACTGCAAGTGCTTCTTTCACCTCCTTTGTTCTGTCGTGGCTTTTCAGTAAATAATTAAACAAAAATTAATTTGCCATCATACATAACATATTTTGGTTTGACGAAGCAGAATGTATTTAACCTCATAAACCATGTGTTTGAGTTATTCTGTCCTTTCTACAAGCCTCCAGTTTTCTGTCCACTCATCTAAATGTGCAAAAGTGAAAATGGTTGTTGGGATATTCTTTTATCGGACATACTCACTCTGGTGCTATTTTTAGCTAAGATAAGATGTAGAACTTTTAAAGCCTTAAGCAAGCTACTAACCCTATTTGAAGTTATAGTAGCCAGTAAATGTAAAGGGGCTACGTTTTCAACCTTTTTAAAAAAAATCTAGTCTTAGTTTTCTTAAAAAGTAATCAGTAAACATTGAGTGAATATACTGTGTAACTTTTTAGTTTGGTTATTTTGTTTACTTGAGTTGATAATGTGTTCTAAACTTATCACACTTATTTTAGAGATAAAACTTAAAGTGCTTGATGACACGAAGAAGATGTGACATTTAAAGTTGGCAAAACTCACATTTATAATATTCTTAAAAACAAAACAAAATTAGAGATAAATGGTTGAAAGGAACAGCAGAACATGTATAACACATGACCAGAAACTCATAACAAATTGAGAAACCTATAGTGATAGGAAAAGGTTTTCCCCAAACCTTTCAGGAACATGTCCTTAATTCACCCCTGTTGCTGTGCCTATTTAATATAAAAGACTGGATGGCTTATTTAATCATACAAGAGTGGCTCCATTCTTTTGCTGGAAAAATGAAAAGTGAAAATCGTAAGGCCATTTTATTCTCACACTATCCTACCTGCCATCCGAAGATTGAATTCTTTAATATGAAACTCCTAAATTTTCGATTAAACACGACTTCAAATACATAAATGATCAGGGTATAAATTACACCAAGCAATCATTATACAGAAAATCTGTGTTGCATTCCCTAGTTTTTCACCAGTGAAACAAGTGCATTTAGTGTAATGTATGATGCTATCAATTGAATTCACCAAGCCAAGAACAAAAATTCTTCGCAAAAATGTAAGGAAGTGTTACATCAAAGCTGGTTTCCCTGCACAACCCCACAGGATATATTGCAGGTCAAAGTTTAGGAGATTTCGGATATCTAATCAGGAGAGATACCCATCGAAGTTGCAGATAATGTGAATTTTAAGAATGAACTTGCCACAACTTTCGGAGTGCATCAAATATTGCTGTTAAAGTTGTTAAGAAAAAAGTGACAGAAGATCAGTATTACTTACGTCAGTACAATGACAACATTAATGACATCAAAAGGAAATTGAAGATTTATAAATACCTTTGCAAAAATATTATATACTGTTCTTTACCTGTAAGAATTTGATGTATCAAAAAAGTCCCAAAACTGATGGAAATGATGTAAGAGCAAAAGAAATGGCATAAAGAAAGAAGTCCCAGCTGGGTAATTTAAAGGAAATGTGGGGATATAAGAACTAGTTGAAATTGTAATATGCAAGTACAGCAGAAAATAAAATCATTTAGTTCTTTCAGACTGTCTTCGCTTTAAATTTGCTCTAACATTTCTCTAAAGGCATTGATATACAAGTTTTTATTACCTGTAGTATAACACAAACCTGTATAAAAAAAACCCTCTTGAAATAGAAAAAAATGGTTTTGCTTTAGACAGTTTGTACTGTCACAGAGTTAAATTCCTTACAGATAAAAAAAAGACAACTTCAAATTAATAGTATTACCTTAAGAAGAATCAGCTTGGAGTCTTTCAGCTTTCCTGCTTTAAAGTAAGCTCGAGCTAGATATTGTAGCACTTCTACATGATGGTATTTATAGAACTTGCGCAGACAATTTTCGTACTGAAGTAAAAAGTCATATTTAATTAAGCATGATTATAACATATTAAGAGAACTATAAAATAAATTTATATCTAAGTACTGTATTTCAACACTTATCACATTATAATATTTTAAATAATAAACCCAATGATCACAAAATAACTTTATTTATTCACTTGATGTACATTTCAGTTACAAGGTAACCATCTTCAGAAGTACTGATCAAAAAATTAATTTAATTTAAAACGTAACATAAATAGCAAAAAAAATAACCTAAATATTTTTTTGCTATATGTGTTATGTTTTAAATTAAATTAATTTTTTGTTCAGTACTTCTGAAGATGGTTACCTTGTAACTGAACAAGTGAATAAATAAAGTTATTTTGTGGTCATTGGGTTTATTATTTAAAATATTATAACATAGGTCACAGTTGCTCAAGAAATCATTATACTTATCACATTGCAGATCAGAGATTTTATGCTTAGATAGAATCTACACAGAATATTTTTAGAAAACCTGGGCTAATCTTAATAAAGGCCGCGTTGAAATTTTTTTTAATGTTTAGGATCCAAAAACAGTACAAAACTTACTTTATTAGTTTTATTACTAATTTACTACTTAATAATATAAAATTTATATTTTTACATTAATGGTTATGTAACAAAATTATTACTACTACACTATTATCACTTCGTTGCAAATTACAACTGTGTAATAATCCAGAGAGTATTTTCAAATAATTTTTTAAAATTACTTTACATTTACCATATACATAAAATAAACTAAGCTTAGTAGGTAATTCATAAATAACACCAGACAACAGCTAACTGTGGTCATAAATGGTTTAACCACTTAACTTAATACCGAGAGTTAACTCAGAAAATGCATTTTTAAATTACTAATCTGAGTTAACTCGGGATGTTTTCTTCTTCTTTGATGTTTTTCACAAAACGATAGAACGATGATCATGTAAATGTAGGCACAGAGGAGGCTTTAGACCTGGCCTGACTTTGATGTACAACTTTGTGTTACACTATGTTTCAAAATTTACCATATTCTCGCAAATATATAAACCTATTTTTACAAACATTTTATGTACATTTATATTGATGGAAGTTTATATATTTAGTGCATATTTTTGTGTGTAAATGATTTAATTTTTTTACGAGTTTCAAAGTGAAACATCCACTGTGTTATTGACAAACGCAGTAATACTTGCAAACATATGTTACATTTTTTCTTTGTAAAATTACTTCAAAGTTCTAACCTATATGAATAAATAACATTTAATTATGTAAGATAGTAGTTAAATAACTGTTGCATGTTATATTAACTGTTGCATTTATTAAGGTACGTTTGTCAATTTCCGAATTAACTTGGGTTAATAATTAAGTGGTATTTATTAGAGATATTTCAACCCTTTTTATAAGAAACAATATGTATGTATGCATGTATTGTATACATACAATATATATATTTACACCAATTATATATATATATATATATATATATATATATATATATATATATATATATATATATATATATATATATTGTAACATTTATAGAATGGGCTATATAATATTATTTAAGAATTGGAAGAATATATTAGAAATAACTCACACAAAATTTAAAAAGAAATTCATTAAAAGATTGGTTAGGTTAAAATTGAAACTAAATTTAGGTAAAAGCCTAGATTAGTAAATAAGATATTTGAACTGTAAATACATAAAGAAATTTGTTGTATCAAATAAAATTTAAAACAAGATAATCTAATAATAGTTATATGTTAAACAAAATTGTAAATATTAGTAAAATAGGGCATAAGTAATTACTTGAAGGAAAAAGTGAAAAACGATTGTAAACAATGTAAGGTTATGTTTGGAAAAGTCCAGTCAAAACACACACATTTCGAAATATTACAAAAGTAAAACACAAAGACACTTCACACACTAATAACAGTAATTAAATAAACACTGGAAGGTTGGTTAAGGATCGGAAAATTGAAACAGTATGTTAACGAAATTAAAACCGGTGAAAATAGTTCGTTGACATTAACAGATGTGAAGGTAAAGAAATAGGTCAAGTGTGCAGTTGACTCTAGTGAGAAGGAATCGAACTAAATTATAAACCATCTGATTTTGTTTTTTAAGAAGGAGGCCGCCATATTTGTAACATTTTAAAAGAAAAACGAAGCGTTAGTTTAGTTAGATTCTGGCGTGGTGACGCCGAGGAACGGACCTGCCCTGTGCAGTCAAAATTCTATTTATTAGAAACTTCGTCAAAATTATACAGTTTTGTGAGGAAAATTGGCCAGATTAAACAGGAATAAGAAAATTAAAAGATATAGTACAGTGAAAATATAATTTGAAAGAACTAAAACGAATTTAAGTGTGTAAAAAAAGTGAAATTTAAAGACAACGGAATTCTACGTGTGAGCAAGCAGCCATTCGCTGTTATTTGATAAGTTAAGTACCTAGCGCTATATAAAAAAAAATAAACTTTAGTGGACTCTTAGGATAATAGGAAAGTTAATTTTGTACATTAGAATATCTTGTGATTAATAGAAATAAGATCATAATCCAGTTCAAATAGTTTCGCCTTTTTGCTTATTCAAAATTAAAGTATTTCCATCCGGAAAATATTTATTAAAGCTAATTTCAAAATTTAATATTGTTTGTTCAAAATTTATTTAATTAACCTAAGAATTAAAAAAATATAGCCCATGCTATAACCCCGAGATACTAAGAGATCGTAAAATTAGCCAAGGGTATTAAAATTGTGTAACTATAAAAGCAAAAGAAATAAGAGTTAAACAGAGTTTGTTAAAACTTGTTAAGTTGTAAATTTTTGTTTTGTGTGTATTGTTTAAATGTTGAGATGAAATTGTAATAATAAAGAATTATGAATTGTTCCTGAGTAGTTTTTTTTTGTTTTAATAGAAATTTGATATCATCAATAAAATAAATATTTAATAAAAAAATAATAAATGTAATGTGTTTTATAAAAACTTTACATTTGGCACACCAACGTGGGGTACGATTATTAGAAAAATAATAATAAAGAATTAATGATTCATTTAAATATTTAATAGTAAAACCCCGTTGTATAGCGTCTTTAGGAAATTATGTTATAATTGGCACAACAACGTGAGGCTCGATAAAATAAGAGATAAAATTTATTTAGAGAGATTTTGAAACAAAATTAATTTAGAACTTTTTATATGAAAAACATTTGAACTGGAAATAGATTTTAGAGAAAATTTTTTTGTAAAATTAAACACTGAGTTGAATATAGTCAAGGCTAGGTTTATAGTATATATATATAAATTGTTTATATTTTGTATAATAAGTTACTTACAGTTAAAAAAAAAAAAAAAATATGTCTGATGAGAGGGAATTATACAATTTGCGGGGAGATAAAGCTTAAAAAACAGGAAAAGGGACAAGTTTGGAAATGAAAGAAATGGAAGGCACAGATATGCCAATAGGAAACATTGAGGTAGAGGAAGCTAGGGGACTACCACCTATGCAAACCCAACAGGAACTGGGAAATAATGAGGATGTAGATTTAAGGGATGTGATGAGGATTTTAAAGGAAATGAGTGTAAAGATGAAAAAATTAGATAAGATAGACGAAATATTAGAGGAAATGAAGGATATGAGGCGACAGTGGAGGACAGAGAATAATACTGTAATAGAGGATGTGAGAAGAGACTTAGAGGAGAAAGATAGAGAATTAGAGGAGAAGATTAAGACAAATTTTGAGGAAACAAAAGAAATAATAGCTGATGAAATAGAAATTAATAAAAAAGAGATAGAGAAAGTAGAAAATATAACAAAGAAAAACACAGAAGAGTTAGGAGAGTTGAAATTAAAGGTGATGGGAGAAAGAAAGATAACAGATGAGAGTTTTAGGAAAGTCGAAAATGTAAGGGAGAAAATATTAGGAGAGCAGGGAAGGTTAAGAAATGAAGTAGGAAAGATGGAGGTACTGCCAATAAAAAATTTAACCATTCAAACCGCAACTAATAAGAAGATTGAAAAGATTAATCAAATGAAAATGGTGATAGGAGAAATAGGAGGAGTTAAATATCCGTCTCAAGGCTTAGTGGTACAAGGCTTATTGAGAAAATTTATCAGAGGTACGGATATGTTAATGAATGTGGAGGCACAACTCGAGTTTGGAAAATGGGAGATGGAATTTAAATATGGGAATAACAGAGAAAATAGAAACTATGAAGCAGATGAAAGATACAATGGAGATGTAAACGGTGTTAAGGCAAGGACAGGCGTGGGGACAAGAAAAGAGCATGGTGCCCACAGTCAGTCGGAAAACTAAGACAATCAGAAACCCAGAAATAGAAATTAAAATAGAGGAAACAAGTTTACAGGTATTAATAGACACAGGCAGTAATATGACATGTATCCAGAAGAACTGGATATTGGAAAATAAAAATAAAATAGGAAGGGAGATATTAAATATAGGTAAAGGAAGCAATATGAATAAACTCTAGGTGACTATGTGTATAAGAAAACGTTAGCAGGAGATAAGTTTTAAGGGATGGTAACTATATCTACGATAATTTATTGGAAACTTCGTTGAATAATGAATAAAGATAAATATGAATCTATGTTAATAAATATTGAAGCATCGTTGTAATAAATAAAATATGGTAATTGTGTATTTAAACTTCGTCGTATTGTAATGGAGAATCTGCGTTGATAAATAATGGAACTTCGTCGTATATATTATAAAAGAAATATTAATCTATGATAATAAATATTAAAGCATCGTTGTAATAAAAATATGGTAATTGTGTATTTAAACTTCGTCGTATTGTAAGGGAGAATCTGCGTTGATAAATAAGTATTAAAACAAAATTGATATTCGTTGATATAGGGACAGTGTAATCGAAGGAGCTATAGATATGATCAAATAGAGGATATAAGATTGCAACCTTTAAAAATATTAGATGTTAAACTTCATACAAAATAAACTGAAATGATATAAGAAAATAATTGAACTGGATGTGAGATTGGAAGGGGAGATAAAATACTAACTTAAAACTGAGAGTTAGATGAAGCTAAAAGCAAAATAAATATGAGATAAATAATAAACAAGGAATAAACAGAAATAAGGGAAAGAGAAATGTTATAACCAATTTGACCAAATCTAGACATACTATGACTCGGATAGGCTGGGATTTAAAGACACGGTATCAGAGAGTATATGTTAAATAAATATTGAATCAGACTTATGACTGGAAGGATTCCAATTGTAATAAATAAAAAAAAAAAAATAAATAAATAAATATAGAATTATGGAAGGAATTGTAAATACCAGAACATGATTTATTGTTACTATATGTTAGAATTGTTAAAGAATTGTTGATTGAATGTTAGTTATAAGTATATTGTATTGTTAGAAGATAAGTTAAGTAATATGTAGCTTGAAATTTTCAGCTCAGTATTTGATTGTTAAAGAATTAAGATAAAATTGTGTCGTAGAATTAAGTATAAATGGACAGATGAAGGTATAAATGACTTTTAAGTGGACAATTCTAAAAGTGGTAAAGACAATGGACGATAAGTAGCCAAAGTGTTGAGGCACTTACTCAATAAAAAATGTGTTCAATTAGTTATTAAATAAAATGTACAATGAGGAAATAAATGTTAATTTAAATTTAATTTAAAAAAAAAATATGTATATTTAAACAAGCTTGTAGAATGTAAAGAATGTGTAATGTAGATATTAGGAATATTTTTTTATTTAAATTAAATTAGGGGACATTGTAACATTTATAGAATGGGCTATATAATATTATTTAAGAATTGGAAGAATATATTAGAAATAACTCACACAAAATTTAAAAAGAAATTCATTAAAAGATTGGTTAGGTTAAAATTGAAACTAAATTTAGGTAAAAGCCTAGATTAGTAAATAAGATATTTGAACTGTAAATACATAAAGAAATTTGTTGTATCAAATAAAATTTAAAACAAGATAATCTAATAATAGTTATATGTTAAACAAAATTGTAAATATTAGTAAAATAGGGCATAAGTAATTACTTGAAGGAAAAAGTGAAAAACGATTGTAAACAATGTAAGGTTATGTTTGGAAAAGTTCAGTCAAAACACACACATTTCGAAATATTACAAAAGTAAAACACAAAGACACTTCACACACTAATAACAGTAATTAAATAAACACTGGAAGGTTGGTTAAGGATCGGAAAATTGAAACAGTATGTTAACGAAATTAAAACCGGTGAAAATAGTTCGTTGACATTAACAGATGTGAAGGTAAAGAAATAGGTCAAGTGTGCAGTTGACTCTAGTGAGAAGGAATCGAACTAAATTATAAACCATCTGATTTTGTTTTTTAAGAAGGAGGCTGCCATATTTGTAACATTTTAAAAGAAAAACGAAGCGTTAGTTTAGTTAGATTCTGGCGTGGTGACGCCGAGGAACGGACCTGCCCTGTGCAGTCAAAATTCTATTTATTAGAAACTTCGTCAAAATTATACAGTTTTGTGAGGAAAATTGGCCAGATTAAACAGGAATAAGAAAATTAAAAGATATAGTACAGTGAAAATATAATTTGAAAGAACTAAAACGAATATAAGTGTGTAAAAAAAGTGAAATTTAAAGACAACGGAATTCTACGTGTGAGCAAGCAGCCATTCGCTGTTATTTGATAAGTTAAGTACCTAGCGCTATATAAAAAAAAAAATAAACTTTAGTGGACTCTTAGGATAATAGGAAAGTTAATTTTGTACATTAGAATATCTTGTGATTAATAGAAATAAGATCATAATCCAGTTCAAATAGTTTCGCCTTTTTGCTTATTCAAAATTAAAGTATTTCCATCCGGAAAATATTTATTAAAGCTAATTTCAAAATTTAATATTGTTTGTTCAAAATTTATTTAATTAACCTAAGAATTAAAAAAATATAGCCCATGCTATAACCCCGAGATACTAAGAGATCGTAAAATTAGCCAAGGGTATTAAAATTGTGTAACTATAAAAGCAAAAGAAATAAGAGTTAAACGGAGTTTGTTAAAACTTGTTAAGTTGTAAATTTTTGTTTTGTGTGTATTGTTTAAATGTTGAGATGAAATTGTAATAAGAATTATGAATTGTTCCTGAGTAGTTTTTTTTTTGTTTTAATAGAAATTTGATATCATCAATAAAATAAATATTTAATAAAAAAATAATAAATGTAATGTGTTTTATAAAAACTTTACAATATATATATATATATTGTTATATATATCCGTTTCCTTCTGGATATCCAGAGCCATGGACTGCCACATGCCGTTCCAAGACTAAGCCTTAACCCCTAGCCCAAGGTGGAAGTGAAGGTGGTCAGCTCTTCAACCGCCGATTCGAATATAATTTTTTAAAAATGTTTCTAAACAGTATTAAATACGGCCTTAAAATCGTTCATTTGCGTCCGCATTTGGACCTACTGAAAGGCAGAAGTGTAGTAATTGGTGTCATCAAATTTTCTAGAAACTATTTAGAACAGGAGAAATAAAGCTTAGTCTATTGGTTTTGTGCAACTATTTATACAAATTTTTCAACGAATATGACCCCATTACTACCAAAGGAATGTTTAAAGTTAACCCATTCACTACCAAAGATGGAATTTGCTCGTCATCATTGTTTGAGTGCCGTAAATACCAAGGACGTGCAGTGCCCGTCCTGTAGTTTTAAGGAGGTTTTCTTGTATTATAAAAGTTAGCGTTGGTGTCTAGTTATGCATAGCTGTTTTCTATACACTTTTTTTGGGTGTTCCCGTAAATATAACCTCTATTTTAGTTCTGTTTATGTTCTTATTTAGAAGTGTTTGAAAGCGCATTCTTAGGTTACGTTCGTTGTTCAGAAGAATATACAGAGTTCATAAATACAGTATTATTTGACAGTGATGAAGAAGTAATGGAAAATATTGACTGTGGGGTTAGTGGAAGTGATAGTTCTTCTGAAAGTAGTAATGACGACAATGAAAATACGATAACACCGAGTTCTGCGTCTAGTGTTACAGATGGGTTGTGGGTTTCTAAGCCTAATAATGTAAATAATTTAAGATTTAGTGATAATTCGGGAATAAACCCTAATATTTCACCACGTTTATCCGACAAATCCACTGAATTTTAGCAGAATAACTCCTACAGTCCGCACAGCTACCAAACAGGTCAAATTCTGGACGACCATCCAATTCAACAGATTCGTCCCTATGCCTACAAGGGAAATATTGAGGCTACTTTATTGAAGAAACTCCATCTACATCAAAAGCTAGGCCTTCAAGATGATGTACAGTCTGTACAAAACAGGAGAAAAGGAAAGAAACTGTATACCAGAGCAAAAAATGTAGAGTTCCACTACATTTGGATAACTGTTTTGAGATTTATCATACCCAGACAAACTATTAAAATTTAATGAAATTGGTGTAAATATTGTAAAAAGTGTGTAAATAAGCTTGTTTATTAGTGTAACAAATCACATTGAAGAAATAATAGTGTGTCAATAATTCATTTTTAGCATGCTAATCAATTCAAACTATAAAAATAAAAAATATATTCGGTATTGAAGGTCACATTTTTTTATGATTAATCTGGTAGTGAATGGGTTAATGAAACGGTACTAAAAGAAATTGAAACAGCCAGAGAGCAGATTTTAGGACGTTTAAGGTCTAATTAGAATGTAAACGGTATTATTGTCAGAGACATTCCCAATACAATAGACAGAGATGTAATGGAATATAAAAAGTTTGCTACTTTCAAATTTCTGCAGGATCAGGATTTAGCACATTTTTATGGATTTACAAAGACTGAAGTAGAAAATATTATTAAAAATTCCTTTAAATTGAACAATGAGTGCCTGTTTAAAGCTAGCTTGTGATATGGTGGTTACCTATCTGTAAATGGCACACACATTTATAATCCAAATTTATTTATTGAATTTGTTGAAATTCGTCTATGTCAAAAATTACTTTCAACAAACTAGCTACATTTACAATTTGGAAGTACTATTTAAGTATCCACTTGTAAACTCTTTACTTACTAGCCTTCTGCTGTAATATAATACTGAGTGTAGATACAAATAAAGTAATATAGTATATAGTGTAAAAATAGAATATTAAAATTAAACAAATAAAATTTATTGCCCTAAACTAAATAAAACATTATACTAACTCAAATAACGGCAAATCATGAATCCATCATGTCAGCTTGAAACCAACAATGATTGCAAATTTGAGATTACTCAGCAAATGCCACATGCATGAACAGTTGAGCTCATAAAAACATCTAGAAAGCGCACATATTGCAGGACTTGAGAGCAGGTGATCAGCCTCTGGGAATATCTTACCGTGATATGTCACCAGCAGCGAATATATTAAAACCAAGAATATTTAAATTCAAGCTACATTAAGATGTATCATAACTCACCATCTGAATAGCACTGACAAATTGCTTTTGTTCCACATAAATGTGTGCAATGTTGAGCCAAACATCACAAAATTCTGCAGTGGCTTCACGCACTTGAGCAAAAATATCTCTTGCTTCATTGACACAACCTTTATGTGCCAAAACTGCTCCTGCACCATCAAAAAAATATTATTAATGCATATTAAACAACACAGTTTTATAATATGAGTTCATAATTTCAATAAAACATATATTTCAAGTTAATTCTAAATTTATATCTAAAATCAGGCATGCCTTGTTGCTTCAAGTGTTCAAAAAGGAAATGGTGGTTACAGTGAGCTGCTTAATGTCAAGTGATGGGAACAAGATTTAGCCATTGTCAATACTTTGAAGAAAATTGTTTGTACACAATTAGTATAGTTACTTTTTGAATTATCTTTGTCATGTTTTGCAATATGAGCAAGCTGAAAAAACTATTAAATTGTATAAATTTAAATGTAAATAATATTTAAAAAAAAGAATTAGGAACCAAAAAAAAGAATTAAATTTGTTCAAAACAAGGTATTTCCCATATTGATCCTTCATTGGTATTCATGCTCAATTAATTTCTAAAACTTGACAATATAAATTTCATTAACTTTATCAAAGTCTTGGTTTTAAAATAAAATGTATTACACAAATTGACAAAAAACACTATAAGGAAAATGGGGGGGGGGCTGTCTTAGCAGCCCACTTCAGACACTGCAGCCAAATAAGAAATTGGCTGCTTAAACCTCTCTCCCTCTCTAAATATATATATTGAATATTCCTGATGATGTTGGTACTGTTAGCCAACGAAAAGCTTTGAATTGTAAATTCAATTATAATTCTTGTATTTGTATTTTGACTTAGTTCTTTATTAATACACAAGAATACATATTGCGATATATATATATATATATATATATATATATATATATATATGAAGTTAATATATTACTATTGTAAGTAATTTTATCCACCATTAAGTGCAATAATTTTACCTTGAGTGATGAGGCACCTTTCGGTCACTTGACCATTGTCGAATCACTGATATTTTTCTGGTGTAGATGTTCGGTGACTCACAAAAATATCAGTGATTCGACAATGGTCAAGTGACCGAAAGGTGCCTCATCACTCAAGGTAAAATTATTGCACTTAATGGTGGATAAAATTACTTACAATAGTAATATATTAACTTCATAAAGTCAGTGCAACGGAAAAACAATGGATAACGTAAAATATCAAGAATATATATATATATATATATATATATATATATATATATATATATATATATATATATATTGTAACATTTATAGAATGGGCTATATAATGTTCATTAAGAATTGGAAAAATAAATTACAAAATTTAAAAAGAAATTCATTAAAAGATTGATTAGATTAAATAGAAACTAATTTTAGGTAAAAGCCTAGAAAGGTTATAAAATGGTTGTAAAATGTAAACAAGGTATTTGAACTGTAAATGCATAAGGGAATTTGTTGTATCAAATAAAATTTAAAACAAGATAGTCTAATAATAATTATATTCAAACAAAATTGTAAATATTAGTAACATAGGGCATAAGTAATTACTTGAAGGAAAAAGTGAAAAACGATTGTAAACAATGAAGGTTATGTTCTATAAATTCAGCTCAAAACACACACAATTCGAATTATTACAAAAGTAAAACACAAAGACACTTCACACACTAATAATAGTAATTAAATAAACACTGGAAGGTTTGTTAAGGATCGGAAAATTGAAACAGTATGTTAACAAAATTAAAACTGGTGAAAACAATCGCGTTATTGCATCAGCTGTAGAAAGCAAGAAGTAGGTCAGTTGCAGTCGACTCTAGTGAGGAGGAATCGAACTAAATTAAAGCCATATGATTTCTTTTTTTAAGAAGGAGGCCGCCATATTTGTAACATTTTAAAAGAAAAACGAAGCGTTAGTTTAGTTAGAGATAGCGTGGGTGACGCTACGAGATGGGACCTGCCATGACTAGTCAAAATTCCTTTTAAAAAAAGCCGTCAAAATTATACAGATTTGTGAAGAAACTTGGAAATTTTAAATAAGGAGAAGTGAATTCAAAGATAAAGTACAGTGGTAATATAATTTGAAGGAACTAAAACGAATTTAAGTGTGTAAAAAGTGAAATTTGAAGAGAACGGAATCTTACGTAAGCGACCTGCAGAATTTCGGTATTTGATAAGTTAAGTATATATAGCGCTATAAAAAATAAACTTTAGTGGACTCTTAGGATAATAGGGAAGTTTAATTTTGTACATTAGAATATCTTGTGATTAATAGTAATAAGATCATAATCCAGTTCAAATAGTTTCGCCTTTTTGCTTATTCCAAATTAAAGTTTTTCCATCAGGAAAATATTTATTAAAACTAATTTCAAAATTTAGTATTGTTTTTCAAAATTTATTTAATTAACCTAAGAATTAAAAAATATAGCCCCTGCTATAAACCCCCGAGATAGTAAGAGATCGTAAAATTAGCCTAGGGTATATGAAAATTTGTAACTAAAAATCAAAGAAAGTGAGTTTAGTATATTGTGTTAAAATTTGATAAGTTTATTTTTGTTCTGTTTATTGTTTATTGTTTAACTGTTGAAATAAAATTGTTATAATAAAGAATTATGAATTGTTCCTGAGTAGTGTTTTTGTTTTAAATAGAAATTTGATATCATCATTCAAATAAATAATAATAATAAACATCGTTGTATTGCGTCTAAGAAATAATGTTTATAATATATATATATATATATATATATATATATATATATATATATATATATATAGGTTAGTCCAGAACTGCAATCTCTTTGAAATAAACACATATAAAAGCTTAACACACTATTGAAATATTTCGATGAAAAATGATCTTCATCAGTCTTTTCTAAATCTACTTTGTGACAAATAAATTTCACTGGTTTATGCTTGTTTAAATGAGAGAGTTAAATAAATTGTCAATTTTTTAGTGATGTACAGTAACTTGCCTGGGAAACAATTAAATGTGTAGGCACACACAAACACGGTTAGTCACACACTTCATACATCACTTGTACTTTGACAGAACAAATAATCTGTAAATCAGAAATCAACCACTCAGCTGAACTAAACAGTCATTGGTAATGGGATCTTCTTCTGTGTACACAGCTTCCTTCCGAATGTTTGTAATCATAATGGCTGATTTAACACTGGAAGCACACTTTCCAAAATGACTTGGCCTCCTACACCAATCTTTTAAACCACCCAAGCAATATGTCCTGACTCTTCTCTTTCCTACAATCTTGCCTTAAGTTAAGAGCCGAAAAATTTGTTATACTTTATAACCTGATTGTGGTATAGTTTAATAATATTTTAAAACTGGAAGAGGGAAAAATAGATAAAATATTTTTCAGAAGTTTTGTATGAGTAACAGGCTGTAAAGTATCGTCTTAAGCCATCCTCATTTCCATTTTAGTATGTCAAGTTAACAAAAATTATATGTTATAAAACAGAGCTGTCCAAAAAATGTTAGGGGCAGTAAATTAAATTTTGGGTCTCAACAATATTATGAAAGAATGAATCCCTTTTGGCATATTTTATTGCCAGGGAAACATTTTTTTGTTACTCTCGCTAGGGATAATGTATTATGAAAGTGTTAAACATAGTGGGTAAACATTAACCACATACAAAATTAGAAAAGAAATACTTTATGAATAATTTCACTTCATTGTGAAATAATGTTGCATACACCATAAAGCAGTCATACATATCAAAATATGTTTCACAGCTTCATGGGATGGCAAAGGAAAATATCAGTAAAGGAGGATTTGTTTTAATTTTTAATAAACTTAATTGTTAAAGATATTTTCATACATGTAGATGCTTTCGCATATTAATGTCATTTTCAGGAATATGTTATATAAGTGAGGAAATTCATCTTAAGGCAATAATTTGAAAAAAACTGGCCTTTTTTCATTTCCAGTCTGAAAAATGTAGCGGCTTGCAGACCACATAGTTTAAGTTGCTAATGAGGTTCTAGCTTTTTAATTTCAACACCAAGAAAATTGCTAAATGGTAACATATGTGGTTTCAAATCTTCAACAACTATCAAAATTTTCAATTATTTCTTGAATTTTGGAATGATAGCCACAAAATTTCCAATCTTAATTTTTCTCATTGAATTCTTGTACTATTTGTAGATAGCAAGGTAAATGTTGTAATTCACTTTTTTTTAAAGAATACTTTAATTTCGTTATCTTACTACGGAATTCATTAACCACAATCACAATCTCTGATATTACTTGAAGACTATATTTTGTATCTCTTGAAAAAGATATTAACTTTTCCACCTTGAAGTTGCAAACAAAAATTGTTGAGATGATTGGTCAAGGGTGTAAGGAAAGCTGAAAGCTAAATAGTTTGAAAATTTTAATAGTTCACACATGTAAGTTAGAATGTAAAATTCTCTTTTCAAACTGCAAAAAATCTGTCAAGGCAATGTTCTGCACTTAGCCATTTTACATTGTTGAACAGCAGAAGGTCTCACTGTTCTAAATCTACAAATTAAAAAATTGTTCAAGTTGTTTGTGCAAAATTGAATTTTTTTCCTATATTATCATATTTCTAATTAAGTATGATTTGAAAGTGTCTTGCTTCATGTAATTTTCAGATAAAACTCCCTGGTGAATGAGAAAATTTATCATTGGGCAATTTATTCAATTTTTCTCAAACAGTCATAGGATTTTTCTTCATCCTATGTTGCAGGTGCACAATCTGTTACAATTACTGAAGACTGACTGAGACCTCCAACTATCAACCATTGCCTTCACAGCATCGTAAAAGAATTGCTCTTTAGTAGTTTCATGAAGAAACAAAAAAGTTTCATGGGATTTCTCATCCTATAACTGATCCATGCCCAAGGCTATAGGAACTGTCAAAAAGAAACAGTCATGTATTGCGTACTGATAACATTACCTGCAAAGAATTTTATACAGTTATAATATCTGTTAGTGGGCTGCACAGATCAACCCAACCTTGTCATAAAAACTTAAATAATTTTTCAAATTATGTGAACATTGGAGCTTTGTCCAAGTTGTCCCAATTTCATATAAAAAATGCTTCCTGTAATAAATAACAAAAAATAAATTTTAAAAATTAATATTTTTGTTGAATTCGGTTGATTAAGAAAAAAAGTAGAACAAAGAACAGATGGTTAAATGAACAGGAAATTTTGATAAAAACCTGTCTCTGTGACTGAAAGACCTAAATGTATGATGTTTTTAATGAACATATATTTTATATATTGACACTCCACAGGCACTTATTTACTTATTAAAATTCATTTCCAGCAGAATTGTCAAAGAGTTTTCCTCATCTAGCCTTTCACTGGAGAAACGTTTAGTTCTAAGCAAGTACTAGTATATCAAACTAAATATATCAAAGAAAATGCTTTTATCAGCTTAATAGGTTGGATTCATTGAACTTAATTCTTTACACCTTGCTAAAGCTGCTGATCTTGAACTCCAATATAAAAGATATTTTATATATAAATAAAAAAAGTACAAAGAGGACTTTAAATTAGAAGATATGGTCAGAAGTATAAATCGGAAAATAGGACCACACACAGAATAACTTTAGTTGGATTGAATATCAATAATTTAGTATAGCCAAAGCAGAGATTGGATTAAAAAAAGAACATAATGATCCTCTGATAGGGAAAAAAGATGACTTGAGAGGGGGTGAGAGGTGACATTGCCAGGCTACCAAGTCCTGATTTTGAAAAGAAGTTAGTAGCTTACTTTCTCATTTTGAGAATATCTTTTTCCCAAGCTTTATAAATACAGTTCTACTTTTCTTATAAGCTTTATAAATTTATAATTGGAGATAATATATAATCTATCAGATTTTTCAGTGAATCATATGGTACACTGCATTTTGTTAGAGAATAAAATGTACCAAACATAAAATAATGTATATTTTATATGCCTTTTGATGTTAATACATAATTTATCAATGTGTATTTGATCTTATTCAATTGTATCCGGTGTTATATTCATACCGGCTACATTAATCATGTGGGTAAATTTATTATAAAAGTTAGCATTGAAACTAAACTCCAGATTCAATTTTCTAAAACTAACAATGATTCCCTACCACTAAATGTTAATAAAAAAATAACTGTTGAAAATTTATTTCTAACCAATGCCATTAGTAGCCCAGATGTTCCTTGGATCGCTTCGAAGTACTTTATTGTACATAGACAACGCTCTATCTTGGTAGGTTTTTTCTTTAGATTTATCCTTAGTGGGTTGATGCAAAGTCTGAAGCCAAACATTGCCAAGTGCTATTTGTGAATATGCGTCATTGGAAGTTACTGGATTCTGAAAGTAAATGCAGATAGCATTTCATCTATAAGTGAAAAACAATTTAGTTCATAGTAATGGTTTAAATATTTTCATTTCTACAGCTGACTAGCATATAAAATAAAAACATAACTTAATCTCGATTTCTAAAATTTTTTATCATACGAGGTCTGTTCAAAAGATACGTGGACTGAGGTCATAAAAAAATGTACTTTATTTGGAAGTTACACGTCCGGGTCTTCTTCAAAATTCTCTCCTCCCCAACGCACACACTTATCCCAATGGTGTTTCCACTTGTTAAAACAGTCCTGGTACACGTCTTTTGCGATGGCGTTCAGCTCCTTCGTCGCATTTGCCTTAATCTCTGAAATCGTTTCAAATCTTCTTCCTTTGAGGGGTTTTTTGAGTTTTGGGAATAAGAAAAAGTCACAAGGAGCAAGTTCAGGTGAGTAGGGGGGTGGGAAAGAGCAGTGATCGAGTGTTTGGCCAAAAACTCACGAGTTCTGAGTGTTGATTGAGCTGGAGCGATGTCGTAATGGAAAAACCAGTTATCACTTCTCCACAGTTCTGGCCTTTTGCATCGGACGGCTTCCCTCAGACGTTTCAGTACTTCAATGTAGGTAATCTGGTTGACTGTAGAGCCTTCAGGGAGGTACTCGTAGTGAACAACACCCTTAGCATCAATAAAAACTGTCAGCATCACCTTGACATTCGACCGAACTTAGCGAGCTTTTTTGGATCTTGCGGACGTTTGACTCACCCATTGGGATGATTGGACCTTTGTTTCAATGTCGTAACCATACACCCATGATTCATCACCATTTATAATTCTTGAGAAAAAGTTCTCATCTTCATTTGAACGATCAAGCAGTTCCCGGCAAACCTGGACGCGATTAGCTTTTTGGTCGTCGGTCATCAGGTGTGGCACAAATTTCGCAGCGACGCGGTGCATCTTCAATTTTTTGGTCAAAATCTCGTAACAAGATCCAACTGATATCCCACACTCTTCGGAAAGCTCCCTAAAGGCCAGACATCGATTTTCTCACACCAGGGTGTTGATTTTCTCAACGTGTGGGTCGTCAGTTGACGTTGAAGGACGTCCAGGACGCTCGTCATCAATCGACTGTCGACCACCCTTGAAACGTTCATGCCACTTGAAACATGGAGTATCGCCGGCAACATCATAGCAACATCGCCGTAGGCCGTGTTAAGCATGGCAAATGTTTCTGTTGCAGATATCCCTAGTTTTACACAAAATTTCACAGCAATTCGTTGCTCCTTCAGGCTGTCCATTTTAAAATCCGACAAACAAAAAACACACTCTTTACTAAACTGCGTGTAACTCATCAAAAAATGAAGATAGCTGCGGCAGAAATACCGCGTTTTAATCAGCTGATTTATACGAACCTAGCGACACCAAGCGGATTCTCCTGAAACTAACTTGAGCCGCGTATTTTTTGAACAGACCTCGTATAAATGTTTATTTTTTACAGATATTTGAGATAACTGTATATGTAACAAAAAAAGTACATTTTTACAGTATAAATCAACTCATATTTAAAGTTCAATTACTCTGACACAAGATATGCCTAAACAGCCATGGCCATGCTTACAAATACTGCATAAAATAAAAATATGTACAGTTGTATGAGAATATTTTGTTGGACTTGGAAAAGTCTGTAAAAAACGTGTTGAGAAAATGAACAATCTATTATTATTAACTAGTTTTAAGCAAAAAATATGAGTAGCAAATAAAGAACTCTACAAATTACAATATTTTTAATTTTAACATTTTGTTACAAAACTGAAATTTTTGTTCAAGTATCTGAATGGCTATTTTGATACAAAAGTGTTAAGTCAAATACAAAGGAATGAAGTTGTGGGATTCCTGAATTCCTTTGTTAGGATCAAAACTCATGATCAATAACAAAAAAAACCAAGTGGTGTTGGAATCAGGGCTGTTTATGAAGCAGAAGTTTAGATCTTGAATGTGGACTTGAAACTCATACATTTCCATGATGGAGAAGTACTTTAATTTCACAATTATAAAAAAAAGAAAGGATTCAGTGAGAACTGTAATAAAGGCAAAAACAATAAAGTGGATAAAATTGAATAAAAAGACGAATAACAGTTTTTATAATTGAATTGGTTTGTATACCAAAGAAAATAGACGACTTAAAAAATTTTATGGGTGGAAGCCACAAAGCAAAAGAAAAACAAGAAGACCCAAATATTAGTGGGAGGCAAATAACAAACTACTATCATTGCCGAAAACAGAGATGTTTTCAGAGGTACAAGGGGATGTAACAATAATCAAATACAACTTAATAACAAATTATTTTTATAACTATCACTATACAACATAATGTTATCCTTTACACACTAATAATTTAAAAAAGATTCCCATAGTACATCATTAAGAAAATATAACAATAGAACATTACAGGAGAGAAAAAATAAGTTCTAGAGGTAGAATGAAACAGTACAGAGAATGTATTAACATATGCAGGCAACACCACTGAGTCGTCACACATAATCTGTCTTTCTCACATGACAGATGATGTTTCTTTTTCATTAAAAGAAGAGAAAATAGATGGGAATGAGTACACACCAAATGAATAATGCCATTACAGAAAGAATTATTACGAGAATTTAGCACCCTTTGCCTCTTGATGCCCTTACAAATATTATACACTAATAATAATAAATAAAAATATTTACATAAAAGTAAAAATAATTCTAATTTATGGCAAGAAAATATGCCTAAACAAGAACTTTTAGTTGGACATTATAAGAAGTTTAACATCCGGGTAAATATTTTTTAATGTCTGTATTAGGTGCTGTATGCACAAAAGCTGAACATTGAGTTTTTTCTCAAATAGTGAGAGTTTTTTCTTACAAGCATGGTATTAGTTATTAAAATAAATTTATTTACAGAGTTGATATATTTTAATTGGCACTTTATGTCTTGAGTAACTTTATTCTCACCTTTGTTGCTAAACAAAACTATCGAGAATAAATACAAATTTAATTATAACTGAATTTTAATGGTTTGATTGCTTTAGAATCTGAGCAACTTAAGAGTAATATAAATGCTTTGAACAGTAAAATAGCTTTTAATAACTCTACTAAATTAATTAATTAGTTCAAAACAAGATTAGTTTAATTCGATATAAAACAATAATTATTTTGATTTAGAGAAAAATTAGAACTGTTCCTTAATCTATATGAGTCATATACAAAACTTCTTTATGATGCGTATTTAAAAAGTTTTACATCCAAAAAACTTACAAAGACTTCTTAAGCTAACAAAATTACAAGAATTACATTTTTAAATTTAATATTATATTTACTTAATTATTTATGAATTTCCATTAAATGTTCACATCTAAAATGTAAAAATGTTCTAAAATTAGAAAAATGTTCAAAATTAACTAAATTATGGTGTCTCTAGACGTTTAATTACAAAAATTGGAAGTTTATGTTGAACTATTTTCTAATTACTTAGCTGTATGTTTTCCTTTTTGATATTGTGCCCAAATTTATTACAAATATATCAAATATATTATCTTTTTGCTTCAGATTATTTCAACTTCACACTAATGGTTAAATTTAAACTTTCCGATACTGATTTCTTTTCACTATTTAAAATGTGACCAACAGCAAATATCTGTAACTAAAATGGCATACTTATCGGTTTGGTTTAAAAAAATAGACTGGAATAACTAATGCAATGTATTTAGAACTAGTTTTAGTAATGACTTGTTTAATATGTTGATATAGGCAACTTTAAACATCTTGATATCACTTTGGATATTCGAACAAGTCCTTAGACAATATGCAATTTATTTCTTTATCTTCAATCTTTAGTTTTGTCTGTGTCAATTCTATTTAATCTGTGCAGTATAGTAAATAAAATATCACCTATATGTTTATATATTTTTATTTCTCTAACATCTACAGTTCACGCTTCTTCAACTATTGGTGATTAGCTAGAATGGTGATACAGTTAGAACATATTTAATTTGATTGGATATTATAACAGGGTTATTGTGGTAGGCTATATTCTATTAGTCTGAAGTTTAAGATCAGCAAATTTTTATAATTCACTAATTATTCATGTTCTTATTTTGCTAAGTTCAACATAAAATGTCACATGGCTTGACCCTATCTTGTCAAAATATATTATATATTTTCTAGTAGAAAAACAATAAAGAGCATAAACTTTAATTTTTAATCTGAAAAAAGTCAATATTCACAATAAAATCAAAACCTGTAACCAGTTATATTTTTGTAACCAAAGGCTTCTTTATTAAACACAACTCAAAACCTTTCTGAGGATACATTTTTGTTAAATTTTTTTTTGACATTTGGAAATTTTATTGAGTTAACTGTACAGTATCGCAAACAAGTAACAATTTAATGAATGCTGATACCAATATGTCATACTGGATAAAACTATACCAGGGCAAAGATAGTTTATTTATTGCTCACTTTCAGAATACGTTCAAATTTCTTTTGGCCAGGGCCCCATTCCATTTTGGCAAGATGAAGGTTACCAAGAAGAGACCAAGCATCAGGATGTTCATTATCGATTCGTAATGCTTCCTTAAACCAATCAGATGCTTCATAAATTTGACCTTTATCTCGAGCCATGCAACCCAAACGTAGATAACCTGCACAGAGGATAAATACAAATTTATGTTACTTATTAGAAGTTACTTTATGTTATGTAAATTTTACCTTAAATGGTTTACTAACCAAATCTGAAAAAAAACACTGAATAATTGGGAGATTTTGAAAGCTAAATCAACTAGTATTGGGTTGTATATTAAATATTTGTTTAGGTTTCTAGATTTAATAATAAAATTAATAACTGCATTCAGATTCTAAAAAAATTGGTCCAAATAATTAAAAGCTGAAGAGAAATTTTTTACTTTACTTACATAGATAGAGTATGTTAATGAGCACAACTGATTTCAAATTTGTACTTAATTTGTAAAGAAAAAGGCAATATACAAAATAATTGATTTAGTTTCAACTTTATTTAAAATTTCAGAATTAGGAGACAACAAAATTATGGTGTGCTCTGGTACCACCATGTAAAACAAACCACAATGCATTGTATTTTTTTCTTGGTTTCACATATTTTAAAGTTTTCATGATTTTTATTTAAAAGATTTAAAGAAATACAAAAAAGTACGAAGTGGAAGGTTATCACTTAGTGGAAAGTAAATACAACAAATGGTGAACATAGATAGGATAGTTGTTTGGACAGGAAAACATAGTAACTTTTTTAGATTAGCATATATTCAATCATTTTGTGAAATTGCTTTGCCAACTCGGTCATCCTTGTATACAAAAAGGTGACTTAAAAACTGAATGATCCGGTAGTTTGAAATTATTGTATTTATGGAGATCTAGTTCTTGAAGAGAGATGCATATTGGCAAAAAATATCGCATGATTATCTTGCATTATCCTACGTCATTTCTTTCGCAACTAATGATCCACTGTATTGGCCATTTATTAACTGTGAATATTACGTAAAAGGAAATAGATTGACTATTATTTGCCCTGTAATGTTGGGAGACCTCAAGTATTGATTTTTCAGAGTTCATCATCATTATTTCAGGGTTGGAAACTGAGAAACTTGTTAACTTCGGAGTGAATGGATTAGCAACCCCTGATTGATTTTTGTTTGACTTGCACCAGATTTTGGTGGTGGTTTTTTCAGTATAGTCATCATTCTATTGGTCTTAACTTTCTTTACCAAGTGTCTACTTTTTCATATTGATTTCTGTCGGGAACTTTGGAACAAGTTGTTTTTTCTGTGAATTAGTAGAAGGTACTGTCAATGACTTTCTCTATGTATCAAACCTTCAATTCGAAGGATTCATCAGAAAGGGCGAGTCTGGTTTTAATCATTAGGGTAAACAATGAAGAAATAAAGCCACTAAAGGCAAGTGCCAGCAACTGAGAAACTTGTTCACTGAGAAGCACAATTATTTTTTTCATCACTATGAAGTTTGAACAAGAAGACTTAGTAAAGGCAATAGCAGTATTGTTAAAACTTTTTTTAGTGCTTTGGTTAGAGTATTTACAATACTATTTAGTGTTATAAGCAGTTTACTCGATTAAAAAAATAACAATAATAACTGATAATAAATATTACTCAAGAAAACTGTAAATATCAAGAAAATTTTATGGTAGAAAAATTTAAGATCTTTGCGTTTATTTTATTGTGTATTATGTAGGGTTCAGCTAATGAAAGTAGAAAAAAATTCTCAATAATGCAACAGATATAGGACCAAACATTGCCAGATTACTGGGAGGTTAATCCTAGAACTAATATGAGTAGCGAAATGTAACTTTTTTTTATGTACCTGTTTACTGATAGAATCATGATTAATAAGAGGTTACAATTGTTTGGGACTTACTAAAAATTTGTTACTAAATTTACATAAACCGATTCTCTAGTTGGTACAAATCAATTCTCTATATCTGGATTGCAATTCAGTCTTTTAACATCCTGGCTATTAATATACAAACACTTTTATTCATTGTTGTGACACTGACCTAAAATTGGAAGTCCCTGCCAATCTGATTTTCAATTTAGATGACAAAAGTGATTTATTGAGAGACAACTCGCCTTGTAATATTATATTATAACAATGAATTATTTAAAGTTATTAATTACAGAACTGATCGTCACATAGAAGTTAAGATATTAACGAGCAAAAGTGGCACACAGGCTAATAAATAGTAGTGGATAATAATTTGGCTAAGAAATTTTAAATAATAGGAAGGTTCTGAAAGTGACGACTAAAAAAAAACCTGCAACTGACATAGTTTTTCATATAATTTAAAATTTTTTAAAATTTTATTGTATATATATATATATATATATATATATATATATATATATATATATATATATTATAAAGATATTTTCGTTACGCAATACAACTGGGTTTTATTATTATTAGAAAATAATTAAATTCTCTAGTTAATAACCAAAAAAAACTACTCAGGAACAATTCATTAACATTTATTATAACAATTCTTATTTCAACATTTAAAACAATACACAGAACAAAAATTACACTTTACAATATACCCTAGGCTAATTTTACGATCTCTTACAATCTCGGGGTTATAGCATGGGCTATATTTTTACTTCTTTTGTTAATTAAATAAATTTTGAAAAACAATATTAAATTTTGAAATTAGCTTTAATAAATATTTTCCGGATGGAAATACTTTAATTTTGAATAAGCAAAAAGGCGAAACTATTTGAACTGGATTAAGTTTTTATTACTATTAATCACAAGATATTCTAATGTACAAAATTAAACTTCCCTATTATCCTAAGAGTCCATTAAAGTTTATTTTTTTTATATATAGCGCTAGGTACTTAACTTATCAAATAACGGAGAATGGCTGCTTGCTCAGACGTATAATTCCGTTCTCTTTAATTTTCACTTTTTACACACTTAAATTCGTTTTAGTTCTTTCAAATTATATTTTCACTGTACTATATCTTTTAATTCACTTAATCCTGTTAATCTGGCCAAGTTTCTCCACAAATCTGTATAATTTTGACGAAGTTTCTAATAAATAGAATTTTGACTGCACAGAGCAGGTCCGTTTCCTCGGCGTCACCACGCCAGAATCTCTAACTAAACTAAAACTTTGTTTTTTCTTTTAAAATGTTACAAATATGGCGGCCTCCTTCTTAAAAAAAGAAATCAGATGGTTTATAATTTAGTTCGATTCCTTCTCACTAGAGTCAACTGCACACTTGACCTATTTCTTTACCTTCACATCTGTTAATGTCAACGAACTATTTTCACCGGTTTTAATTTCGTTAACATACTGTTTCAATTTTCCGATCCTTAACCAACCTTCCAGTGTTTATTTAATTACTATTATTAGTGTGTGAAGTGTCTTTGTGTTTTACTTTTGTAATATTTCGAAATGTGTGTGTTTTGACTGGACTTTTCCAAACATAACCTTACATTGTTTACAATCGTTTTTCACTTTTTCCTTCAAGTAATTACTTATGCCCTATTTTACTAATATTTACAATTTTGTTTAACATATAACTATTATTAGATTATCTTGTTTTAAATTTTATTTGATACAACAAATTTCTTTATGTATTTACAATTCAAATATCTTATTTACTAATCTAGGCTTTTACCTAAATTTAGTTTCAATTTTAACCTAACCAATCTTTTAATGAATTTCTTTTTAAATTTTGTGTGAGTTATTTCTAATATATTCTTCCAATTCTTAAATAATATTATATAGCCCATTCTATAAATGTTACAATGTCCCCTAATTTAATTTAAATTAAAAAAAAATATTACTAATATCTACATTACACATTCTTTACATTTTACAAGCTTGTTTAAATATACATATTTTTTTTTTTAAATTAAATTCAAATTAATATTTATTTCCTAATTGTACATTTTATTTAATAACTAATTGAACACATTTTTTATTGAGTAAGTACCTCAACACTTTGGCTAACTTACCGTCCATTGTCTTTACTACTTTTATAACTGTCCATTTAAAAGTCATTTATACATTTATCTGTCCACTTTCGTCCATTTATACTTAATTCCTATGACACAATTTTATCTTAATTCTTTAACAATCAAATACTGAGCTGAACACTTCAAGCTACATATTACTTAACTTATCTTCTAACAATACAATATACTTATAACTAACATTCAATCGACAATTCCTTAACAATTCTAACAATAAATCATGTTCTGGTATTTACAATTCCTTCCATAATTATTATTATTTTTTTACATTTATTACAATTGGAATCCTTCCAATCATAAGTCTGATTCAATATTTATTTAACATATATTCTCTGATACCGTGTCTTTAAATCCCAGCCTATCCGAGTCATAGTATGTCTAGATTTGGTCAAATTGGTTATAACATTTCTCTTTCCCTTATTTCTGTTTATTCCTTGTTTATTATTTATCTCATATTTATTTTGCTTTTAGCTTTATCTAACTCTCAGTTCTAAGTTAGTATTTTATCTCCCCTTCCAATCTCACATCCAGTTCAATTATTTTCTTATATCATTCCAGTTTATTTTGTATGAAGTTTAACATCCAATATTTTTAAAGGTCGCAATCTCATATCCTCTATTTGATCATATCTATAGCTCCTTCGATTACACTGTCCCTATATCAACGAATATAAATTTTGTTTTAATACTTATATATATCAACGCAGATTCTCCCTTACAATACGACGAAGTTTAACTACACAATTACCATATTTTTATTACAACGATGCTTTAATATTTATTATCATAGATTCATATTTCTTTTATAATATATAATATATACGACGAAGTTCCATTATTTATCAACGCAGATTCTCCCTTACAATACGACGAAGTTTAAATACACAATTACCATATTTTTATTACAACGATGCTTCAATATTTATTAACATAGATTCATATTTATCTTTATTCATTATTCGACGAAGTTTCCAATAAATTATCGTAGATATAGTTACCATCCCTTAAACTTATCTCCTGCTAACGTTTTCTTATACACATAATCACCTAGAGTTTATTCATATTGCTTCCTTCATCTATATTTAATATCTCCCTTCCTATTTTATTATTATTTTCCTTTTCCAGTTCTCCTGGATACATGTCATATTATTGCCTGTGTCTATTAATGCCTGTAAACTTGTTTCCTCTATTTAATTTCTATTCCTGGGTTTCTTATTGTCTTAGTTTTCCGACTGACTGTGGGCACCATGCTCTTTTCTTGTCCCCACGCCTGTCCTTGCCGTAACACCGTTTACATCTCCATTGTATCTCTCATCTGCTTCATAAGTTCTATTTTCTCTGTTATTCTCATATTTAAATTCCATTTCCCATTTTCCAAACTCGAGTTGTGTCTCCACATTCATTAACATATCCGTACCTCTGATAAATTTTCTCAATAAGCCTTGTACCACTAAGCCTTGAGACGGATATTTAATTCCTCCTATTTCTCCTATTACAATTTTCATTTTATTAATCTTTTCAATTTTCTTATTAGTTGTGGTTTGAATTGTTAAATTTTTTATTTGCCATATTTCTAATTTTCCTAGTTTATTTCTATCTCCTAACCTTCCCTGCTCTCCTAATATTTTCTCCCTTACATCTTCGACTTTCCTAAAACGCTCATCTGTTATCTTTCTTTCTCCTATCACCTTTAATTTCAACTCTCCTAGCTCTTCTGTGTTTTTCTTAGTTATATTTTCTACTTTCTCTATCTCTTTTTTATTAATTTTTATCACATCAGCTATTATTTCTTTTGTTTCCTCAAAATTTGTCTTAATCTTCTCCTCTAATTCTCTATCTTTCTCCTCTAAGTCTCTTCTCACATCCTCTACTACAGTATTATTCTCTGTCCTCAACTGTCGCCTCATATCCTCTATCATTTTCCTATTTTCCTCCCGTATTTCATCTTTTATTACTTTTAGATCCTCCTTCATCTCTCTTATTTCGTCTCTATTTTCCTCTAATTCTTTTTTTATTTCTCTCATATCCTCTTTTATTTCGTCTATCTTATCTAATTTTCTATTCATATTTTCATTATTTATATCTAATTTTCTATCTAGATCCTCTCTCATATCCTTCATCTCCTCTTTTATTTTCTCATTCCCTTTATTTATTTCTTTTAGTAAGTTTTGGTTGCTTTCGAACAATTTTTTTATCCAGTCATCATTATTTCTACTTCCACTTTCACTACCCCTTCGTTCCTGTTCAATTTCTACAAGTGGTAGTCCCCTAGCTTCATCTACCTCCATGTTTGGTATTGGCATATCTGTGCCTTCCATTTCTATTTCCCTCAATTCATAACTAGTCCCTTTTTCCTGGTCCCCTACAACTACCAGCTCGCCTATAATATTTTCCTCCCTGTTTTCGATCCCCTCCTGAAAACTAACAAATCTCCCCTGAGCAGCCCCTTCTGTTTCTATCACCCTTTTCCGCCTACCCTTTTCTAATTGTTCCCCTTTTTCTGTTTTTTTAGCTTTTTCTCCCCGCAAATTATACGATTCCCTTTCATCAGACATATTTAAGCTATTAGTAAACTTATTTTACAAAACAACCTAGCCTTGACTATTCAACTCAGTGTTTAATTTTACAAAATTTTTTCTAAATCTATTTCCAGTTCAAATGTTTTTCATATAAAAAGTTCTAAATTAATTTTATTTCAAAATCTCTCTAAATAAATTTTATCTCTTATTTTATCGAGCTCCCACGTTGTTGCGCCAAATATAAAGATATTTTCGTTACGCAATACAACTGGGTTTTATTATTATTAGAAAATAATTAAATTCTCTAGTTAATAACCAAAAAAAACTACTCAGGAACAATTCATTAACATTTATTATAACAATTCTTATTTCAACATTTAAAACAATACACAGAACAAAAATTACACTTTACAATATACCCTAGGCTAATTTTACGATCTCTTACAATCTCGGGGTTATAGCATGGGCTATATTTTTACTTCTTTTGTTAATTAAATAAATTTTGAAAAACAATATTAAATTTTGAAATTAGCTTTAATAAATATTTTCCGGATGGAAATACTTTAATTTTGAATAAGCAAAAAGGCGAAACTATTTGAACTGGATTAAGTTTTTATTACTATTAATCACAAGATATTCTAATGTACAAAATTAAACTTCCCTATTATCCTAAGAGTCCATTAAAGTTTATTTTTTTTATATATAGCGCTAGGTACTTAACTTATCAAATAACGGCGAATGGCTGCTTGCTCAGACGTATAATTCCGTTCTCTTTAATTTTCACTTTTTACACACTTAAATTCGTTTTAGTTCTTTCAAATTATATTTTCACTGTACTATATCTTTTAATTCACTTAATCCTGTTAATCTGGCCAAGTTTCTCCACAAATCTGTATAATTTTGACGAAGTTTCTAATAAATAGAATTTTGACTGCACAGAGCAGGTCCGTTTCCTCGGCGTCACCACGCCAGAATCTCTAACTAAACTAAAACTTTGTTTTTTCTTTTAAAATGTTACAAATATGGCGGCCTCCTTCTTAAAAAAAGAAATCAGATGGTTTATAATTTAGTTCGATTCCTTCTCACTAGAGTCAACTGCACACTTGACCTATTTCTTTACCTTCACATCTGTTAATGTCAACGAACTATTTTCACCGGTTTTAATTTCGTTAACATACTGTTTCAATTTTCCGATCCTTAACCAACCTTCCAGTGTTTATTTAATTACTATTATTAGTGTGTGAAGTGTCTTTGTGTTTTACTTTTGTAATATTTCGAAATGTGTGTGTTTTGACTGGACTTTTCCAAACATAACCTTACATTGTTTACAATCGTTTTTCACTTTTTCCTTCAAGTAATTACTTATGCCCTATTTTACTAATATTTACAATTTTGTTTAACATATAACTATTATTAGATTATCTTGTTTTAAATTTTATTTGATACAACAAATTTCTTTATGTATTTACAGTTCAAATATCTTATTTACTAATCTAGGCTTTTACCTAAATTTAGTTTCAATTTTAACCTAACCAATCTTTTAATGAATTTCTTTTTAAATTTTGTGTGAGTTATTTCTAATATATTCTTCCAATTCTTAAATAATATTATATAGCCCATTCTATAAATGTTACAATATATATATATATATAATATATTCTTGATATTTTACGTTGTCCATTATTTTTCCGTTGCGCTGACTTTATGAAGTTGATAAATTACTATTGTAAATACTTTTATCCACAACTAAGTGCAATAATTTTACCTTGTTGTGATGAGGCACCTTTCGGTCACTTGACCATTGTCGATAAATTACTATTGTAAATACTTTTATCCACCACTAAGTGCAATAATTTCACCTTGTTGTGATGAGGCTCCTTTCGGTCACTTACCATTATCGACGATAGATTTTATCGACAATGGTCAAGTGACCGAAAGGTGCCTCATCACAACAAGGTAAAATTATTGCACTTAGTGGTGGATAAAAGTATTTACAATAATAATTTATTCGACAATGGTCGAGTGACCGAAAGGTGCCTCATCACAACAAGGTAAAATTATTGCACTTAGTGGTGCATAAAAGTATTTACAATAATAATCTATCAACTTCTTATATATATATATATATATATATATATATATATATATATATATATATATTTATCACTTTCACTTATGTACTTAAACAAGAATCTTACTTGGTATTTATGCAAGTACTTTCAGAGACTAGTAAGTGCCTCCATCTTCTGGCATACTGAACGTATTTTGGACTGCGAGCTGTGTGGAATCTGCCGTTGACCTTGATGTACCGTTAACTTCTATTTTTAGCTTCACTGCACTGTGCGAGTTTTTAGCGTTCGTCTTGGGGTTTATATTGTCTATTAGATTGAATAATTTGTCGTTTTTTGATTTTATTTGTATCTGTTCGTTGATGATGTTATTTTTATTTTTATAAATTTCTAGTTGTTCCCAGATTGTCATTTTGAGGCCTTTTTGAACCTTTTTTTATTAGGTGTACGTTTTCTAATGTGGGGAATGTGTGTTTGTTTTTGATTGCGTGTGTGGCTAAGTTTGAGTTATAAATTTCAGGTTTGATGTATGCATTGAGGTGTTCTTGATATCTGTCTTTTAATTTCTTTTTTGTTTGGCCTATGTATATTTTATTACAGTCTGGGCATTCGATTTTGTATATTCCGTTATTAAGTGTGGGACATATTTCTTCTGGTTGGTTTATTTTGTTGATTATGTTTCCTGTGTTTTTGTAGGCTATGTTAATATTATTGTTTTTTAGTGTTTTAGTTATTCCTTTTATGTTGTATCCTGTGTATGTGAATGTAGCCCATTTTGTTGTTTGTGGTTCGATTTTAGGTTGATTTAATTTATTTAATATTTTAAATTTTAATTTATCTATAGTTTTTTATTGTATCCATTTTTTTGGGCTATTTGATATATTATTTGTTTTTTCTTCATTTTTTAGAGGCAATTTTAGCATTCTGTATAAAAGTGAGTTGTATGCAGCCATTTTATGTTGTGGGGGATGGTTGGAGTGGTTTGGTATTGTATTAATGGTTTGTGTGGGTTTTCTATAAATGGAATATTCAATGTTATTTGTATTTCTGGTCAGTGTTAGGTCTAGATAGTTTATTTTATTGCTTATTTCTTCCTCCATGGTGAATTGTATGTTAGGGTGTAAGTTATTGATTTCATTTAGAATGATGTAATTATTTATTGCTTTATTTTGTGAAATGTATAATCCGTCATCGACATATCGTATCCAATGTCCGTTGGGGTCGTGTGTTTTTATGGTTTGTGTGATTAATTCGTCAAGTTTTTGGAGGTAAATTTCTGATATTATACTTGAAAGTGGTGATCCCATTGCTAAGCCGTCTGTTTGTTTATATATTTTATTATTGAATATGAAATAGTTTTGGTTTAGTATGGTCTTTAGGCATTTTGTGATTTGGTTTGTGTATTTGGGGTAGGTTTTAAGGTCAGTTAATTTGTTTTTTATTATTTGGATGGTTTCGTTAATTGGTATATTAGAGTACATGTTTGTGATGTCAAATGATATAAATTTGGTGTTTTTGGTTATGTTTATTGTTTTTAGTATTTCCGTTAATTCAATTGAATTTTTTATGGTGTACAGTACAGTCTCGCTAATCCGGTCTCCGATGATCCGGACGTCCGGCTAATCCGGACGGCCCAAAATTTTTGTTTAGTTATGGTATTTTACAGTGCACAATCAGTCTGCCGTCCACAAAAATATTTATTTTTATACGTCTATATTTGTTATTTTTCAAAGGGGGTTTTCTACTCTAATAGACAAATGATATAATTTATTCATTAAAATATGAATTTACCATATTATTTGTTTCTTTTGAATATTAAAGTAGGAAAAACGTCTTTGAAAACATATATTCACATTAGATCTCCCAACACTACAACGCACGTGACATCAGAGACATCTTGCGATAAAAGAGAGATAAAGGACCGCTGACTAAACGGATAGACAGTCTATCCGTCTGGCGTCAGGTCAGTTGTGTTGTCGGACGGATGCCACCTTTACTGCTTCTCGCAAGATTTCTGCTCAGTTGTCATTTAATTCTAGTGCGATATTGATCTGTGTTTTTTATTTACGTCTTGTTCAGTGTTCAGTGAAAATGGCGACTAAACGTAAGTCAGTGACAGTGACAATGGAATAAAAACTCCAAGCTTTATTTCGTATTGATGGAGGTGAATCGCTTACTAAAATTGCAAAAGAGTTAGGCCTGGGAAAACAAACTGTTTCCGATTGGAGAAAAAGCGACAGGAAATTGAAGATTTCTTTGCAAAAATGGTTAGTAAAGACAGTTTAGGCGGCAGAAGCACTTTAAAAAAACCAAAAATGAAACCTTAGATGATGCTTTATATGTTTGGTTTTGCCAACAACGGGAACAGGGTGTTCCATTATCGGGTGTAAATTTGCAACGATCGCGCTGAAACTGAATGAAAAGTTAAAAGGAGGCCCTAATTTTACTGCAAGTGTGGGTTGGCTGAATTTGTTCAGATTTTTAACAATTGGAGGGTTGGGCCGAGTTGAAAGACACTGATATTTCCGAGTGGATTATTAGTGATAATGACATTGGTTATCAAGTGCTCAATCGTCGCGGTGTGCACTGCAAACGCAGAAAATGACAGCTCGGAAGAGGAAACTACACAGACGAACCGGTCAGCCCAACTCATCATGGGGTGGCTGCAATGCTGCAGGGGTTGATGACCTACTTTGAGAAACAAACTGATAAGTCAACTGCGGAGCTACTGACCTTGAAACGCCTACGAGATCGTACTGTGAAACGACGTCATTCATAGTTAAAACAAAAGAACGTTACGGACTTTTTTCACTAAGTTGTTTAAAGTTTATTTTTGTTTCAGTTTCATTTTTGTTTGAGTTTTTTGTGCGCTTATACAGTATAGTGTAAATAACTTTATGTGAATACATTTATTCAAGGAGAAAGAGGCTTTGATATTTATTCATGTCATACCTTTTCTGTTACAATTACATGATTTTTTTGCTAAATAAGGTATGAAATACTGTACTGTATAGCTATATTTAGGCCTCAATTTCACTAAAATTACAATTTTAATATGTTTCTCCGCCCAAAACACATATTGTATGCATTTGTTTGGCTTTTTCCGTCTAATCCGGACTTTCGTTGATCCGGACAGGGTCCGGTCCCATCAAGTCCGGATTAGTGAGACTGTACTGTATTTATTTTCCAATTTAAGTTCGTGTTTTAGGTTTTTGGCTATTGTTTGTGATATTTTATAGGCAGGTGCGTTTTTAAAATTTATTAAGGGTCTTATGGGATTGTTGATTTTATGTATTTTGATGAGGGCGTTCATTTTGGGGGGTTTTGGGTTGTCTATTGTGTATTGGTAGGGGTTTTTTTGGTTGAATAAATTGTCATTGTTTTTTGCTAATTCTATGATTTCGTTATGGTATTTTTTGGTGGGGTCTTTGTTTAGTTCTATGCAATTGTTGGACTTTATGAATTCTTCTGTTTTTTGGTTGTATTCTGTTTTTGATATGATTACTGTAGCGTTGCTTTTGTCCGCTTTAGTTGCAATTATTTTGTTTTTGAATAGTTTTTGTTTCAGTTTGTTAATTTGGTTTATTTGTATTTTATTTTCAACGTGATTTCCTTTTTTGATTTTTTTGTTGATGATTTTGTTGATTTCATGCGATGCTATGTTTCTGATATTATCTTGATTTTCGTGATTAATGAGATTTATTGCCAGTTCTGTTTCTACTATGAGGTTTTCTATTGTGTTATGTAATTTTGGTTTGATGTTGGTTTTTGTGCTATTTTCGAGTATATTTATTTCTTCTTTGGTGAAATTCGTTTTTGTGAGGTTTATAAAATTTGGGTGGAATTGATGGAATGTTGTGATATTGTCCATGTTATTTTGCTTTTCTATTAGTTTGTTAAGTTTAGATTCTATTTTTTGTTTTTTAATTCTATTAAATTTTTTGCATTTTTCTTGAATTTTGATATATTTATAATGCCATTGGTTTGGTTTAAGTATGTAAGCTAATTCTAGGTGGGTTTTTAAGAGTGTGTTGGTTAATTTGTTTTTCTTTGTGTACAGGTGTTTAATTTCATTTTTTACCCATAGAGTTTCAGCTTGTTTAGCCGTTTTTTGTGCAGAACTAGTTTGGTTTTTTATTATTATTTTGGCATATTTTGGTGTTATTTTGTTTTTAATGCATTGTTTATTAAAATGTATGTTATGGTTGATATTTATTATTTGTTTTCTAAGTTTTTCAAATGAAATCAATAACTTACACCCTAACATACAATTCACCATGGAGGAAGAAATAAGCAATAAAATAAACTATCTAGACCTAACACTGACCAGAAATACAAATAACATTGAATATTCCATTTATAGAAAACCCACACAAACCATTAATACAATACCAAACCACTCCAACCATCCCCCACAACATAAAATGGCTGCATACAACTCACTTTTATACAGAATGCTAAAATTGCCTCTAAAAAATGAAGAAAAAACAAAAGAAAAACAAATAATATATCAAATAGCCCAAAAAAATGGATACAATAAAAAAACTATAGATAAATTAGAATTTAAAATATTAAATAAATTAAATCAACCTAAAATCGAACCACAAACAACAAAATGGGCTACATTCACATACACAGGATACAACATAAAAGGAATAACTAAAACACTAAAAAACAATAATATTAACATAGCCTACAAAAACACAGGAAACATAATCAACAAAATAAACCAACCAGAAGAAATATGTCCCACACTTAATAACGGAATATACAAAATCGAATGCCCAGACTGTAATAAAATATACATAGGCCAAACAAAAAAGAAATTAAAAGACAGATATCAAGAACACCTCAATGCATACATCAAACCTGAAATTTATAACTCAAACTTAGCCACACACGCAATCAAAAACAAACACACATTCCCCACATTAGAAAACGTACACCTAATAAAAAAGGTTCAAAAAGGCCTCAAAATGACAATCTGGGAACAACTAGAAATTTATAAAAATAAAAATAACATCATCAACGAACAGATACAAATAAAATCAAAAAACGACAAATTATTCAATCTAATAGACAATATAAACCCCAAGACGAACGCTAAAAACTCGCACAGTGCAGTGAAGCTAAAAATAGAAGTTAACGGTACATCAAGGTCAACGGCAGATTCCACACAGCTCGCAGTCCAAAATACGTTCAGTATGCCGGAAGATGGAGGCACTTACTAGTCTCTGAAAGTACTCGCATAAATACCAAGTAAGATTCTTGTTTAAGTACATAAGTGAAAGTGATAAGTGTATACAAGAAAACAGTGTTGCATAATTTACAAATATATATATATATATATATATATATATATATATATATATATATATATATATTTAGGTTAGTTTTGGTTGGTAAAGATTATTTAGATTTTTTGGACTAGGAGACTGACAGACTTACCTTGGTAAGAGTCCACTCTGTAGTCTTGAGATAGAAACACATAAAAGCACTTAAACAATGATATCTTTCAACCACACAGTGGACTTTGTCAATCGAAGAGAAAACACAAAAAGAAATATGAGAGAATGAAATAAAGAGAGTTCATTTCATTCTCTCAGATTTCTTTTTGTGTTTTCTCTTCGATTGACAAAGACCACTGTGTGGTTGAAATATATCATTGTTTAAGTGCTTTTATGTGTTTCTATCTCAAGACTACAGAGTGAACTCTTACCAAGGTAAGTCTGTCAGTCTCCTAGTCAAAAAAAAAAAAAAAAAAAAAAAAAAAAAAAAAAAAAAAAAATATATATATATATATATATATATGAAGTTAATATATTACTATTGTAAGTAATTTTATCCACCATTAAGTGCAATGATTTTACCTTGTGTGATGAGGTGCCTTTCCGTCACTTGACCATTGTCGAATCACTGATTACTTTTTCTCAATTTTTCTGTTGTGGATGTTCGGTCCGTCGTGTTGGTAATTGTTGACATCATACACGTTTCCTCTTAAGTCTTGTGTGTAATGTTTTTAAATAATATGTCTTCTGTATATGTTGTTTGTAGATTAATTAAATTGTTGTGTATGTTTTTATAAATGTGGTATTTTTCTAGTGAGTTTAGTTCTATTGGGTTATTATTTATTTCAAGTATGGTTAGGTTATTTTCGTAATTTGTTATTTCATGTTTATGTGATACTAGGTGTGCTGCAACATTTGATACTTTTGAATTTTTGTTTTTGAATGCTCTATAATGTACTTCAAATCTTATTTTAAATGATCTGGTTGTTTTCCCTATGTAAAATGCGTTACAGTTGTTATATGTAATTTTGTATCGTCTACATACCTTGTCCATAGTGAAATATTGTGTGTGTTTAGTATAGGTTTATTATTATTTGTTCAAAGTGTTGTAAATATATTTCTGACATGACTGATGATATGGGTGATTCCATGGGGAGTCCAGTTGTTTGTTTATAGTATTTATTGTTAAATTGGAAGTAATTTTGGTTACATATGTGTTTGGTTAGTGATACAAAAATATCAGTGATTCGACAATGGTCAAGTGACCGAAAGGTGCCTCATCACAACAAGGTAAAATTATTGCACTTAGTGGTGGATAAAAGTATTTACAATAGTAATATATCAACTTCACACACACACACATACACACACACACACACACACATATATATATATATATATATATATATATATATATATATATATATATATATATATATATATATTTAGGTTAGTTTTGGTTGGTAAAGATTATTTAGATTTTTTGGACTAGGAGACTGACAGACTTACCTTGGTAAGAGTCCACTCTGTAGTCTTGAAATAGAAACACATAAAAACACTTAAACAATGATATATTTCAACCACACAGTGGTCTTTGTCAATCGAAGAGAAAACACAAAAAGAAATATGAGAGAATGAAATAAAATAGTTGTAATCACAGATTGTGTAGAGTAGAAATCAGATGTCACAGATGCACAGATTAAAGATATATATATATATATATATATATATATATATATATATATATATATATATATATATATATATTGTTTCCATGAACATATGAGTGATTATAGTTTATATAAGTCTGTCAGGGGAAAAGAAATAAGGCTATTTGGATTAAAAAAAAAAAAAAAAAAAAAAAAAAAAAAAATGAATGGATTTATCTGATGTTGAGGTTAGGGGATTCTCTGGACTTGGTATACCACTGGTATGATAGTTCCCACCTTCTCAGTTCTGAGGGATTGCAATCAGGGGGGGAGTGATTTAATTATTTTTGTGGTATAGCAGTCATCAAAAGTTGTGATGTTGTGACTCGCAGCATGTTGAGCTGTTGGTCTATCCATATTCATAATTTTAACATCATGTCTGTGGCCATTCATTCTGATATTCAGACCATCCGTGGTCAGGCCTATGTACTGTGCTGAGCAAAGTTTACATTGTAGCTGGTATATGACATGTTTCGATGTACAATTATGATGACCCTGTATTTTGAAGACCATTTTTGTTGTTTGGCTGTTGAAACTATTTGCTGAGGGGTGTATTGGACACGTCTTGCATCTAGGTCTATTACATGGGAAGGAGCCATGAGGAAGTTTGTGTGGTTTCTCTGCATCAGGGTCTGGTAGTTTAGGATGTACTAGGATGTTTTTCAAGTTGGGAGGTTGCTTGTACCAAATTTGCGGTGGATCGGTGAAAAGATTTTTGGTGTGGACGGAAGCTTGAAGAATTTTGAAGCCATCTCTCAATATCTTGTTGAGTTTATGTAGACCAGGATGGTAGTCTGTTATTAAAGAAGCAAATAAGCAACTGTCAGACATCACAACATACAAAATACTTACAGATAACCCTACTACAGAATTCAACAATTTACTCTCGGACCTACTCAAATATACAGCTCCTGAACAAAATATTTCGGAAACATCTTTAAAATTATTATATAATGAAAACCCCTCTACTCCTCAATTCTATATATTACCAAAGATCCACAAAAACATAATCCCTCCACCTGGTAGACCAATAATTGCTGGCTGCAATTCAGTAACGGAAAGAATTTCAGCTTTCCTCGACTCACACCTTCAACCCTTAGTAAAGAACCTTCCATCACATACCCAGGACACCAATCACTTCATAGATCGACTCTCACAAATATCTGTACCTCTACCCCCGGTAACTATTTTGGTCACCATAGATGTCACCTCTCTCTATACCAACATCCCTCATGCACATGGCCTATCTGCAATAGAGAATTTTCTAAACAAACGCCCAGGCAAGCCTTCTCCCACTACACCTTTTCTTGTGAACCTGACCAGGTTCATCCTCGAGAAGAACAACTTTCAGTTTGAGGGAAGGAACTACCTTCAAATAAAGGGAACAGCAATGGGTACCAGAATGGCACCATCGTACGCAAATCTGTACATGGGATTGTTGGAAGAAAGTTTTCTAAAGACACAAACACACCAGCCATTATGTTGGTATAGATATATAGATGACATTTTCCTAATTTGGACACAGGGTGCTTCAACACTTGAGACATTTTTAGACAGCCTGACACAATTCTCCACACTTCAATTTACCTGGGAGAAATCTACATCAGCCATCACCTTTTTGGATGTAGAGGTAACACTCCAGAATGGAAATATCAACACAGGAATTCACATCAAACCTACAAACCACCTACAATATCTCTATTTCGACAGCAACCACCCAATAAACATAAAACGATCCATTCCATACAGTCAAGCAATCAGGGGTAAGAGAATCTGTTCGAATGATAGGGAATTGGAAGATTTTAATAGAAAGATATCAACAACCTTCCAGAGAAGAGGATACCCAAAAAAACTCATTGAAAACCAAATTCATTCAGCACAATCCTCGGTTCACCATAAACCACAAACAGAACAAAATAAACTGTCTTTAATAACAGACTACCATCCTGGTCTACATAAACTCAACAAGATATTGAGAGATGGCTTCAAAATTCTTCAAGCTTCCGTCCACACCAAAAATCTTTTCACCGATCCATCGCAAATTTGGTACAAGCAACCTCCCAACTTGAAAAACATCCTAGTACATCCTAAACTACCAGATCCTGGTGCAGAGAAACCACACAAACTTCCTCATGGCTCCTTCCCATGTAATAGACCTAGATGCAAGACGTGTCCAATACACCCCTCAGCAAATAGTTTCAACAGCCAAACAACAAAAATGGTCTTCAAAATACAGGGTCATCATAATTGTACATCGAAACATGTCATATACCAGCTACAATGTAAACTTTGCTCAGCACAGTACATAGGCCTGACCACGGATGGTCTGAATATCAGAATGAATGGCCACAGACATGATGTTAAAATTATGAATATGGATAGACCAACAGCTCAACATGCTGCGAGTCACAACATCACAACTTTTGATGACTGCTATAGCACAAAAATAATTAAATCACTCCCCCCTGATTGAAATCCCTCAGAACTGAGAAGGTGGGAACTATCATACCAGTGGTATACCAAGTCCAGAGAATCCCCTAACCTCAACATCAGATAAATCCATTCATTTTTTTTTTCCCAAATAGCCTTATCTCTTTTCCCCTGATAGACTTATATAAACTATAATCACTCATATGTTCATGGAAACAATATATATATATATATATATATATATCTTTAATCTGTGCATCTGTGACATCTGATTTCTACTCTACACAATCTGTGATTACAACTATTTTATTTCATTCTCTCATATTTCTTTTTGTGTTTTCTCTTCGATTGACAAAGACCACTGTGTGGTTGAAATATATCATTGTTTAAGTGCTTTTATGTGTTTCTATTTCAAGACTACAGAGTGGACTCTTACCAAGGTAAGTCTGTCAGTCTCCTAGTCCAAAAAATTTATATATATATATATATATATATATATATATATAAAGTTATTGTTAATTGTAAACAATCATTCCACCACCAAGTGCAAATATTTTTACCTTAGTATTAATGTTTTACATTCTACTTTCTACTCCCTTCATATCATACCATAGTGGCTGTGAATCTTCTAAAAAAATACAAGCGGTTTTATTTATTTCATGCAGCATATCATGAACTTTCCAAGATCAAGGTATTCAGCAGTCCCAAAATGAGTGAATGTATTTAGGATTAGTTTAATATGTTTAGACAAATTTTCTAACATTCTCATAACATATTTAAAATTAAAAAAAAAATTATTAAACTTAGATACACTTACAATCAACGTAATTTGGATGCTCTCTAAGTATGTCTTTATACAGTTTCTCAGCTTTATCAAATTGGCATAATGCTTCGTTAAGCCTTGCTAAATTGTAGGTTGTAGTAACAGCTATGGAGTTATAATATTGCGGATCATGTTCAGCTTCAGTCTTTGATCTACTTAACGATTCTTCCAAATTGTTCCTGGATTCTTCCAAGCTAAATAACCTGCACAAATATATAAATTATTACTTCTTGATTTTTACTAAAAAAAAGTCTATTCAACTAAATTTGTACTATAATCAGTATTTTTTGTCAAAAATTTTATTCATTACGTTTTCTAATTTCTTAATGATGGTTTCTGTTTTTAATACACATTGGATAAAGGAAGGCTATGTTATAGACCTACTATTGTTTCATAACTAACTTTAAAGAAATTAAGTAAAAAATAAAACTTTCTGTGCTGATTTATTTCAAAATAGTTCCATTAGAATGATACATGTCAACACATGAAGTTGCTATAGTTTTCACTTAATATTCTTTTAAAATTACTTTTGAAGTAATCAATTAAACCAAGATGATCACAACATCCAAAGTTTGGTAATAAACCAATATAAACAGCACTGACTTAAACTTGATTTTCTTTAAACACTTATGTGATAATAAAAATATTAAGTATTTAATTTAAATTAGTAAGAAACTATGATTAATATACTGTATATCTGTAGTTAATAGCACTATACAAAACAGTGCTCTCCAAATTTCCTCAGAGTACAAATTTTTGGCTCCATGCAGTAGAAAACCTTACCAAACAATGCTATGAAAGTCAGGTTTTGCTGTTTATTAAAGCATGTAATTGAAAAATGATTTTGGAAACTGGTTGTAACACTTCAAAACAATTACTTGAAAAAGCAGGTATGAAATTAGGAAGGGTTAAACAATTATTTTGAATATGTAATGAGCAAACAGATCGTAAACTAAAAGTATATTTTTATGTATTTCGGCTGTAATAAATTTTTTTACATGGCAATAAATAACATACGCATCAAATTAACATATTATAAACATCAACGTTTTTGGCCCAACCATAAAAAAATGTTCATTTATCATTTATTATAAACTATACAGTAACATCTACATTATTAGAAGTCATTATTTCCATACATTAATAGTTTTTTTACCTATAGTGTAAAGCTCCAACATTGTTAAGAATTTCCGGAGGTATTTCAGCTTGAACTTTATCTTTTAATATCTTAGTGGCTGTTCCATAAGCAGCCAAAGCTGCATTTAAGTCTGATTGCTCCAAGATCTGAGCAAGTTCTATCCATGCTTCCACATCTTCAGGAAACTGTTCCGTAACCTATTACATGAAAAAAACATCTACATTGTTTATAAAGAACTTAAAAAGTTAATCTCTTTTTTCCTTGTTGTTTTACGACGAATATTACAATTTTTTTTGTCTATGAAGGAAACGTGAGACAGAATTAAGCAGGATATGAACACTCAATCAAACTTTAATGGACACCCTACACCCACATTCCACAACATTGAAAACAAATCAAACTTTGATGAACACCCTACACCCACATACAACAATATTGAAAACATATCAAACTTACACTTAATAGATAAAATGAACAGTTTCTGTACAGTATTTAGTGTTCAGATTCATTCAGAGAAGTACAAAAAATACAAAAAATTCAAATTACATCTAATACACATACTCAACACCCAATTAGATTATAATTCACTCATATGTTTTGACCTCATTATCCCCAAAACCATACTGTATTAGGGTTCATTAAAACACCTATTTTTTCTAATACACAGGAACGTATTTACGTGTAACCCGAGTTTTCAGTAATCCGAAGGGGGTCTTGGTTCCATCTACCTCAAATTATCGAGACACTACTGTATATACATATACATTTTCGCTCTCAGCATCAGGTATGGCTATAAACATTTTTTGGAAGTTTGATTTATCACTTTATTTTAAATAGATAATATAGGCTCATATAGAAATAGGCTCAAACAAATCAAATTTTACTTTTGCAAATTAAGAAAAATTACAAATAAATACACATATTACATACATATTTAATTTAAGAGATTTATAATATGAAAATCTATGGCAGAACACGAGACATTGATTTGAAATTGCTTTGCATATATTTAAGATGCATTAAAGATTGTACATTGAATTTAAATAAATGTTTTACATTGCATTATTACTTTTAACACTTTTGTTTTACTGAAAATGGGCTTGTAAAGCCATGAAAGTTTAATGTTATGTTTTTAAACGTTATTCCTTTTTTTATCACATAATTTTTATAGTACAACTTAGCTGCTTTTTTGATCGTGGTGATGCGACAAAGACTTATTTTGGTATGAAATCCCCCATTCAGCGTTTCGGCCACGATATTTCCTCTTAAGGTATTTTTCAAGGCAGCAACATTTCTTCTAATGAAAAAAAAAAAATTAAAAATACTGTATAAAAAATAAAGGCGTCCTTTGCTCCTGCATCTCGAAAGAGGTCCTTCCCCGTTTACATTTCGAAATTAAGAGAGAGCTAGCGGCTTGCGTATGGCTATCAAGGTTTCCTCGCATCTTAAACTGCGCAGCTCGGGTTTGGCAGTTCCTTTTTAAAAAAAACAGATGTCGTGCTCTTACATAGATATCGGTCCAAATAAAACTTCTTTTTAATTATTTATACCTATGTTTTACATTTAAAAATTTTTGACATCTGTTTGTTTTCTGAAACTGTTTTAATATGTAACACACCTAAAATGTGTTACATATTTATCTTGTGTATAATGTTCAAAGGACGCCTATATTTTTTATACAGTATTTTTAATTAATTTTTTTGTTTTTCATTAGAAGAAATGTTGCTGCCTTGAAAAATACCCTGAGAGGAAATATCATTGCCAAAACGCTGAATGGAGGATTTCATACCAAAATAAGTCTTGTCGCATTACCACGATCAAAAAAGCAGCTAAGTTGTACTTTAAATATTATGTGTTAAAAAAAGAATAACGTTTAAAAACATAACTTTAAACTTTCACGGCTTTACAAGCCAGTTTTCAGTAAAACAAAAGTGTTAAAAGTAATAGCGCAATGTAAAAAATTTATTTAAATTGAATGTACAATCTTTATTGCATCTTGAGTAATTTCAAATAAATGTCTCGCTCTGCCATAGACTTTCATACAATAAGATCTCTTAAATTAAATATGTATGCAACGAGGGTAAGCCAACATTTCCAATGTGTATTTATTTGTAATTTTTTCTTAATTTACAAAAGTAAAATTTGATTTGTTTGAACTAACATTTGTGTCTAAATTATTTGTGATATACATCATCCTTGTTTCAACTGAACATTTGATATTGCAGGTCAATCTTTAATAATGTAACGAATTACTGCAATCTTTAACATCAATTAATTACTTAGAATATCTTTCCTATCTTATATATAATGAATCTTCCTAAGCTGTATTTGAAACAGCTTAAAAACCTGGCTTTTAAAATCTGAAAAATAAACATGCATATACTGTTTTTAGAAGGATGTCTAAATCTAGGCATTACACCAAAGGGTTTAAATATGAAATCACCACTGTCAGGTATGCCCCAGTATATCAAAACTGTTATTTCTCCAATTTACAAAAACAACTCTTTCCAAATTACAAGTTTGGTCTTACAGTGTCACAAACAAGAACAAGTCAAATTATCTGAATTACTAACCTCAACTGCCAAATTAATTACCTCCAATTTTCCATATCTAATACAACAAATGGAAGATACTCTCAATAAAGCATACATACTGCAAGACAATCTTGCAAAGAATAAAATACATAAACTTTCAAAACTCTGCATTCAAGAAATAAATCTTTTTGGCCAAATCAAAAAATATGATAATCCAGTTTTACCTGCCGACAAACCACCTCTTGTTTGTGACAAACCTAGCCTAAGTTCTCTCTTCAAGATACCAGTACCCTGTAGACAACTCCCTAAACTGCCAACCCAATCATTATTGCTAAATAACAAAAATAATAATAAAAACAGCCCTGATATAAGAAATAACTCTTCACCAAAAACAGTTGCCGTGCACAATATTTCCAACCACACACTCTCGGAACATGAACTACAAGTAATTTCTAAAGGCCTGTCATTCACACCAGCTAAGGAAATAGACCAATTCAAGTTAGGAAAAGATGTTTTCGGCTTTGCCAGAAAACTTAGGATAAAAAATTATATAGCTCAGACACCAACCTTCAAAACGGATACAAACATAGACGTATGTCTTGCAAAATTCAAACCCCCCTCCAACTGGGATCCACCACCACTACCACCTGATCACCCCATTGAACTTTACATCAACTTTATCATGCAAAGCATCACCGATATAAATTTCACTAAAAATCTGAAGACTAAACCTAACCTTACCAAATTAGAAAAAGCGGCAATATTTTCGTTGAAAAACAATAAAGATATATGATTCTTCCAGCAGATAAAGGTTCAACCACTGTCATTATGAACAAAGAAGACTACATCAAAGAAGCAAATAAGCAACTGTCAGACATCACAACATACAAAATACTTACAGATAACCCCACTACAGAATTCAACAATTTACTCTCGGACCTACTCAAATATACAGCTCCTGAACAAAACATTTCGGAAACATCTCTAAAATTATTATATAATGAAAACCCATCTACTCCTCAATTCTATATATTACCAAAGATCCATAAAAACATAATCCCTCCACCTGGTAGACCAATAATTGCTGGCTGCAATTCAGTAACGGAAAGAATTTCAGCTTTCCTCGACTCACACCTTCAACCCTTAGTAAAGAACCTTCCATCACATACCCAGGACACCAATCATTTCATAGACCGACTCTCACAAATATCTGTACCTCTACCCCCGGTAACTATTTTGGTCACCATAGATGTCACCTCTCTCTATACCAACATCCCTCATGCACACGGCCTATCTGCAATAGAGAATTTTCTAAACAAACGTCCAGGCAAGCCTTCTCCCACTACACCTTTTCTTGTGAACCTGACCAGGTTCATCCTCGAGAAGAACAACTTTCAGTTTGAGGGAAGGAACTACCTTCAAATAAAGGGAACAGCAATGGGCACCAGAATGGCACCATCGTACGCAAATCAGTACATGGGATTGTTGGAAGAAAGTTTTCTAAAGACACAAACACACCAGCCATTATGTTGGTATAGATATATAGATGACATCTTCCTAATTTGGACACAGGGTGCTTCAACACTTGAGGCATTTTTAGACAGCCTGACACAATTCTCCACACTTCAATTTACCTGGGAGAAATCTACATCAGCCATCACCTTTTTGGATGTAGAGGTAACACTCCAGAATGGAAATATCAACACAGGAATTCACATCAAACCTACAAACCACCTACAATATCTCTATTTCGACAGCAACCACCCAATAAACATAAAACGATCCATTCCATACAGTCAAGCAATCAGGGGTAAGAGAATCTGTTCGAATGATAAGGAATTGGAAGATTTTAATAGAAAGATATCAACAGCCTTCCAGAGAAGAGGATACCCAAAAAGACTCATTGAAAACCAAATTCATTCAGCACAATCCTCGGTTCGCCCCAAACCACAAACAGAACAAAATAAACTGTCTTTAATAACAGACTACCATCCTGGTCTACATAAACTCAACAAGATATTGAGAGATGGCTTCAAAATTCTTCAAGCTTCCGTCCACACCAAAAATCTTTTCACCGATCCACCGCAAATTTGGTACAAGCAACCTCCCAACTTGAAAAACATCCTAGTACATCCTAAACTACCAGACCCTGATGCAGAGAAACCACACAAACTTCCTCATGGCTCCTTCCCATGCAATAGACCTAGATGCAAGACGTGTCCAATACACCCCTCAGCAAATAGTTTCAACAGCCAAACAACAAAAATGGTCTTCAAAATACAGGGTCATCATAATTGTACATCGAAACATCTCATATACCAGCTACAATGTAAACTTTGCTCAGCACAGTACATAGGCCTGACCACGGATGGTCTGAATATCAGAATGAATGGCCACAGACATGATGTTAAAATTATGAATATGGATAGACCAACAGCTCAACATGCTGCGAGTCACAACATCACAACTTTTGATGACTGCTATACCACAAAAATAATTAAATCACTCCCCCCTGATTGAAATCCCTCAGAACTGAGAAGGTGGGAACTATCATGCCAGTGGTATACCAAGTCCAGAGAATCCCCTAACCTCAACATCAGATAAATCCATTTCTTTTTTTTTTTTTTTCCAATAGCCTTATCTCTTTTCCCTGACAGACTTATATAAACTATAATCACTCATATGCTCATGGAAACAATTTATATATATATATCTTTAATCTGTGCATCTGTGTCATCTGATTTCTACTCTACACAATCTGTGATTACAACTTATATTTATTTTATTTCATTCTCTCATATTTCTTTTTGTGTTTTCTCTTCGATTGATAAAGACCACTGTGTGGTTGAAATATATCATTGTTTAAGTGCTTTTATGTGTTTCTATTTCAAGACTACAGTGTGGACTCTTACCAAGGTAAGTCTGTCAGTCTCCTAGTCCAAAAAATCTTACTTAGAATTAAGTTATTCAACACGTGACAAACCTACAAGTCGGTTATTCTTGCAAGGCTATACTGTACAAAGTTTTGGAATATCAGTGTGATAGGGAAGATAATTCTGTTTGACGCACGAAATATCCCGGTAATGATATATAACCCAAAATTTTCAATGTTTTAAATAGTCTAATGAATATTTATCTTTTATTATAAATATCACAAAAACGTGAAATTTTACTTAAATTTACACAATTTCTAATTACTTATGACATTTGCTGGTTGCTATTTCCTTCTTTCACTTTCTAGATTATTTGATTGCCCAACTTTTAATTACTATTACTATTGCCAACTTATCTTGTAGATGGCCATATCTCACATTCATTTTTATTAAAAAACCTAAATATATTTAAAAAAGTAAAATTTCATTTTTTTCAAAATATCTGAGAACACACAATTTAAAAAAAATATATTTAGTTCTACATTCACTATTAATTTCTTAGGGAATAATTAATTCAAATATTTCAATACAGAATAAAGTTAACTGTAGTTTATTGTACTACTTATTAAAAATAAAAACTATTTTGCTTAGCTGTTGGTGTATGAGTCAAAACTATTAAAAAATCACAATTATAAGACAAATGCTTTAAACCTACTTTTCGTAGATGATTCTTTGCAATGTCTCTTTTCGACTGACTAGCAGAGCTTGCATACAGCGATCCCAGAATCTTCATCGTCTCATAGTTTCCAGGCTGAGCCTTAAGTACTTTTTCAAAACACTGTGCAGCCTGAATCAAACACAGAGGAGAAATTAAGTAAAAACCATAAACATTATCTTTAAAAAGACTTTAGAAAAATGTAATTACAATTACTGATAATATCAGGCAGATTTATTTACAGGTAATTTTTAGTTTGTCAAGTTTATTTTACAAAGCCAGATCGATTTGAAAAGAAACAAATATTTTATGATGATGGCTACGTAAAGTTGAAATTTGTTGAGTAATGAATAATTTGTTATAACAAAGCAAAGAAAATAGGTCTACTGAAATTCCTAAACACAGCTATTTAAAAATTTCTTGTCTGCTTTACACAGAAATACGACAATGAATTTATATATAACATAGCAGATATGGGACATTTTGCTGCATAATACTTTTGTTGCAGTATACCCATGACAGGATCTTGCACAGTTAATTGAAATGTATGAAAATAGTGTTTCCACTTACCAATGTAGTTTTATATTAACATAAGCATCCATGAAAATGTTTTGTAGTTGATATAAAAGGGTTATAAAATAATGTAACACATGTGCTGATCACACTCAGCTCCTTGCACCTGGACTGTTCTTACTCTATAAGGTGTATCATCACTGTTACTGCACCAAACCAATGTTTTGTAGTTGATATAAAAGGGTTATAAAATAATGTAACACATGTGCTGATCACAGTCAGCTCCTTGCACCTGGACTGTTCTTACTCTATAAGGTGTATCATCACTGTTACTGCACCAAACCAATGTTTTTTCAACAAATAGTATTACAAAATAGTACACTTATACAAAATAGATACAGTATACTTGTATCAATATTAACTTATTTTACTATAAGTTAAGTTTATCTATGTATATTATGTAATGGAAACCAAATACAGTTTAAATTATCTTAAGCTGAGGAAAAACTGAGCAGTACAGATATTCATTCGACAGCAAATAGTTACATAAATAATTGTCAAGCAGTTTAAAATAAAAAAAAAAAAACATTCATTGGTTTAAGACCAGGAGCAGACATTAATAATAAAAATTAGTTAATAATTAAGTGACTTGAAATATCAAAAAAGATAAAAAGGGTCAGTATTTTGAAATTAGTAAAATCAAATGGGCAGAGCAGGGTTGACAGAACACCCTTGAAAACAGCAGGATTGTTGTAGGGGGGCAGAGTAGTGAACTCTCAGATTATAGAAGCTACGCTATATATATTGCCCCTCTATACAGTTAAGCTCTAGTATATGCAAGGATTAAAAACAAACTGAAGTATATATGAACTAATTATAAAAATAACGGAGCACAGTTTAGGGGTAAAATAATCAGTTAGAACACATAAACTGGAATGACTTTAATATAAAAGAATATATTGAACTATATTTTTTTTAAAGTATCTGATGTGTTTAAGCTATACAATATATTATAAGGTAGACTACATTTGTGCAAAACTGAGCAACATCCTGTTACATTTGTAAATCTTGTAATTTGTGACAAACATCAGTTCTTTCTTCTGACTGACAAATACAAAATGTTAGAAATATACCAAAGGTTTAGCATGTTTCTTTTGACTTATGTATAACTTACATTTTCCATATCACCTCGGTAAATATACATTTGTCCAAGTCCGAAATGTGGTAGAACAAAATGAATTGGAGCAAACTGTGTAGCTTGATAGTAGTACTGGAAAGCCTGATCATAATCACCCTGTAAAAAAAAAAATGAGATTAGCTAAACATTAACACTTTGAAGTCTGAGCTTCTGGTAGTATTAATTATCATTAACCATCTGTAAAACAATTTAAACTCAAGCCTAAAATATAGTGGAACTGTTAAATCAAATTTTTAGTGCTATTACTATTGTTTTTGCTTTTCGATAGCAGGTATTTCCAACAGTTAAAAATAACTCACATAAAACCTACCTGAACATGGAAAGCTCGCGCTAGTTGGTAACAACTTTCTGCTCTCATTGCTTCATTTTCTGTATTGTGAAAAGCATGAAGGGCCAAATGCTGTACCTTATGGTAATCCTGTAAACAAAAGTACATAGTTATGTAACTTTATTCGACAATAGACTATAGAAGTTATTCAATAGGTTTTTGAGCCACTCAACATGGTTAAGTGCATTTTACAGTTACTCAAATATAATTTTGTTGATCCTGAAACAGGTGCACATATGCAAACTGTCGAAAGTAATTGGCGACTAACAAAACACCGTAACAAATGTCAGTGCGCCATACACCATTCAATGTTCAATTCATATTTGTGTGAATTTCTATGGCATCGCCGGAATTACGGTAAAAACTTATTTAAGTAATTTTTGAAAGACATTGTCTCCTACTGGCCTCCAGAATAAAGGTAACAAGTTTTTATTTTTATGTAGTCGAATATTTACGTTTGTTGACACATAACCGAAAAGGTCTGTATTTAGAAACAATAACAAACAAACAAAAATCACAAAAACAACTCTAACAAACTGCAAGTTTTAAAAGTTATATTTTGCTAAACCTTGAACACCAATTAAAGAAACCTAAACAACATGAATCTTAAAAAAGGTGTATATTAAATTCTGTAGATTTAAGAAAACTAGTGCATACTGATAAATATTAAGATACTACAATATATAAAACCAGTCTTTAGATACAATGGAGAGTGTCACAACTCCAACTTCGAAAATCAGGGTTTAGTAATAATCAGAATCACAATTTTATCACTTAAATTTCCGTCCATGTAATAACAATTAGCTGTTAAATTAGTTTAAACAGCTTGTTTAATAGCTGTTTAAATAAGCTTTTCATCATTAATGTAAAAGGATTCGGGAGTATAACATCTTGACAAACATCCTTTCTAAATGATATTGGTTTAGGCCAAAGGTATTAGGATATAGGCTCCATTAATTGATTGTCAAGATAGCTTTATTCCAGGTTTCTATATCAAGAACCTATCATGCAGACTTTGAACTTATTATTGACAACCCATATCTAAAACGACCAAACAGTTTTTTGTCTACAGACGGGGCAAAAGCAATGTCTGGTCAGAAAACAGGGCTACATGCTCGTATCAAAGTTGTTGCGCCAAACGTAAAATGGACACATTGCTTTATTCATCGTGAAGCTCTAGTAGTAAAGAGGTTACCAGAAACAATGCAAAAAACATTCAATGAGGTTGTAAAAGTGGTTAACTACATCAAAACTCGCCCCCTTCAATCTAGATTATTTTCATTGCTATGCAAGGAAATGGGAAGTGAGCATGACCAACTCCTTGTCCACACTGAAGTCCGCTGGCTTTCACATGGAAGAGTTTTGAACAGGTTTTTTGAGCTTAGAGATGAGGTTCTTGTCTTTCTTAGTGGAAGCCAATATGAGGGTTTCCTCACTGACTTTTTGCAGCTTTGCACAGTAGCCTACCTAGCTGATATTTTCGATCATATGAATATCTTAAATCAAAGTCTACAAGGAAACAATGTTGATATGTTTCAAGTCCACGATAAAGTTAGTGCTATGATAAAAAAATGTCAGATATGGGCAACACGTATTGAGAAAGGTTCCACCACAAACTTTCCCACTCTGCAACAATTCATTGAATCAGCTGATGTCAGTTTACCTCAACAATTCATAACATCTTCGAGGTCTGTCAGCTACATTTGGAGAATATTTTCCAGAATTAGATTCCAATTATGATTGGGTCAGAAATCCATTTACTTGCCGGGATATTGAGAGCATTTCTACTCTCACAGATAAGGAACAAGATGAACTTGTCGATTTAACAAGTAATGGGACAATGAAAAATGTCTTTGATGATACAAAACTCATTGAATTTTGGCTAATGGCCCATGAATGTCATCACGACCTTAGCAGCAAAGCCCTCAAGACACTCCTTCCACTTGTAACAACATATCGTTGTGAAGAAGCATTTTCTACCATGTGCTTCATGAAAAACAAATACAGAAACCGGCTCGATATGCAGTACGATTTTCGGGTAAAAGTATCAAGCATTCAACCCAACATCTCAGAACTTATTAAGTCAAAAAAGAGATTTAACTTGTCACATTAGTAGTCAATATTAGGAACTGGAGATACAAATCGAAGATAGACATTCTTGCCCTTCTCCAAATGTTAAATGGGACGATGGTATTGTTATTGTATGTAAAATTTTTACTTGGTTCTTTATATGTACAATAAGATTAATAAATATTTTAAAGCTAATTTGTCACGCCTTTGCCGTTTTACTTGTATTTACATTGATTTTTAATACTAATTCAAATACTTCTTGCAAATATTACCTGTTTTGACTTTTTATTGCAAGAAAATTAACATAGAAAACCCCCTACTTTTAGGTACCAGAATAGTACAAAATGTCATTTTCAGGTGTTTGATTTTAAAAAATTTTCTGGGGTCCCCCCACACCCCCCTAGGGGGTCCCCAGCATTCCCATGTAAATGTAGGGGGTCCCCCACACTATTTTGTTGGGAACCACTGATATACACTGTTTGTTATACCCCACTCATGTTCTAAAATTTAAAAAAATGTATGATCAAGAAAAAATAATGAGCCACTTTATTAAGTTTTTCAAATTGTGGACACGTAGAAAGTATACAATTTGAATTCAATCAAAACAATCATTTAAATTACTTACTTTTTTGAAAAAGAAATGATTAGCAAGATGATTTAGAACCATTGGATTTGTTGAATCTATTGTATATGCTTTTGACAACATCTGAACTCCTTGCCTGATATCATCTGGATTTTGACGATTAAGTTGTAGTATAGATAAGCCAACTAATGCACCAACACACTGAGAGTCTAGTTGTAATGCACGTTCAAACGCTAACCTAAAATTAAATGAAAATAATATGCATAATAACAATCTTTATATGCAAAGATATATGTCAAAAGGAATTATTCTTAATGAGGTATTAATCTAAAAAACTCTATCTATATAAAAAAAACAGAAAAAAATGTATACAAAAAGATAAGAAATATTAAGAATAGAAAATAGTTTTAAAACTGAACACTAGAATTTATCACTTTATATATTATTCATCTCAGTATAGTTGATCATTCGTAAGCTGACACGAGATTGATCGATAGAAAACCTGTACTAGCCCTGTTCAAAAGACGTTGATTCTTGTAGTGTATATTGTAACAAAGGCCATCGTTAAGAAATGGTAGGTGTTGCAGTTGTTAAAAAAAAACTGATATAAGTAAATTTTTTCAAACCTTTATGGAAATGATCTGGTTAAAATGACAAATCAAATAAAATAATATTTATAGCTGCCTTTTAGGCTTATTAAATTTACATTAATGTAAAATAATATTATACCTCATATTATAATGTCTGTGGAATAGTCTTTTGCTTCTCTACCCGTCTCCCTGCCTATGCTCGCCCTTTGAGGTCACACGCCAGCTTACGTGTGACCAGCTATATTTGTAAATATTTAGACAATATAGATGTTGCAGGAATATGATTAAACCGTAGATGTTAACAAAATAAATGTGAACTCCTTACAGAAAATAGGTGATATGTTCAAACCCTTATCTGTTTTAGTGAAAAGTTGAAAAAATATTATTTAGATAATAAAAGAATTAATTTAGAATACTATGAATTATGATTAAATGAAGAGTAGGTAATTAAACAATAGTATTTGATGAACAATTTATTTATTAAAAAGTAATTAAAAAGTGAAATAGGTACTAGGTAGGAAAATAAATACATAGCATAACCTACCTTGCTTATTTCAATTTCATACCAAAACAGTTGAAATGGCAAATAAACAACAGGTTCAAACAACTAAAAACTATTATAGTGCTAGGTCCTGGTAGAATATAGATCTGAAATGTATTAGGTGTAGATTCAGAATACAATCTGGGGTATTGTCTAGCCTATGTATGAAAGATGATTGAGTTGTAGCACACTTTTACTGGCTTAAGATTTGACTTTTGGATGAATGCACTATTTGTAACAAAACCATGTCTACACATAGTGTTATTACAGAATTAAATTTGAATTAAGGACCTTTGACATGAAGTATGCAAACTCCATACACAGTTCCTTTACTAAGGTTTTGCCTTGTGGTCGCCAGTGTTCAGACTGATTCCACACGGTACAGAAGTTCAGTTTCCTGTTACAAATTTTTGTGTTAGTGTTTAACTGCAATTAAAGTGTTGGGATTGCTTATAACAGATAGAAACTACCTAGGATAACTTCAATCAAACATTTTGTTATTAATTCTGTTAGTCAACTGTGTTTTGTTTCGAATTACTGAGACTCTTAAAAAGCAGCCTTTGTTCATTTAGAAGTGCCTTTATTAACATTTTATGTCATTGTTTCAGCGGATCTTCTCAGGATGCACCATCTTACTGATACAAATGCCTGTAAGTTCACATGCGTCGTTGGGTTTCTAAGTTTCAACCAAGAAACAGGCAAAATCGAACCTTTTATTTCAGTGTGAATTTAAATAACAACTGTGTTACATTCAGCACGTAATAACATTGGGAAAAAATTTATAAATTGCTTGTTTTTTATTAATGAACCAAATTGCCTGGTTTTTCATTAATTGTTAAACTACCTCTTTGTATGCCACAAAAGAGTCGCTATAAACTTTATTACAAAAAACATGCATATAACAATAATTTTAATTATCTTCTAAAAGAATATATATTGTATAAATAATTAATTTAATGAACATTGGATAACAATTACGAATGGGTAATTCATTCACAATCGCTAATAATAAATATTCTAAACAATTGAAATATGTTATATGTTGATAATTATACTTCAACTACTGTAACAATGATTATTAACTAAACAATGCATTTTATAAAAAATTAAAAATTTAATTTCTAAATGGAATTTAGATTTTTTTGTAAAGTCTCCTTACCTTGCTTTGTCCTGATTGTTCAATTTCATGAAACAATGTCCCATACCTAGCCTTACAGCAGCTGGACAGTTAGGATTTGTACGCAATGCTTTCTTATAAAACGCAAGTGCCCCTCGATAGTCCTTTTTGTTAAAAGCAATACAAGCTTTTCCCAACAATGATGGGATATTATTAGTTGACTGATTTAAAACAAAATTGAATTGTGCGTCAGCTTGTTCCATTTTATCACCCTCAAGCAAACAGAAATATGCTTTTCCCAGAAGATGATTCTATAACAGACAACATGAGTAGCTTAAACATAAGTTTTACAACCTCATATAATATATTTGTAGTATATAATCAGTGCTGGTCTTGATTGTATGATGTTTATACACTACTAACAACACTAACTTCACTATTAAACATTCTACATTCACCACATATCCAACACAATCTCTAAACATTTCAATACTTACACCATCTCTTAGGGATTTTTGACTGTTTAGAACCGTTGTGTATTGGGAGTGCTGAACCAGAGCTTGACAAACTCTGGTCTGGGACGCTGATGTGAGTTTGCTCTAAGGAAGACGTAAGCGCGGTTTCTGGTCTACTAGCTGCTTAGGTCCTTAGTCAGGGAGTGTCTGCGGTCCAAAGGTGTTGGAGCTTGTGCACAGTATTATGAGTTCTCGACTGGTATCCATACAGTCAAGCTAAGGAGAATACTATAGGCTCCAGAGTTCTGGGGGTTGGAAATGATCGCAAGTGATCCAAGAGTGTACCCGTTCCTATAGGCTCGCCCGTAACGCCTGATACGATGACAGGCTAAAAGCGTTCTATGGATCCTAAAAACAAGTCAAATGGTTTAATCCTTAAGAGGACACATCAGGATTCATCTGATGAGCCTAAAGCTGATGATTTGAAAAAAGTTGATGGTGGCAATGTCACTTTATTCTTACAAATAAGGCAATTACAGCCTGTGCTGGAAGTCCTGTTTCATCTATCAAGAAATTGAGGAATGGGATACTGCTTGTTGCAACTAGTAGTGAGAAACAGACACGATCTCTCTTAAAAACGACCTCTTTCTTTGACCAAGTCAAGGTATCTGTGGCTCTCCATAAATCCTTGAATTTCTCAAAGGGGGTCACTACATGCAGGGACTTGATGTACCTTCCAATAAATAAAATTAAGGCCGAACTTTCAGTCTGTTACAGATGTGACTATTATGAAATCTGAAAAAGGCGAGAAAATTGCAACAGCCTCTTTTATTCTTAATTTTGGAAAACTGGAGATACCTGAATATATGCAGGTTACTAAAGGCTATCATTGAGGCCTTATGTAGCTAACCCTTGGCGATGCTTCAAGTGTCAGTGTTTTGGGCATATTAGTTCTGTGTGTTCTAAACAGGGTGAATGCAGTAAGGGTAGCATTGAAGCCATGATGAAAAAGATTGTGTTAACTCCCTGAAGTGCGCTAACTGTGGAGGCCATCACCTGGCGCAATCTTACAACTGTCCTCACTTTAAGGAGGAGAAGGCAATCCTTGGCATTATGGCTAACCAGAAAATATCATTTGCAGAAGCCAAGAAGATCTTTAAAGCTACCCAACCAAATGTTGTCGGTAAATCATATGCTGTTTCTGTGAGCGTTATCAAGTTGTCCTGTTCCAGCTGCGCAGACTTGACCAAAAAATTGAAGTCTTAACTGAGCAAGTTGCTTGCCTTCTGTCTTAGAAATAGGCCTTCATTAAATATAGTACAATCAGCAACCACGTCGAGTGATTTGCTAGTACGTAGCAAATCAGCCGACACAGGCATGTCTGCAAAGGTAAAAGTGATAAGTCGCTCCATTAGATATTAGGAAAAATAAACAAAATCTTGATATTTCCCCAAAGAAAGCACCAATTAAAGTAGGTGCAAAAACCAAAGGCTAAAGGAGGGGTCATTCTATCTCACCTCCTGAGCAAAGAAAATTGCTCCCTGCAATAGCGGTGATGGAATCCGATGATATATGGCCTGAAGCGTCTCCTGACGTTCCAGGTAAATTAATATATAATGACAACAATGAGAGCCAGGTCAATCCTTTTCACTAAACAACAATGTCCACGCCTAAACAATCCGTGATTTAGTAGAACATCGACGGTGTTAGAAGTTACACAGAGGATCTCAAAGTAATTGTGAGAAATGTGTGGCCTATGTACATTTGTATTCAAGAGACACATCTCCATAAATCGCACAATTTCCATCTAAGGGAGTATTTAGATTACAGACGGACTTCGTTACAGAAAATTGAGCTAAAGGTGGTGTAGCCATTCTAACCCGTAACTGTGTCAACGCATTTTCTGTAAATTTAATAACTCCCTTACAAGCAGTAGCTATTCAAACAGCGTTTCCATACAAGCTCACTCTCTGTTGTGTCTACTTTCCACCAAGCGACATCCTGCAACAGAAAGACCTTGTAGACCTTATAAACCAGTTACAGACGCCATTTATATTAGTGGGCGATTTCAATGCTCACCACATTTCATGGGGTTCCCCAGAATGCAACTCACAAGGGCATCTGGTTAAGAGTGTCAATTGGAAACTGGATTTATACCTGCTAAATGACGGGTTTTCCGATACATTTAGCAGCATCTACAGGCGGATGGGCAGTTGTTGACTTGTGCAGTCCTGCTTTAGCTACAAGATTGACATTGTCAGTTCTACCTGACCTGTATAGTAGTGATCATAAACCCATTGAGATCTCTTTGTGTGTCTCTTCACCCAGTTGTGTTCGACATCCCCGTTGAATCTTGAAAAAAGCCAACTGGGAACAATTCTCAAAAGACCTAGAATCACTGGACATGAAAGACTTAGTTCCCATTGATGACATTCTAAATTCATTTACAAAAACTGTTTTGATAGCCGTTGGACCCACAATACCGAAAACGTTATCCAAACCACGACAACCACCTGTTCCATGGTAAAATGATAAGTGCACTGAAATCCTTCATTTAAAAAGGAAAGCTTTAAACAGGTTCAAAAGATATCCAACTAGTGACAACCTAGAAACGTATAAAATCCATCGTGCAAAAGCACGGAGAATATTCAGGCAGAGTAGACGTGAATAGTGGTAGCAGTACATTAGCACCATTTCAAAAACAACTTCTTCATCCACGGTATGGAAGAAATTACGATCAGTTTATGGTACTTCTATTCCGGTGCCATTAATTTCATTAAGGCATTCGGATGGACATTTGGCCACAGGCAGTGAGGAAATTGCTAATGTACTGGGATCATCGTTCTCAAAATTTTCTTCATCTACTGCATATGGAGACGCTTTCCAGGTTTACAAGGGTAAACAAGAAAATTTACCTCTCACTGTTGGGTTGTCTGGAGATTCTTGTTTGAATATCCATTTCTCTCTTGACGAACTATAGTCAGCTCTTTCGTCAATGAAGGTTTTGGTTCCAGGTCTGGATGATATTATATACACCATGATTAAAAATCTTCCACCGTCGGCAAAACTAGTTCTCCTTCGAATATACAACCGTATATTTGAGGAGCACGGTTTTCCCGATGCATGGTTAGAAGCAACAATAATTCCTCTTTTAAAACAAGGAAAGGACAAAACTATCCCAGTAGTTACAGACCCATCTCTTTGACCAGCTGCTTATGCAAACTACTAGAGAAGATGGTCAACCGACGCCTTGTCTGGTACCTAGAAACAAACAAACTCCTTCTTAACGATCAATGTGGTTCCAGACAAGGACGTTCATCAGTTAACCAATTAGTTTTATTGGAGTCAGCCATATAAAATGCCTTTCTCTTACAACAATCACTCGTCACAGTTTTCTTCGCCCTTGAGAAGGCACATGATATGGCGTGGAGAAGAGGAATTTTGAAATCATGGGGTGTACAAGGTAACATTCTTGCGTTGATTAAAATTTATTTGAATAAGAGGCATTTCCGCGTACGACTTGGAAGCACATATTCTAATCGCTATGAGCTAGAGAAGGTGCACAGCAGGGCGGAGTTCTGAGTGTAACACTGTTTGCCGTTGCCATTAACAGTATCACATCAAAAGTACAGCCTCTGGTCCACTGTTCTGTATTTGTGGACGATTTTTGTATATATGTAGCTGCTTAAAGTATGGCTACAACAGAAAGGTTCCTTCAAATGAAAATTAATAGATTGCAGGAGTGGACCAAATCTACGGGCTTTAAGTTTTCCGCTTCAAAGACACAGTGTATAGCTTTCAGTCATCGCAGGCAACACCAGGAACCTATTCTTTACCTTGATGGTATGCGGCTTCAAACTGTGTGAGATTTTTGGGACTTTTATTTGATAATAGACTCTTATGGATGATACATGTGCATGATTTGAGGACTCGACACAACAAGATAATGGATATGTTGAGAGTCCTTAGAGGTACTAATTGGGAAGCAGATAGAACCTGTATGCTCCGTCACACTGTCGTAAGATCGCTCATAGATTATGGCTGTATAGCCTATTCATCTGCTAGATCTACAGTTCTGAAACTCCTTGATTCACAAATCGCTCAGGCCTTACATTTGCTACTAGTGCTTTTAAATCAAGCCCAATCTCCAGCCTTCCAGTATCAGCTGGGGAACCATCTCTTCCAATGCGATGTCAAATGCTTCAAATTTCATTTTACATTGGTCTTCAAAGCAAATTGAAACATCCAGCATTCAAAGCAGTTTTTGATAACTACCTTGAGGGTCGTTACGATGCACGTCAACGTTCGACTGCTCCATTTGGAATAAGAACGTTGCGCATTTTTAGTAACCTAAATTTAGAACATCCGCCTATATTCGAACGAACATTGTGCTACATCCCTCAATGGACAATACGAATGCCAAATTTTGACTTCTCATTGTCCAGGTACCTAAAACACAATACTCTTAACGTTATTTATCACCAGAAGTTTTTGCAGATACAACTAACTCACCAACATACTGTAACTATATTCACAGACGGTTTAAAACTGGACAATGGGATAGGATGTGCATTTTATAAGGAAGGACAAACCTTCACCTACAGAATGCCCTCAGCCTGTAGCGTTTTTACTGCAGAACTTTATGCAATTTTCCAAGCTTTAAGATCAATTCCGTCTGCAATATCTAAATATCTTGTATGTTCCGATTCCAAAAGTGCTCTTCAGGCTATTCAGGAAATGTACACTAAGAACCCTTTAGTTGGAGACATCTTATGCTCAATACCCAGGTGTCATTTCTCTGGGTGCCTGGTCACTGCGGAATATTCGGAAACACTAAAGCAGACGAAGGTTAAAAATTAGCTACAAGTATGGTGCCATCGACACAATGTGTGATTTTGTATGCAATATTAAAACTATACTTTTCTGTTTGGAATGAAGAATGGCAAAATGTAAACAGAAACTAGCTGAGGGTCATCAAGAATACCGTCCGACCATGGAGGTCATCTGGTTCAAATCGTAGGAAGTGGTGGTTACTCGTCTTCGCATCAGTCACTCTTTGTTAACACATGGATGGTTGATGCGACATGATGATCCACCACTATGTTAGTTTTGTGGAAGTACTATCACAATCAAGCACATTCTGCTTGATTGTAATGAGTTGACCGATTCGTATGTATGTTACGATCTTCGAGGTAGTTTATATGTGGTTTTAAGGGACGATGTCACTGCTATCGACGGTGTCATTGTTTTCTTACGCCACCTGAATATATATATCACAATATTTAAAACCATGTAAATTTTTTAATTTTTATTTAGTTTAACATAGAATTAGTCTAACTTAGATGTGTAATTTTAATTGTATTATTTAGATAACTTAAATTAGTTTTAACTCAATTTAATTTGTTTAGTTTTAGTTAGGTGATGATAACCTTATTTGGTTTTTCGCCTGCAAAAAAATGTATGATTTTTTAAATAGTTCCACAAGAAAAAAACATTTTCTGTGCTTAGACCTTTAAATTGAAAACATTTTCCTTGACCTGCAGCCTCTATTTTTACTCAACACTTTAAAATATAAAAATTCCCATTTTTGAAAATAGTTATATATGTGAAAATATCTGTTGCATATACAGTCAACTCCCGATTATCCGGGATAATTACCGGCAGGGCCGTCACGGATAATGCGAAATCACGGTTAAAACAAATGCCATAATATCCACAGCCCTACTTCTACCCAATGACTGTAAAAACAGCTGATAAATAGTACCCCTTCCTGTTGTACCGTCACTACTGTACAGTTCGTTTTGATCAGAAGCAACGCATAGACTGACCACTGAGGAAGGGTAGTGTTTACGTTCGACTCGAGCGATCGCGTAATTCCGCGAATTCGGCGTTCGGATTTATTCACCGAAAAACGGCCGCTCGCGCTCGGGGTTATCGAACCTCCATGCATCACGTTCGATGCTTCGATGTGTTTTGATCTGATTGGACGTTGGAGATAATGCGTAATTAGGGATTCGCATCATAGAACCGCGTGAATTTATAAAAGGACAACAAAAAATATAACGTAAACTCAGACATGCTGACCGAAACTCTGCCCGCGAGTGCGCGTCGCGCGGAAACAGGTAGGAAGGATTTAGGACACGGGGTGGCGACTGCGGGCGAGTTGACAGTCTATAGATTATTCCGTAAAGGTTACTGTACGCCCCAACGATCGCATCAGTCCGCCGCGTTCACATTTGACTCCTCCCGCCCCACTGCTTCAAGTGGAGCTGACGATCCCGGTTGATCCGCAACCCGGTTGATGCGATCCCGGATAATCGGGAGTTGACTGTAGTTAACAGTAATTTGTAAAACTGTGTAATATAGAAATTTTGTGATTCAAAACTCAAAATTTGGCAGTTTAATTTTCATTATTAGATGAGTATTATTAATATTACAATGTATTCGTTTTCTACCTTTCATAGAGCATTCGTGTGATACATAGTACTAATTATAACGGGTGGGTGATGGTGCAAGATGGGTACCAAATTAAAGGGATCCATAGTAAACACTGTCTATGATATTTTTAGTAGCAGTATGTTTACATCAATGATACAGAGCTCCGACTTTACATGACCAGTATGGCTTGATTTGTTTACTGACCATGTACAAGTACAGAATACATTCTACTATAAACAGATTTCCATTTTTTACCTTCTCTAAACAGATGTCATACAGTAAGTACAACCGTACGTACCTTAGGACCATTTATTATTACAGGGCGTAGTTGTTATCAAGTATAGAGTGGTGGTTTTTTAGTCTTACAAGATGAGCGGGATAAAAAAAATGATTTATCAGTTGACGATAAAATGAAAATTTTGATGTGTTACAAGGAAAATTCACACATGAGAAAAAAACAAATCGTGGTCGATTTAAACATTCAGAGTTCCACATTAAGAACAATTTTAAGAAAGAAAAAGGAGTTAGAAAAAATGCAGTGCAAGGTGAAATGGAAAGAAAGAAAATAAAGACTGGGAAGTATGAAGAATTGAAAAAAGTTTTGCTACAATATATTCATCAAGCTCGTATCTCACGTCTGCCTAAGAATAGGACATTGCTAACTGAAAAAGCCTGAGAAATCACAAAAGAGCTTCAAATTAATAATTTTACTGGGGCTAGTGGGTGGATTAACCAATTTGTAAGAAGATATGGCCTTGTATATCGTCAGATCGGTAGAGAAGCAGAGTCAGTAAATGTGGAAGAGGTCTCTTCGTGCAAAGAAACTGTGTTACCACAGTTGCTGGAGGATTTCTGTCTGTGCAATGTTTTTAATGCTGGCTAGTTTGGATTCTTTTTCAAACTTATGGCAGATAATTCACTTGTTTAAAAGAAGGACAAATGACATGGGGGAAAACTAAGTAAAGAAAGACTTTCAGTACTAGTTTGTGCAAATGCATGTGGTTCAGAAAAACTGAAATTGTTGATCGGGGAGGGGGGGGGAGTCAAAGTCACCGCGATGTTTGTCAAAGATTTACTCATTTCCATGTGATTAAGCTGGACAGCGTCATGCATAGATGACAGAAAAACAATTTATTTTATGGGTAAAACAGCTCAATACAAAATTCAAAGAAAAAATTGAAAGATTCTTCAACTTATTGATAAATAATCAGCACATCTGAAAAATTAAAAAAAAAACAAAATAAAGATCATGTTTCCACCCTCGAACAGCACATGGACCAGGGGATAATAAAAGTTGCAAAGCAGCATTACCGTAAGCGACTAGTGCAAAGATACTTGTGACATGGAACACTGTAATCAGTACGTCGTGTAAACATTTTGGATGCTAACAAGTATGTTGCTAAAGTATGAAATGAGGTTCGTCCTAAGCTAAAAACTGTTTCATAAAAACTGTTATAAAATGGACTCAGTGTGAACTGGCATTGGAGTGCACTGGCAGAAAAGCTGATATGTCATATTTGATGACTTTTCGAACTACATACATGTTGGCGATAATATTGCGACTTGTGATATATATATATATATATACTTGTATATATATATATATATATATATATATATATATATATATATATATATATATATATATATATATATATATATATATACTTCTTCTTAAATGTGTTAAATTTATTGTTTCAGTTAATTGTATTATGTCTAACTGGAAAATTAAATGTTATAATGTCTAAAACATACCTATGAGGGAATAACCTATTGAGAACCTTTAGATTACTAATATTACTTACCTGGTCATACATGATGATCTTATCAGCTGTAGTATACAAATCAGTAGCTTTAGCAAATAAATCTCTCTTTTTATCTTTATTTTTTTCATGATTTGCTTGTTGTACATAATAAGCTGCTAACATGTCCAGAGCTCGCATCTGATCTTTTTCATAATCCCGAAAGTCAACATTAGCATCGAGCCTTGATGCTTCTAAGATCTTAATGAAGTCACCAATTTTCCCTTGTTTGTAATATTCAAGCTAATTAAATAGAAAATATCATATTACATTCAAAATCTGATAGTATTTTTATGTTAAGTTTAGGATTAATTTTAGTAAAACTTATTTATTTATAATTTTTTTAAATCTATAACTTATAATTCAAACATCCCAATCATTTTGCATATCAATATTAAAATAATCTTGGATATTAATTTAATCGTAATCAAAATATAACCTCCAATATGATATGAGGGGACAACCAAAATGAAAGATAGAGCAAAAGTATGACTGAAGTATAAACAGAAGTATAACAAAGTTTATTACATTGTGTTCAAGCTTTGTGAGTAAATTTACCTAGTTTCTTTCAGTCATTTAAAAGCGAGTGCTGGTTGAATTGATTGACACTATTTAAAATCCTACCACTGTGAGTAGATGTCTTTAGCTGGCTCTTCAAACTAAGGAAACACAAGTTTCAGATTTGTAAAGACAAAAACACTGTCTATGAAGATGATGTAATTAATCTGTATAAGTAGTGTTGTGAATTTGAAGCATGCAGAACAACCGAAAATAACAAACAAAAGAGTGAGTGTTAATCAGTCGTAGCTGATGAGGGGGTGAATACGGTTGAATAAATGGTTTCTGTCAGAGCATACAATGTTTTTGTCAGCTTACAATATACTAAATATCCAATAAGGCTAGTAATATCTAATAGGAATGTTTTCCAACATAACAAAAAAAAAGATTAAGCAAATCAGACTAACATAACATGAGCAATTACAGAATTTCTACTATTTTTTTATAATACTAATACAACCAATGTATATGTTTTCAGAATGATTACTGGCAGTTACAACTCAAATCAACAAAATTGTATGTTCATGGGAATTTCTTGAGTACTTCAAAGCAGAAGGTAAAAAATTCCTCAACTCTAATATGAATGATCATAGGAAGTCGTAATATATCCTTGAGATAAAAAAACAATAAATATAGTGATAATATACGACAACACCATTAGCAAAAAAACAAATAGTATGACCTTAAAAATATATTCCTCTCTGAGATTTTGGCAAAGCAAGTAATTTTAGAATTTTCGCCTCATGGCTATATGAAATTTTTAAAAAATGATGCAGATCTTACAGTACAAAGGAGAATGTTAACAATGGGAGTGCTACTTTTGTATGGCCATGTATGAACTAGACAACCAATATTACCAACCACAGAGCTGATTTGACAAATTCAAATTTTTAAACTTCTTCCTTCATGGCCAGGTCTCAAAATAGATAAGAGAGCTTATTTCTCAGTGTACCCAATATGACACATATCGAGTATATAGATGCTGTGTAGGCTTGCTTTGGAGCAAATGAAACACCGTGGAGCCAAGTTTCACAACCTGTTATCTGTTTGGTGGGAAAGGGCTACACTCTCCACCACTGACAAAAGCAAAGTCGAGTGTTAGCACGAGTAAGGTTATGATAATGTTCTTTGATTCTGAGAGTTTTTTGTACCAACATCCCTCAAAATAGATCGGTCACGGCAGATTACTACAAATTGGTATTGATCAAATGTTGTGTTATTTCATGACAAAAATTGTATGAAAGGATATTAATGAAGTTGCTCGCACTGTAGTAAACGTCTTGAATACTCAAACCATTTCAACTGTACAACACTCAACATACAATCCAGATTTGGCACCTTGTAATGTTTTGTGATTTTTTTTCCTAAAGGCAAATTCCTGTTCATATGACAATCATGATGTTATCACAACTACTGAGACATGTTTCAAGGAGCTTCAGAAAGATATCTTGACATTAATGTTTAAAAAGAGGCAGAAACAATGTTAAATGTATATTTCAAACAATGACAGTTGCTTAAAAAAACATGTAAAATTGGAAAATTGAATAAATATTATTATCTACAATATATTATTATTTTTAACATGTGCGTTTTGAACATATTGAATTGGTAATGTGTTTTTGAACAACCCTTGTACATAGTGTTCTATGTTAAATAAATTATTTCATTAATTTTACAAATAAAATATTGCCTTTTTGGCTAGCAAAAAAAAAACGGCATATTCCCATTTTTTTTGTTACTATAAATACTTTGTTCGAATTTTTCTTCTCCCATTTTCAGTAATACACACTTTTATATCACTTTCAATATCACTTTTAAGAGAAAATAAAATGTTTTAGTTAAAAATTTCATTCTATTTTTATCATCTATTCCCTTTTAATATTAGCCACAAGAAGGGATAAAACTAATCTAAATCTCACGGGAGAAAATAAATTTACATTTAACCTAGAGAACCCAGATTATTGAATTACAAAATAAATTGAATTGCAATAATAATAAAGTTTTGTTTACCATGACAAGAATATTCCTTACATATTATAGTGTTTGCATGTATGTGTGTATAAGGTTGTGAATGCACGTGTAGTTGTAAAAGATAATTTATCTAAACTAAACACACACAACATTATAATTAAATAAATACATACAGCCAAATTAACCCATAAATGCAATTGCGCATTTTCTTGACGGAGAATTCCAAGAACTTCTTCTCCATCTGGAAGTTGATCAAAGTCTAATTCAATCACCTAGAAGAAATAAAACACTGTTAGCCAGTATTTGATTGTTTTAAAACTTTCAAGGCTAATAAAATCTAATGGATCTCACAGATCTACAACAATAATACTTAACAAACAGTGAATTACTCTGATTTTTTCGTGTTTATATTTGTTACTTAAAAAATGCATTCTAAAGTAGGCAAAAATGATTTAAATGTGCAACAATTGATAGAGACTGATATTTAAAAAAATACAAACATAAACCAACACAAGGCTGTATAAACAACAAAATTTTTTTATAAAATAGAGTGCTATTTTACATTGCAAACAAATGTAGTTTGATTTTAGTGGTCTTGCGTAAACCTCTCTTGACTGTAACAGGTTTCAAGCAACTCCACACTGTAAGAATTCTGAATGGGACCATCTATATCGAATGAACATAAATACCAATCAGCTCCTCAATGAAGGTGACTTTTGTCACCAGGATTTAGGCCTGTTTTGTAAGATCTTTGGTATCAAAGTCTACAATTTCGCCTGTCGTAGAACCTTATTAAAGGACCTTATTAAACTCGATGTCACTTATAACAGACTGTATTTTAAAGATAATTCACACTTCCCACTGGTCACATAAATAGGTGCATCACTGTTAGTGCTGCTCAACGCTAACTAGGCTTCTGACACGACCGTTTATAATTTCTATTAAATGACATTACTGTAAAAATAGTGCAAAGAACTATTTTTAAGCGTAGCCAGTAATATTTATAATACACTAACTTATCAAGTTATTACAAATGTTTTGTAAGCAAATATACACTTTCCCCTACTAAAAGGGTCATTCGCTTGAAATATGACTTGTTTCCAAAAAAAATCGAAATGTGTTCAATATTAATTTGAAGACTTCAAAACTAAATGTGAGATACAAAATTTACTAATTTTAAAAATACTTAACTACACTATACTTAACTAAACTAAATTAGTTTAATCAGTGAATTCAAGATGATTACATAAAGCAAATACAAAATTTGATTAGCACTGTCATTAAATTTTACGTTATAGTAGTTACAGTGAATGTGTTACTGATTTTTAATCACTGTAAATAAAAACTAAATGTTTTACATCCCCTTTTACAGTTTTTCTGTTTTCTTTGCATTGTAACCAATTGAAAATGACTTTTTTCTTTAAAATTTATAGGTTTATTCTCATTATTCTTTATAGATTTTCATTAGAATGAACTACACTCCCTAGTGAGGTTTTATTATATACCTATTTTACAAACTAGTTACAAAGTATCTGTATGGGATGAGTTTTTTGTAGGAAAAATAATTAGTTTACTAATGGTAATACTGAATTTAGCAACCAGTTATATTACACTGGCATTTTGAATACAGTTAGGTACAAATAAAGATTTAATAGTAGCAATACATAATTACAAATAAATGTAAATGTTTATTATTAACTTCATAAAACACAATCTAATTATATGAGCAAAACTACACTCATGACAATAAAGAATAAAACTTGCAGTTTTTGTGTTGTACATCTTGAGGTTTTTCTATAATTACGCTTTTGGTATTAACTTGGCAAAAAACCCCTACTTACTTATATTTTCAGTAGACGGGTTTCATATTAGGTCAGCGCATTATTCAATGCTGCGAGTCTTGTCCGTGACTCACAGCATTGAATAATGAAGTTCCTTGATGTAATCATCTTGAACTCACTGACTAAACTAATTTTAAAAATACTTAACTAAGTGAATAAGTAATTGCTTACTTGCTGACACATTTCAAAACATTCGTTCCTTTTACCCTAGTAGAGGTTTAGCTTCGTAAAAGGAACGAATGTTTTGAAACGTGTCAGCAAGTAAGCAATTACGTATTCACTTAGTTAAGTATTTTTAAAATTAGTTTAATTGAATATCTGCTGCAAATATCAGTAAGTAGTGCTTTTTTTGCCAAGTTAATACCAAAAGAGTAATGAAGAATAATTTCTTCCTTTAGAAATAATTTAATTTATATTAGCTATTTCATATTTTCCTATCATAAAAAGATATTTCGTAAGTAAATATAGTAATATGGTATTTATTACCATACCCACATGTATGATTTTAGCGAAACAAATTGTATTGAACCGATGTAGATCATCAGGGATATGAAAAAAATTATTATAGCTGTCGCTCACTCCTCAAAAATTAATAATTTTGTAAAGTTGTAATTCCCCCATATATTGGTGCTAATAGTGTTGGTAAAAATGCACATTGCCCACCCTCATTACAATACTTATAAAACGAATCTAAAATATGTTCTGAAGCTATATTGGTAATTATTGTTTGTTATTGCTACGGAAGGTTAATTTTATATACCTATGAAGTAGCCAGTCAGGATATATTTGGTTATAATATTACACGTTTAACCAAATGTACACATGTAAGGCTAGAATAGAGATCATGTGACATCACATGGCAAAAAGTATTACTCCGCGGAAGTAGACGTCTAATTAGGAAATGTAATGTTGTATAAAATTACAATCAAATCTATCATAACTGGAGACTTAATAGCTATATTTAAATATACGTATACGTAGTGATACGGAAACGTAGTACTTCTTATTACTCCGCACTGAATTTTTTACCCAACCTTAATTTGATAAAATGGTATTTATTTCCTGGAACAAGAGTTTTTGTAATTTTGTTCGTATCCTTGATGACTTTCTGCATCGGCCGGTATAATTTTGTTTGCTAAAATCATACACGAGTGCTAAAATACGAGTAATATTTACAAATTACCCCACTATTTTTTATAACATAATGAAGTAATTTTCAAATAAATATTTCATAAAGGATAAGTACTAAATTACTACTCAAGGGAAAACCATATAAGTTCCAATTGCATGTTTTCAAAAATAGTTTTATTGAGTTTAGACTATTTATAGATTTTCATATCTGTTTCTAAAAATCAAGCCTCAAAGGTTTTTCATATGAAATATATAGGTACAATATATCAACTGTATAAATTATACTTGCCAACCTTAAAAACTGAGTCCAACTTAAAAATTAGAAATGTTTAAATATTTGACAGAACCAGTAACACAAAACTATTGCATTTATTCTAAATAAAAACAGGGTTTGGTTTATTTACATAACTTCATATATTCATTTACAGTATAAAGACCTAAATAGGGCTAACATTTAGAACTTAAATTAATATTCTCATAACTTAAGAGGTTTGTTTCAATTTTTTTGATTTATTACTCGTATATCGACCTGTAACAATACATAATGTGGAGATGGCTAATAATTTAAAAAATCTGTAAAAGTAACATTTCTATTGAGGTTAGACCTAAAGGCTAACCTAACACTTATATTTTGGATAAGTATTTAAATCTAACATATTTATTATTTACAAATTTTAGAAGAAAACTTACCTCATCGGTATCCCGAAGAGGGATTTCAATCGAATTAGACATTATTTCACTTTACAAAAACCACATAAAAATATCTTAACACGCACTAAACAATCCTGTTTATCATACTTTATTTGAAGTTTCAATGTTGAAGACTAGTTTTACTACAGGGTTACTACAGTATCTAGTATTTATAACATTACTTAAAAATAACCGTTACAACAGTTATTAACATGTTCACAGTTTACGTTCATGCCACAAAGAAGTTTAAATAACAGATTAAGTCTGAAAGACTTGATCTTTTCATATGTCAATAGTATAACTTGAAAAATTCACGATGATGAGAGTAATCTATAGTAGAAGTAATCTATATTCTAGTTTGTAACTTCTTGTGTGCTAGATTGTGTTTTGTAACTAGACCCTCTGATGATGATGACATGGTCATCGAAATGTACATAAGGGCTTAATCTTAAGTAACTTGTCTTATTTGTTATTTTTGATTATTTTTGTGGTATTGGGGTTCTTTTCAATATTTTTATTGTAATATATTGTACCACTGTGCTCTTGATATTGTGTACATCACAGAATAGTAAAACACCACAGATGTACAAAAACATAACGCAACCTGATTCTGTGAATCATATTAAACATTGAACAAGTGGGAAATTCGTCTGCTGACAAATGTCTAGAAGTACTGAAAGTAGGTTTTTTTTACTATCAGGCAGTAGTGTTTTTTTTCTACAAAGGGAGGGAATTGATAAATAAAAAGTATTCATCTGTCAGATGTTACCTGTTACAAATGAAACATTATGTTGGGGTTCAATATTAATTTTACTAACCTTGTTAATTCTGTTGAATGTGTGTGTGTGTGTCTATGTAAATGTGAATTTATGCATTGAAATAAATACTCAAGTATTAGCATTATTTACTTTGTAGTCTATATATTTTGAAAAACTGTACATAACACTTCTGTTTTTAATAATTAAAAATAAAGCTCTTTAAATACAAAAAAAAAAAAATTAAAACTACAAAACCTAGTGAAAAAACTATAAAACAAAATTAATTTTAATATTTTTAAAGTACTGTATTACAAAAAACAAATATCATTTAGAAAAGATATATTTAATATTTCATACAATGAAAATAAAATTTCGCTAAAACAGGCAACTAAATACATCTAACTCCCTGAGACAGGTTATGGTCACAGTTGAGAGTGGGACAGACCCCAGAAATGGGCATCCCCAATAATAAATCAGATCTACTACAGGCAAGTGTAACATACTAGTGTTTTTAGTGAAAAACTAGTAGCTCAAGTGAAGATGGAATCAAATAATAAGAAATAAATTTGAAAAAACTTTTAAATTAGAAAACACACACACACACACACACACACACACACACACAAACATACACACACACAGACACATATATTTTTAAATTTATAAAGTTGTACTCTATCTTTTGATTCCCAATTTCCATTCTCTTCTGCTCATCCATTAGTTATCGGAAGTTCCCTGTCTTGTATTTCTTTATCAATGCTTTCTTGCCAATTCCTCCTAGATCATCATCTTTTTTCCTCCCATAAGTACTCTATTTTATTACTGGCTTTTGCGTTTTTCTTTCCCTCATTCTTTGTTGGCTCCATCCTTCCATACTATTGTAGTTGTTTTGTTTTAATTTTCTCTACAATTGTATTTGACATTTTCATTATCTGTCTTATTCTGTGTTTTGTATTTCTCTCCAATTTTGACTTTCCAGCTGCCTAGCTCAAAAAGTTCACCTCAGTTGGAATCAATGTCTTCTTGTCCTTCTGCTTCAGTTGTCATACTTAGCAGCTACATGTAATTATTCTGTGTGCAATTGTATCATATATGCATTGTTAATTGTGTTGGCCCCATAGTATCCCATTTAGTTGGTTAGTGGCTCTTTAATGGGATTAATGTAGATTTTCTGTATATTTTATTCTCCTATGGCTGCTTCTAATGTCCCATCATTTCTTATCCTCAGGCCAAAATATTTATACTTTTCTCACCTTTTTATCTTTCTTTCATCTTCCAGCCTAAGGTGTTGTGTTCTACCAATAAACATATACTCTGTTTTTTCCACAATAATGTTGAGTCCCTATTTCTTTCTGGGTCTTATATTCTAGGTCCTCGAATACAAATGAATTTTAAATGAAATTTAAAATTACAGCTGTTTGAAACACTGTAAGTAAATTTAAGAAATTGTTATTATCAAACATTGTTCAGTGAGTAGAAATTCTTATACAGTAATTGTCAATAATGATTAAACCAGCTTTGTTTTTCCTATTTTATATATTTTACTCAAATATACAGTCTAAGTAAATGGAGCATGTCTCTAAATGTTAAAAGCCATAAGTAGTGGTTAAAATTTGAAGAAATATAAATGTCGATAAAGATTGAAAGGCCATAAACAGTATGTTAAATTATAGGATAGAATAGTATTTTATAGTACTTTCAATTACAAGGTTTATGTTTTACAATCTATCAAAAAAGTATTCAGTTGGGAGGCTTTCTTGATAAAATTACTGAAGTTAGAATTACTTGTTAAATGAGCGATTTTTTCACACAAGATTATATTTGTATTATGTCTACATAAATTTTACCACAATTTATAGTTAGCAATATCTGGTTAGAAAAAATTGTTTCATATCATTTATAAGGTTTTTCATTCGTAATATTTTTTTATTAATATAAATTATTAATATACTCAATACTTTTTTAATGATAAATGAAAAAAATGAACAAACCGAAGCTAGACAATCATTGTCATTACCAATTGTCGAATCATATAAATACACATTTATATATCAAATTAACCTTGATTTTATTGTGCAATAGTTTTAACATTGCAATTCAATTATCTTACTGATTCCACAATTCACTTCTCCAAATTTGTCCATATTAAACATGTACAAACAAACCATTATCTTTGACATACCAACAGCGGTTGGTCTCATTGAGATATAAACTGAGTTGACAGATTTTTGTTAACTAAAAGTCTGATCGCAAGTAATAGCAAAAGTGTAATAAGTAAAGTCTCCTCGTCCAAAACTCAACCAGATAAAATCCGATGGCTTGAAAGTACTGTTCAGTAGAGGATGTCGATTACATAGAAAACATGACCGATATATAAAATATTCAGACCGCCTACATAGCATAATAGGCATATAATGTTTAATTATGAAGGTTGTTAAAGAGTATAATAGACAATCAATCTTTTTTTCTTAGTCTTATACAAGTAGAGTTGTTCTGGCTATAAATGGCATATTAAAATCTTTTTATTTTCTGCATTTAATTTGGATTTAGATAGTTTTTTAAAATGATTTATGAAGTAAGGTCAAGTTTACAAAACAGATTAATTCAAAATGTAGAAAATAAATTTTTTTATCAATTACAGTTCAACTTCTTTCTAACACAGTTGATTGTTTAGAAAAAAATTATTCCTAAGGGGTATTTATTAATAAGGCATTGTAGTAGAGAAATTAAAATCTATAAATCAAAAGAATTTATGAACTGAATAATTATTAAAAAGTAATTGAGACTAAATTAAACTAAATTGATTCTGAAAGATAAAGTTAGTTAGACTTAATATTGTGGATTGCAAAAACAAATAATGGTTAGGTGATGTTTTATATTTTGTTTTTTAGAATTTGCACGAACAGTGATTAAAATTTATAAATGACTAGGCAGATACAGTAAAATAATAAAATTATAGAATAAAATTTAATAAAGTAAACACTTTTTTTTTAGTAATAACATATACTTAAATATAGTTGTCCTATTGTATTTTACAGAGAGCAGAAATTACATTTTTTTGACATTATTATTTAAGGTATGTATGATGCTGGCCTCTAGTGAAGAAATTGAAAACTGTGTATCAAGAGAATTTAAGCAGTGAATTTAAAAAAAGGTATTTAGCTAAAATGAAATAAAATAGATTCGAAAATGTAAATAATAGACATTTAATAAGAAATATTGTGATTTGCCAAATAAGGTTTGTTATATTTGTTTATTGTAGTAACTTTAAGAAATTATGATACAAATGTTGAAATTAAAGAACTGTAGTAATATACATTTCAGTAACAGTATAACATATTACCTAAAAATATAAATTGTAATATAGCAAAAGCTGGCTTTAATAATAACATTTACAGTACATATCAATTAATTGTATCATTATTTATGATACAGGGAGCAGAACATTCTGTTTTTTTAACATTATTAAAGTGCTGTATGATGACGACATCTGGTAAAGAAATTCAGAACTATGTTTAACAAGAATTTAAATTTATTACACTTTTGGTATTACTTGCGACCAGACTTTTTGTTAGCTAAAAGTTGTTAAATTACACTTGGAGGAAACGTTTTCGTCTTACGACTTCTTCAGCCTCGTATTTTTGCCGCTAGGAATGCTGCAATTGTGCTTTCTCGGTACCATTTTTTTTGAAAGTTAGAAGTAATGTGATCGAAGAGTATGTATGATCTGTGCCGTGTTTGTTTATTTAGGATGTCATTTTTATGTATGTTGCTATGTCTATATATTTCATACTGTTCTAGTGTGTTTAATTTATGGCCTTTGTTGCATGTGTGGAGGATGCTCATGTTATTTTCCATACTTTTGCATGAGTGTTTAGTGTCCATGAGGTGATTTGCGAAGGTGGATTGAATAATAGTGGACAGTGTGCTTTTGTGTTCTTTATATCTTTCGGCGAAAGATCTGCCCGTTTGTCCAATTGGTTATTGTATATGTTGGTATTGTTATTAGTGCTGTGTCTGATAGCCGTTTGGCTTTTATTTGTTGTTCTGTAAGCTACATTGTTGGTACCGAGGAAGCACAACTGCAGCAATTCTAGCGGCAAAAATACGAGGCTGAAGAAGTCGTAAGACGAAAACGTTTCCTCCAAGTGTAAGTTAACAATTTAACAACTTTCAGTTAACAAAAAGTCTGGTCGCAAGCAATAGCAGAAGTGTATTAAGTAATTAACAACCAGATCGTCATGAACAGCAACAAGATTTCAAAAATTTAAAAATTGAATACAATCGTTGGCCAATGATCTACGTGGTCATACGACGGGTTCCCCACGGGGTCTGCTGGACAATCGATTTTCGTTAAAAATGAAATCTTATATTTATTAAAAATTAAGATAGATTTCGACTTTCGATGCCGACGTGGTACAAAATAGGTTTAAGTAAAATTTAACTAAAATATTGGCACCCTGTCATTACTCCACGGTTTTGTGGTGGAATAAATACCAACAGTTTTGTGAATGAATCTGTATTAAGTTTTGTATAAGGGTAGAAAGGGTAAAGCTTTCTGCTGAGCTTCCGTATCCCTAGAGTCTTAAAATAACAAAAAATAAACTATTAAAAATAGAAAAATTAATTGAAATTGATAAGAAATTGTACAATAATAAGGTTTTAAATGAATATAGTTCAATTCTCTATTGGAAATAATTTATAAAAGTTTAAAATTTTGAAAAATGTATACAATATTTTGAAATACGAAAAAAAGAAATATTTTGACATTTTAAGTGATGTGAAAGAAGAGACCATAGTTGTTAAAACATGGTTGAAAAAATATCTAATGTTAAAAAAATATTCGTAAAATTAAAACTAATTGCAAAAAAGGCGGGGAAATGTTAGTGAAAAAATTGAAGAAATTTAATTAAAAATTACTAATGAAAAGGCTAAAAGTAAAATAATTCTTTCCATTCTGACAAACAATGAATTTACAGTTCAAGTATTTATTGGCTCAGAAAAGTGGAACCTTAGTTCGAGAAAGTTCAATAAATAAGTTAAGATTAAAAGAAAAATGAAAAAGATTAGTAGAGGGATAGAGATAAAAGTTTCGTCTCCACTTTGTCCATAGGGTTCTTTGTCTTAATCGGAACGACGTAACCATCCACTCCTCTTGTCTAACCCCATTGTTCTGGTGGAAAGTTATTCCCAAGTTACTCCTGTATTTGTAAAAAGACTCTAAAAGAGTGGTGCTGTGCCCAGGCACTTGGTGGAAGAGAAGGGAGGTATATTTTGATCTTCTACGATGACTACAGATGTCCCAAGTACCGGAAATCGTTCAATTGTAGTCAATTGGTGATTTTGCCTCCTTAAAGAAGAAGGAAATTTCCTCCCCGGGTAGTGAAATGTCTTGTGGAGTTGATAACTTGTTATAAAACACTTCATCAAATTTCTTAGTTCTTTCCCGTAGATTTTTGAATATTTTTACCATTCCCATTTTACCTTTCTTGTATGGAAGTGGAGTCGCATCCACTACATTCATGAAGGAAAGGATATCTCGAGAAAATGAAAGCTTCTGTGGGTTTTGTGACGGAAAAAAGTTAGCTTCTACTTCACCCTTCAGAGACTTCATGAAGTAAATATTTTTACTTGGCGGAGTTAAAACTACTAAGACTACGATACTGTAGAATGAATATTTGCTTTCTCCAGCCCCTCCTCACAATACTAGAGTGAGCATCGACTGTAGCCACTTTGGCCTCAAGGCTTGTAGCAGCCATTTTCTTCATTAGCAAGTCAATAAGTCTAATTTTATATTTTCGCTGGAAAGAAAATTTTGTTGTTGAATAGTCACGTTCATGTGATCTTCAAAATTGTTGCAAGAGATCATTCTGTCCATTTTACCAGTACGAAGTCGCTAATTCCTCTCTCTCTTGTCAGTCCACAAGAGGTTTTCTTCGAACGCATTAGTGTTTGTTCAATGGCTGACTACACCCCATGCCTATGTTCTATTTACACTGAAGAATCCTGTTCTAGCAAATGGTTCAAACGCTTGAGTGAACCAAATAATTTTCAAATAATTTTTAATGAGAACATGTCTTGGAGATAAAGATGTGCGCAATTTGCGTATTGGAAGTGGCTTCTTGCATGAAAAAAGGTATCCCAATCGCCAGATGTGAACTTTTTCTATTAGTCTGACCATATTAAAATGCTACACCCATGAAGCAGTTGGCTCACGTTTCTTCAAGCATTTGAGCTATTTTTGAAACTTGTTTTGCACAGACGATAAAGAATCACTCTGATTAACTTTTTATGCACTAATTTCATCCACCTTTTCCAGCATACCTGTATTAATGATAGCTTGCTTTACTTCTGATGATACATCAGCTTGAAAGAGAATAATCTGTGCCAAAGCAGCCTTTGCAAGCAAGTGGTCTCTGACATCTCTGTAAAAGCATGCTCACTGAATGAGGTGCAAAAGTAGTGCATAACATGTCTTTTAGTATTTAATTTTATTAAGAAACTAAAAAATGATAATTCCTTAATAAATATGAATTAAAAATATTTTTCAATTTAACGAAACTTTAAAAAAAATTTGTTTGTTAAATATTAATACGTAATGTAACAAACCTGGAAAAACCTATTTAAGTTAGCACCTCTTTTATTTTGTGTACCATCGATCTTACAGAAAAAGGGAGCCTTAAACTGTACCAACTTTCGGAACTAGACCATTTTTTTAGCAAATTTTTTTTTGCCTGAGCTATATTGTCTCGTTCCAGGAACGAGCCGGTACCCAGTCCAGGTTTGACAGTCAAGCTGTTGAGCTCCTATAATCCGGCAACCCCTCCCCTCACCGAGGTAGAAATCACGAAATTGAGGTGGTGGGCTTCCATATGATGGACAGTAGACTCCCCATTTGCACCTAAAACCTTGCTCCTTGACTCGAGGGTGAGATCAAAAGGGCGGTGTCCAGTCCAGGTTTCACGGTCAAGCTCTTGAGCTCCTACAATTCGGCAACGTCCCTCCCTCACCGAGGTGGAAATCACGAAATTGAGGTCGGATTCATGGTGGTGGGTTTCCATATGCTGGACAGTAGACTCCCCATTTGCACCTAAAGTCTTGCTCCTTGACTCGAGGGTGAGATCAAAAAGTGGAACTCCAAGTTACACTTTTTTCTAATTTTCACCATCTTTTTTGAATTCGCTAATACACTATTCGCAAATAGTGTAACCGCGAATACTGAAAATCTCTGAATATGGAAAGGAGAGGGTTGCATTTCACGTAAAAAATGTTAACAATAATTACAGCTATACCATTCATTTATAATACAGTATGGTATATTTACGTACTACATAATTACATTCATAGTTTTATTGCTTGTTTTACTTCTCCTTAATTCCGAAAACAACAGACATATAGAGACACATATTATTTATTAACATTTGTTGATTCCCTCTTCGCGTGAGCTACTAGTAATCACTTACAACTTTTTTAAAAAATGTTTTAACTTGCCTATAGTAGCACTTACTTTTTTGTGTTGAGGACGGCCGTTTCGGGAGATGTGTCCCTTTGTCAACTCAGACCGTAACTCCGAGTTACGGTCTGAGTTGACAAAGGGACACATCTCCCGAAACGGCCGTCCTCAACACAAAAAAGTAAGTGCTACTATAGGCAAGTTAAAACATTTTTTAAAAAAGTTGTAAGTATTATTTATTGTTAAACACTACCCGCTAAATTTTTAAACACCTAATTATAGACAAAAAATCCTTTAAACAGTGTTAATTTGATTTTAAAATCTTGCTATTTTACTTTGTGCGCAACCTTTTCTAGTTCTTTACACACTTCTTTATATGGCGATAGTGCTTTTTCCAGCTCTCGATTAAATTTTAATGCCAATTCTAAAGAGGGATCAATTTCAGTAACGGCTGCAGCTAACTGTTTCCATAAACATACATCTCACCAATAAATTTTAATACCAACTTCTGCGATAAATGTTTACGATTCCTTTGTCTTTGTTATCCGAAATAGGCACAGGTTCGGTAGTTAGCTCTTCCAGCTCGGATTCTAGCTCAGTGAAGATTGTCAACATCTTCACTATTAATATCTTAAAATCCTTCACCGTTTATTCCATGTGCTGTTAAGACAATATCAGTCTTCTAGCACTACAGCACAGTAGAACAGTCAACCTCATTAGATAAGAAAGTTCGTGAAGGATACGATTATCGATGTTTGGGTTTTCGAAAACTATTAAATTAGCAGTAAGTAAACAGAAGTGATGCTAAACGTATGTATGATGTTGGTTCTGGGCATCGGATTGAATCATTGTTGTTTGTCATTAACTTTCAGTCGGTTATTTTCAAAATTTTCGATTCAGAATTAATTATATTATTAGTTAATACTTTAGCAAATTGATGGTGATTTCTTGCTTTCACTTCGTGGAAGGGGCTGCGCCTTGGTAAAAGGTGGCACTGAGACGCTCGGAAGGGGGATAAGTAGCTACGTAGATTATAAATAAGGTATTTTTAGAGTTATTCAGTCTTTGTATGTTATCCCTCTGAGGATGGTTACTTGATAACTGAAATGTACATAAGAGTACCATAAAAAAGTGTTGTGGTTAAGAGGTTTTTGATGTATTTAGTTTCTCTTTATTGTTGATGTTAGGCCTAATAGATACCTAGAATTATTGGTCAGTTCTCAATACCAAGAGTGTTTTAATAACTGTTTGTTCAACGTGTTGCATTTATAGTAAAACGTCGTTAAGACGCACTTCATGGGACTGACGCAAAAGAGCTTCTTAAACGGGAAAGCGTCTTATCGGGGAAAAGTAAAAAACAAAATCATAATGCAAAAACCGAACGTAAAATTAATTTTAATTCATAATACATATGTACATACTGTACTCGTACAGGAATGTGATGAATGCTCACATGAATAATATGAATCACTGACCAGAGAGAAACCTGTCAAGGGTACTTTGTTTCAGGTTCTTGGTTTCGTGTGTGGAGAGGAAGTTGTCAATTCTGTTAACATAAGTTAGCATGTTCTCTGCATTTTCCAGGGTGGAAATCACTTTTCTGAGCTCGCCCACGATTTGCAAGCCAGCAGAAACTGTAGGTGTTGGAGAATGATCATCCTCTTCTTCAGAGTCACTCTTTTCTCTTTCACTCCCCACAGGGTCAGAGGTGGCAATAATCTCATCAACATTGCGAGTGTTGCTAGTTACAAGGGCGTCATCCACTGTCGCGAAATCGGGGAAATTTTGGAGAATTTCCTCAGTTTCTATTTGTGTGATGTCGGTGGTGTTTGACTCGTCAGAAAATCTGAATGCCGCCTTCCGAAAACAGGTTTTTATAATTAGCGGGTCAATTCCATCCCAAGCAGCAGTAATAAAATGAATTGAGTCTAAAAGATTATTTTTGGTTGGATTTTCTCCCTCCATGTCTCTCAAGTACCGCTGGACTAATTTTTTTCTATACTTTTGTTTGACCACTTTGATAATACCCTGATCCAAGGGCTGCTACTTGGATGTAGCATTAGGTGGCAGAAAAACGATTTTTACGTTCGAGACAGGGATGCCTTTTGGATGTGCAGGGCAGTTATCAACAAATAGAATCACTTTTTTTCTGCTTACCGAAAATGGCATCCAACTGATGAATCCAGTTTTTAAACAGATCTCCTGTCATCCAAGAACGAGCTTGAGATAGGCAGAGATCGTACGTTTTTAAACAACGAGGAGTACGACGTTTCCCAATCACAACCAACTTTATCTTATTAGTGCCAGTAGCATTTGTGTAAGCCAAAACTGTCAAACGTTTTTTACTCAGTTTTCCACCATGGCATGTTTCATTTTTAAAAACAAAGGACTTGTCAGGCATGAGTTTAAAAAAAGTCCGAATTCGTCTGCATTGTAGGCGCGTAGTCCTCAGGCGCGTAGTCTTTCAATAATGAAGGCAACACATTATTTTTCCATGAATAAATATCGTCCTCGTTAACAGCTTCAGCCTCACCTGAAATTTGCCGGTAAACCATGCCATGTCTGTTACGGAATCGGTACAGCCACCCAGTCGATCCACAAAAACCATTAATATTGAGATGAGAGGTTATTTCCTTGGCCTTTTCCATGATGACACCTTCGCTCAATAGGTAATTATTGCTGCGAGCTTGTTGGAACCATTTCACTAAAACTTTCTCCACTGTTTCAGTTTTCGTCGTTTGGTGCCTCCGACGTTTTTCTCAATATCAACTCTACTTTTCAACACCGTTCTTAATGTAGAAGGAGCAATGCCAAGTTCTTCAGCGATTTCTTTTTGTTTCTTATTTGCTTGACACCCTTCATCGTATTTTTTTAAAATTTTTAATTTATCCGAAATTGATAAAGCTTTTTGCTTAATGCCACTGGAACCACTGGAAGCACTTGCCATTGTAAAACATTTCAAAATTTCACAAAAATGTGATACAGCGCGGTTCGAACAAACAACTGAACAATACTACACCGTTCTATACCCAACGCTCGAGACCTAAACTGAAGGGTGACCATGTAGCTCGGAGAAAGGGTTTCTTGGAAACCGAATGCGCATTTCCCCACTTCTCTACACCTATCCCTAAAAGAAGAGTAAAGCGAAAATGGAGAGAGTAGATGGAAAATTATATTCCAATACATAATAAAAACTACTCTCAGAACAACAACACATCACAGAATACAAAAACACCGCAGATCTATCATAAGTACTTGAAAAAATAGTCTCGTCAAATAGCATTGACAATGCACTGACAGAGTGCAAAACGAGTCTGGTTAGAAATATCAGTAAGTAGTAACTAATTGCAAAGCGAACTAATAAATAAATATTCAGAAACCTTAAGATGCACAACTCAATAATACTATCAACCAACTAATACTTAAATACACATATTCTAAACAATGAATATTTTTTAAAATAAAATCAGTACTAAAGAGGTTTTCGTGTTGATTTGATTCAAAGTAAAATTTTAATTTTGACTTCTGATTTGGCAACATATTTAGGGCCTATAATTGTTTAAAACGTTATAATATTTCTGAGATAAACGAAATAAAAAAAGCAAAGTAAATGATTTTAAAATAACACACACACACACACACAGACACACACACAAACACACACACACAAACACACACACACACACACACACACACACACACACACACTCACACACACACACACACACACACACACACACACACACACACACACACACACACACACACACACACACACACACACACACACACACACACACACACACACACACACACACACACACACACACACACACACACACACACACACACACACACACACACACATATATATATACTTGGACAAACCTCTTGTGAAGATATTTATTTATAAACCACTTTCTGTCATGCCTTTTATCTGTTCCGAATGATTGAAAAGTTTTATTTTTGCTAAACGTTTTATATATCGATTATCACGAAACCATTTTCACTTAGTCGATTATTTGCTTAGATTATTATAATTAGTTATCCTTGTGTGACATTATAGATAGTGCAGTAGATACGGTAACTCGTTCCTCCTCGACCTTCCCCAACCTGAAACGTCACCCAAACAGACCTCATGTTATCGATCTGACTCCCCGGAGGTAATTAAGGAAGCCGTGCTACTTCTGTTACTCTGGCAACAGATATACGATATCCAGCTTTGTTCTTCTTTTATTCATCAACCTCTTCAACATAGGTTTCTCTTACACTTCTAACAAACAATGTAATAACATTGGTTATTCTTCATCCTCCTCCCCTGCGTGCCCATGTCCTCTACAGAGTCTTTTATTAGATTTTATTCGCAGCTCAGCATGACACGAGACACTGTCGCATTTAATCAAAGTAGGCTACCTGTCGATACCCGCTTGGTATTTATACAAGCTATTTCTTCGCCTCTGCTGTCACAACGCTGTCGAGATATTTAACATTTACGGATCTTTCATACGTTAAAGTTACATACGAGTACAGTGTCCCAAGAAGAAACAAGGAAACTTTCAGTGCTTGTTCCTCAGGTTAAAAAAATATAAAATGTTTATATATATATATGTATATAAATTTGCTTAATATAATATATTTGCACACACACACACACACGCGCACGCACGTGCGTGCGTGCGTGCGCGTGTGTACGCGTGCGTGCGAGAGTGTGTGCGTGTATGTGCGTGCGCGCGCGCGCGTGCGTGCGTGCGCGTGTGTACGCGTGCGTGCGAGAGAGTGTGCGTGTATGTGCGTGCGCGCGCGCGCGCGCGCGCGTGTGTGTGTGTGTGTAAGAAAACGATTCGCTAACGAGTTACACAGTTGTAACGAAAGATTTTTTTAGATTCCAGTTTCCTAATTACAATGAAGCCATACTAAAATTTGTAGGGGTTTAATTGAGTTGTAAACTTAGTGAATTTCATATAAATTCCACTGACAAATTGAATAGATTAGGTAACAGACTTGTAACTACAGTTCCGACTCTAAACAGTTGCAATTATTTTGCTTCTATCTTCCTAACGGCTTCTACTACAGCGCCTAATACTTCATTTCTTTGTTCAGATTTGCTTAAACGTTTCCCTAACTTCGATAGAACCGGGTGTATTGTCTCTTCCCCCACTTCTATGAGCAATGTGTCTTATGCTGCAGTGTATCTTCTATATAACAGAGGTTCCTCCTACCCACTAGTATTCTGTATCTTTACATAGGAACCTCTCTTAGACATAGATTCCTCGAGTGGTTTATGTATTAGTTCCATGTTGATATGTACAGTGTCCAGCATCTACTTCTTGGTTTTATTCCTTCGGCATAAAGATGCATAACTAGAAGAGAATATGTCGACGATCACATGCAGAGAAATATTCTAGTAAGTCCTAATTTCGATTTCTAAAGAGTAGTTTTTCAGAGACCATGTCATATCAAGAAAGCTTTGTCAATAACCAGAATTTTGGAATGTAGATATTTGGCCCCTGTTTAAAACAAACAGCTCCAAACAACGTCGTATCTCTGTCTCTCGCTTTACTCTGTTCAATACTTCGACTGTACTTCTGCAGTAGGTAGTTAATAAATGAAATTAATTTACCATTAATGATGGCTTATAGATTAGTTATAGAAATCATACAAAATAAAAGTGAAGGCCCTAGGAAATAAAATTAAGTATAAATTATTGCCCCCGGTGACCTCTAGAGTGACCTCCGCGCTATCTCAGAAAATCTTTAGCTGTAGAGCAGCTGCGGCTGGGAGTCTTGTTTCATGTTGCCGTGTAACGTATGATCTCATATAGCAGCTTCTCAAGTAAACATTCTGGTAATTGTTACAGAGTATATCATACTCATATTTAGGTCTAGAGCGATGAGGATCCCCCTTTAGTATGAAACGAAAACAATAGTTACTTTTCCTCACTCCTAATGAGACAACTAGAAGTTTCTATATTTAAGTTTTATTTTAAAAAAATGAAATAATTACATCATGAATTTTGATAGTTAAATTACTAAAAGAACTTTTCTAACCTACAGTTTATACTTTTAAAAAGTATTTAAAATTCTATTTATAAAACAATTTACAGATGTTTAAAATATATTGTAAAGAAAAATAAATTCAGTCTTTGAAAAATAAACCAACTGAAATTTGACAAGTCCCTGAATCTTTGTTCACCCCAAAAGTCGTCTAAACTAAACACAAAAAATATTAAAAACTAAATATTAAAAAAAAAATTTGGTCCGTAATACAAAAAGCGATTGTATATTAGCAATCATACAATTATTTGTTTAGTGAATTACATTGATAATAACTTGTGTACTTCTTATTCGGTGTATGGCTTTCATCCTTTCCTTCTGTTGTTGACATCCTAGTCCTGACTTCGAGGCTACTATGTTCACCTCTAAGAACAGAACTTTTGTAGGTAGCTCCATAGCTTGTCTTGTACGTCATGTCTTTGTATTGTCCATTATGAAGACATTTTATTGAAATCATTTTAGGCGAGCAGAATCGATGCCTTTAAATTCAAATTAGCACGATGGGAAACGTTCTTGCTTGAAAATGTATTGCATTTTGTTGTTGTGAATGTGCATTAGTTTATCACATTTTTAACTGATTGTTTCCAAACTTGCACTCAGCAGTGGGTGTCAGTTTCGTTGTCACAGATGACGCTTTTGCAATGAGAAGCTTATGTAGTCTTGTATTTCAATGTTAATGCCAGTTGTGTGCTGACGAGAGGAAGTTTTTCGTCATTTTCAACTTGAAACTATTCTTGTTTCGTTCGTTATCCAAATAGTTGGCGGTTATTTTGTAGATTTTAGGAGAGGGGAATTTCAAATTCTTCATTTTTACTTGCTGAAGACTGATTGATTGCGCTTCTAAGGTAGAGTATAGCAAATGGTTTCTTTCAAAAGTTTTCAGAGTTCTATTGTACTTAAATGCAGATGAGATGGTAATGTCTTTGTTTCATAACTTCAGTACATAAGGTTATTGGTCTTGATTGTTGTTCCATTGATGACATTTCTTCTCAAACATTGAGGGGGTGTAACTAAAGGAATTTTTGTTTTGTTACCAAGAGCCGCTAGACCTGTTGCACCACCGACCCGGAAGGTCATTTTGCTAGCATACAGGCCAATTCCACGATCGTATGCTTACCCAGGAGGCACCTGTGCTGGCCAGTGCACGGCGGCGACCCTCGCTACCCCCCATAATTTTGAAAAAAAATAAAAATAAAAATAAACGGGGCATCGGGAAGAAAAAGAATTTTGAATTTTGAAACATTTAAATTTTGGTGTCTGTCCTACGCCCCCTTAATTTTGAAGTAGAGTGTAAAAAAAAAAACTGTTGCCTTTACGGCGGGAAAAGTTACAAGATTCGTGGAGTAAATGTTATTACTAAGAGTTAAAACATCGCAACAAAATTTAGAATAAAATTTGGAAAAACAGTTGCGATCGTTGGGGAAAAGGGGGCCGAGCTGCTGCTGTAACGGAGATTAGTGTTTAAGCTGAAACAGAAAAAAAGATACAACCTAAATATTTTAACTTCATAACCTGAAAATTGTGCTAAATTATCTATACTATATTTCAACAACGTAAGAGGGTTTTCATTAACAATTATTATAGTGTCAGAAAAAAAATATTAAGTAAAAACTAAATACTTTGTATTGTAGTAACACAAGGGGAAAGTCCCTTGTGGCGTATTTAGGTCATTAGGAAAAATGTAAACAATGATTCAGAACTGCTGAAGTAGAGAATAATTTAGTGCAGAAGTCTGGACTATCATTATCTACTCCAGCATTTGAGAAAAGGTTTTACTTTGACTACTATAACTACGACATAACCAGCAGGAGGGCTAAAGTTCAGATGAAAAACGTAACCACTTTTTATAAAAGAAACAAATATCTGCGAATATTATTGTTTGACAAATTAAATGCAGAGTCTAAATTAATAAATCCATAAAGTTTAAATTTCGAGGGTACAATCTCAATTTGACCACGTATAGGCACATTAAGAACCGATATTGCAAAATTATCTTTGTATTTTGTTTTTTTGTAATTTCTCTCAAACAGCTGTAGCTAAGGAATCATACGTCTATCAGCTGTTTATCACGGTAATTAACCATTGGATCACATAACCTATCAGCTGTTTCAAATTCAATAAAATATCAATAGAATAGCTTCAATACCTAATAAAATAAATTCAATATAAACATAACCTCAAGGTTTAGGAAAGAACGAGGATTATTACATCAATGTTTACAAATAATTTTGATGTATTGATAAAGTTTCAATTAAATACAAATGAATACAAAATCGTTGGTCTTACGATGGTATTTATATATTTATATCAAGCAATATATCAGCGTTATAACATTTTATCCCAGTGTTAATCTTGACTACTACCGGACAGAAAAAAAGTATTTATAGTTCAGCTACAATCCATTTAAAAACTATTTAAATTTAAAAATAAAAGGTATTTGACAACTACAGATTCCACAGGGATTCTTGAAATTATTTGTTGATATTGATAATTGATCATCCGTAACTAATAACTGAACTTATTTATAAATCGATTTGGTTTTCGGTTGGAAATGTTGCCAATACAAATTTACAAAAATTTTATGGAAACAGAATTTTGATGAAGGGTGACTTTTGTCTCACACACTAACATTGCCAAACCATATCCTAGTAATGGTGCCTAAAACAACGTCAGCTAATAGAAGAAACAGGAAGTGCTGAATAAATAAAACACAAGTATGTATTTAATTCTGTAATTTTCTACAAGTTTTGTGTTGATCGCTTTTGTAAAAGCTTTTATTGTTTTTAACTGTGGTGCTTCTAGAGGTCTAAGAGATTTGATTATTACATCAGGGTCGTACATTAAAAAAACTTAAAATAAAACAAAATTTTCACATACAAATATCACACTTACTGAACGAACTAAATAAAAAACATATTTTTGTAATTTTGTAATAACGTTCAAATATGCCCAATAATAGTGCTTTATTTTAACTTCGTATAAAGTAGAATAAAAAGGAAAGCTTGTTATTACTTTCTATTTATTAGAAACTAAGTATTAGAAAGAAGCTATGTGACGGAGAAAATAGCTAATATATATCAAAAGGGCTGTAATAGTAGTAGTATCATGGAGGAAATAAAAATGGATGAAGTGTGCAAGAAGATTTTTTTCATCATTCTGTCATCATCAGAGTACAAATAGAAGATATTCGATAGAACAAAATATTAGAAATGTAGCAACATTAAGGTCTTAGGTAAAATGAAAAGGAATGTCCCGAGACTCGGATACAATAAGGTCGTTGGAGGATTCACAAGAACGGAGGAGGATTGTGATGAAATAATCTTTCGGAGACCAGCAATCTAACACTTGGAAGTTTAGCACTCTAGTCAAACTTTTACAATTACTGTACAAAAAACATTTCTCAAACGGTAAATGACCACTTAGCACTGATCAGAAAAACTTATAGAGCGTTTTGCCCTTTAGAAGTTGTATTAAGAACCTTGAGCTTATCTTTTTAATATTATGCCTTTTTATCCCATATTGCCCTTACAAGCATTGCTATCCCTATAGAAATAACAACCGCTACCACAATATTGTACAGCCTAACCTCAAATTCCCATCATCATTATTTGTACATAGATTCCTGGACACCAGAAAGGTTTTTAAACATTAGAAAGGGCAGGATACAAATATTGTAAATACGGTTAACAAAATTATAATTATACCATTCGTTTGTAAATATTTGTAAACACTCACCACTAAACGCCGTCCAGCCAGTACCTCAGGACAGGCGATGGTTGTGCGCGAGCCCTAAAGTAAAACTCCAAGACAAAGTCCTCGCAGTCACCAAAGGACTGAAAAGTTCCGTCATCGTCCAACGTAGGGCGGTATACTTGGCGCACGTAGAATACTGGTGCAAATTGCACCGCAGAAGCCTCTTCCTGAAAAATGAAACTCATAAAATTGGATACAGTTTGCAGAAAATACAATATTTACTGAATATTTTTGAAAAATTCAAAAAGCTTTTAAATATATATGCTGATGCAATAAACCTGAAAGCTTGTATTTGTTTGTAAAATGTTCAATTGTTGGAAGTTTTATGTATAAGTACATAAATACAAGGATAAACTTATAACTAGTTGGTAATATTTAATCATATTTTAATTACGAGCCAGTCGTATTCAATATAAACGCACTGACTATCTGTCATTCGTTACATTTTACGTTTTCACTAAGCCACTCGACATTGACTCACTAAAGCTCATTTAGTTTGAAGTATCGTTCACAAGTGATTGACCTTCGGTGCGGGTTGAAGGTTAAGCCTGTTAAGGTTAAGGTTAAGGGCTGCCCGGTCCGAGTGCTCTGAAATGTATAGTGGAGAAAAAATGAAAAGAAGAAGAAATATTCAAAGACTACCTGTCTCACGACCTAACCTACCTTGTAAAAAAAAAACAAAGACTATGAAGAGAATCCGAATCCCAGAATGTTACGACCATTGGACCCACGAATCCAACCTTAATCTCGTGATTCCCACCCAAGTGACTAGCGTCAGACCTGAGATCCAAAGCTTGGCGCAACGACTCGTGGTGGTATTTCGACCAAGGCCCGGTGACCGGCCCAGTCTGCACTGGTGATCGGCCCACACTTGGAAAGAGATGACCTGCAACCAGACACTAAGACATCGATCGCTTTTTCAGAGCTAGCAGAACCAGTGAAACCTTCAGAATTGCAAGGTTTCCGTACGTCAATATCCCGTCTGATTAGTTTCGTTCAGATAGTGCAATCGAACCTCCATCTACTATCGGTTGTCCTAAAGGCCGAACCCTCAGACTCGGGTTCTAGGATAGGATAGACTGCTTATAACAAATAAGTAACATGAGGAATCTAGAAATTACGCCACTGTTGGGGCGTACAAAGTTGAAGAGGTTAGGAAAACACATAAAGTCAAGGACTTTGTGGTCGACGCGTTACTGACCATAATTTAGTCATTCCGCACTTGCACTTCCTAGTTATATGTAATATCTAACCCGTAAAACTTCTACACTAGTGTGGTGAATATAGACATTTTCTAATTTCTCTCAAAATTAATTTTTTTTTGCACTAAACAGATGGGAAAACTGTTACAGGTTGTGTAAAAACAAATTCCTCGTCCTAAGAAACTCGTGGCAAAATGTTAGGTTGTCGCACAAAACTGTTTGCTTGTTGTCAATGAGACAAACCTGTAACTGCGAATGTCAAATAACAAGCCAGTATGGTTTAACAATGGTGTTTAAAGATTATTGTTTCTGAGATAAAAAAACCTGATTTTCAAAATGCCTAAAGTAAAATAGTAAAATGTATTTGGGAAAATGAAGATCAATAAACTTTGGATCTCAACTGAATGTAGGGAAATGAATTGTGATTATGACCTAATTACATCCCCTTCTTTCATCATGACATAATTAAAAGTTTTGGGAGTATATCAAAAACTGCGTAACTTTCAGAACTGCTACTCCAGTGGATATAAAGACAAAACCATTAAATTATTTTTTTACATCTCTCCAAGTGTATTTGGGGAGCTATGTTTGAGCTCGCGTGCCGTTAAAGAAACAAAAGTAAATACATTTAGAAGTAAATTCATAGAGCATTATTAATATATTCCTGTAGGATATTACCTGCTCTCGCAGGGCAAGGACTTCCTGGTCTACAATTTCCATCAGTATTCCGATGACTGCTTCTGCAACACATTGATAATTGGATATATTAAAAATGTTTAAATAACTAAAACAATAGTTTTATCTTACTTCACAAATACACAACTCTTGTTATACACTATGCAAATTTATATTAAAAAGTAAATGTATGTAAAGTTGTGAAATTACCACTTCTTAAGTTAAACTGGCAACAGCTAAAGGTTTTCAGTTGTATATTAACATTTTTATATGAGTAAATTAGTTTCTTTGAAACACTAAAAAGTACAGGGATACTCTTCAGTTGTAAGTATGCGAGTGGTTGAGAAAATATAATTTTTAATATGCCAATGGTCAATGAATACAATAGGAATGTCTAGATTTGCAAACACTTTATAACGCGCTGCAATATTGCGTATAACAATTTAAGCTTAAGTAATAGAGCCATAACATTTACAGATTCTCTTGTCATCATGCCTACATTAATTGTTAATTTAATATTAAGAATTTACTTCAATACTTTTAGGATACATTGTTCTGGAAAACTATTTAAGATAACAAAAAGAATTTTAAACAAACTAAAATTAATTTAATTTGAATTTCTAAAGAAAACAAAAATTTGTTCTAGCAAGTCATGTAAATTGATAACATAATAACTTAGTAATGAAAAGTGTTTATCTTTCTTATTTTTTGTAAAAAAAACTTTACATTCTAATAAAAATGCAAGAATTTTATTGAAAATCATATTTTACATTTTTTTTAGGTCATTACATATTTTAAGTAGATTATACATGGGGCTGCCCAAAGACAAAAAACTGTAAAAATAGGTTTACTTCGTTTCTATTTTGTGCCCTTCTGCCCCTTTTGTGGTTCCATAGTGTAGCATAAATTCAGAAGGGTTAAAATGTTGTGAATAAAGTCAATAGAAAGCAAAACGCATGTAAATCCGCAGTCAGAAATTGTGATTGAACAAATTAGATTATAAGGTGCTAATGCATTAACAGCTGATCTTCGTGTGCAATGCACTAAAATCATTTTACTCAAGTTGCCTCATTGATACCTACTTTTAGTAATTTTTTGAACTAAGTAAAAAGGAACCAATAATGTAATAGAATATATATATATATATATATATATATATATATATATATATATATATATATATATATATATATAAAGAACTAAGTCAAAATACAAATACAAGAATTATAATTGAATTTACAATTCAAAGCTTTTTGGCTAACAGTACCAACATCATCCTACTAACATCATCATGATGTTGGTACTGTTAGCCAACGAAAAGCTTTGAATTGTAAATTCAATTATAATTCTTGTATTTGTATTTTGACTTAGTTCTTTATTAACACACAAGAATACATATTGCGATATATATATATATATATATATATATATATATATATATATTAATATATTTAAATATATTGAATTTCCTCTTTCTTTGCTACCTAGGCCTACACACTTTCAATCCATTACTCAAATTACACGCGAGTGCGACACGATATAGCTTTTGTTTGCGGTTTCAATACATCATTTATTTCATTAATAAATTCCTTACAAATTTAGCTATGTTATAAATGTACAACTATAATGGCTTACCTTCCGCGTTTTCGCTAACTGGTGTTACGGAGGCTTTGCTCCCCTCTGGAAAAAAAGTTATAGATTTTAGAATAGGCTTTGTATTCGTGGAAAGTCACTATTACTTACGACTAGATTCAAAAGTTGAGCAAATGTAAACAGTTTTTGATGTTGAGTTTTACTTTATAGAAAAATTGAAGGTTTGAAATGCATTAGCTCACAATGAAAATTATTATAATTCTATAGTTTGTAATAAATTTAATTTTCGGTTTGCTTGAGAAATAATCTATAAGATTTACTCAAACTTACATCTAAAAAGCACTTTATTTTCATATTTGTTTTGATGGAAATTACCATCATAATCAGTGATACCACTGCACAATCAGAAATGCAACTAAAAAAGAGCTGGAATATTACTTATAATAATGTTTATTCAGGAAAGTTTTTGGTTTTGTTTCAAAATTGTAAACGTATGAAAACAGTTAGTAGGCTATACAATATTGTTTTTAATGAAATTAGTAACTTTTATAAATACTAAAGAATGTAAAAATTATTTTAAAAAGTTCTTGAAGAAGAGTGGAGGGTTGGGTAACGCTATTGCGCAGGCGCCCTGTGATCGTAAAAGTAGTCGATAATGAGCATATCGTCTTTTTGGTTTTCAGGATTTATTTTAGCTGTTTTTGTTAAAAACTTTTTAAATCAAGTGTTGTTTAACACTTTGACTCTTAATGGGTAGTATTCACATAATATCCAAGATTGAATTTTGCAAAGATCGATGACTGCCAAGTCAAACGATAATACTGTCACTTTTATTACGTTTTAACTGGTTTATTTTTATTTAGAATTACAATTAGGAAAAAATAGAAGGAATCTTCTAATGTTGGTGAGTTTTACCAATTAGATTCTTAACAATTTACACAAAATGCTTTCTGCCTTTTGTATCTTCTGCATTTCCCGTTACTCAGTGAATTTCTTTGTGGATTGTATGGTAAAGCGCTATAAGTTAATACGAACTAGAAGAGTTTATAATTAGTAAATTTCTAAAAAGTGGAATCAGTAAGCGTGAAAAATTATATTGTAACATATGTTTCTCCAAAATTAAGTAGCGTGGATGTGTTTTGTAATATTTTCTAACAAATTTATTCTTTATATTTATTTTTTATTTAATCCAAATGATTTTATAATTATGTTCATTTCCGAACTATAATATTTTTATTTAATGGTTTATTGTCAAGATTTAAGTAATACAACGACTCTTTGAATATATTTTATTAGTGTATTTTGGAATCAAGTAAAGAATAATTTATTAAATTTTATTCTTAGTATTGTAAGTGCTCGGAGTGAATCCGAATGTATGTATTTTTGTTGTTTTTTTAAAAATTATAATACAAGAAGTGCCATTAGTTTTAAGGACTACAAAATGAATATATAGTGTGGTGCAGAACAATATATTGATATTCTTAATTGTTGTTTAATAATTTATGGACCGCTAATAATTTTTGCTGCGCCTGTTTCAAATTTGTTTATAAATAAAAAAAAATTGTAATGAAATATTAACAAAATAACTCGGGACATTTTGATCATAAAAGTGGTGTCAAACTTTGCAACTACGTCTCTATTAAGGAAATTAAAAAAAAATTGTATTATATATATTTACTAGAGTAATGAAATACTATTTGGTATCTAAGTTACCATGCTCAGTTACATTATAATTTGCAAATGGAAATAATCTATAATGTTAGCTTATATTAAATAACAATATTCTGTGTATTTTTTTACTACTCCAAATTACTATTTTGTCATTTTCTTATGGCAAATGGGTCTGGAAAACTTGACAGTAGTCACTGAGTAAGCTCCACACTTCACCCAAGTACTAGCCAACTTTTTGACAAACCTGTCCTGGTAACATCTTACTGGCAATGTTATCTTAGTTTTTGCTTGAGGTAGGAAAATATAATGATTTTACATAATTATATTATAATTTACAAGCATAATTTAAATAATCGAAAATCGTTCAACTTAATTGCAAATAACTTTTAAGCGTGTTTTATAACTTTAAAATGACAATCTTACCGTCACTCTTCTCAATGCCTGTGCGGTTAGCTTCATCCCTCTCCTTCACCCTCCCACAGCAGAACAATGCTGAAACCGCCATAAAAGTAAATTGTTATTTGCAGCACAATTATAGCTAAAACCGACCTTTCTAATGTTTTAGTAATAAATTAATTTTCTTATTTGTAAACACTGTGTAAAGTTTTAATACATATATTTACATAAAAGGTTAATTTTTCCTAAATACTGGCGGTTAGGTTGCTTTCAAATCTGAAAAATATTATTATTAAAATGTTAAAAATAATCAAGCGTTCTGATCAATGTATACTTTTTCATCCTAAAAAAAGGCCAGTCTCAAAGTCTTACAGTAAATTATATATCTTAACATTGAACCTCAAATCAGAAGATGGGTAGCAACATTAATACTTTTGAACTGCGCAGAGCCAACAAACAGTGGACAATATTACTTGTCATTACTAACATTACAATGTTTTTATATTTGTTAAATAAATATTTAAACGTAGACAGTAGGAATCAAATTATCAAAACTTTACTAGACAATGTTTCGTTCATACATTTAAAAAATATAAATACTGTATATTCAACATGTGTTTTATCACATGCATAATAAAATCCCAGTCCTGAAAAAGAACGCCTGGGCCAACCTAAAATGACTGACAAACTTATACAGTCCAAGATGCAAAACTTAATTATTTTAACTTCAAATTGGAGATAACAGTTAACTGATCAGAAATGAAAAACATTACCAAGTTGTATCAGGAATTAAACTTATAACAAAACGTCAAACCTATTAGTAGTTTTAAAAACATCAATTATTCCTGTTTCTAACCAAAAGTCAATATGTTTTATTCGACCCTAAAATAAATGAGAAATAAAAACAAATTAACTGGATTCAATTAGACACAAGCGTAGTTCTACAAAAGTATTTGCAATTATGCTTACATGCAAAATGTATCATCCCATGATTTAAAAAAAAAGAATCCCTAAATAGAAATATTACGAGTATTATCAGACTCATTAGGTGTTAAACAAAAGGTCTGAGAAGAATAAATTCATCACTTATAGAACCAGACATCATAGCTCTTCATCGCAAATAATAATAAATTAAAGTAATTTTGGAGATCCCGACATACACTATCTGTTTCATAAAAGCGCAAACAGTACCTGTTTCTACTTATACAAACAGAAATCGAAATAGTCACACAAAGTCCACGAATCGCAGAAAAAACACATTTTTGCTAAAACATCGTATCTCAAGCCAAATCGGCTGAACATCAAGTTTAAAAAAAGGAAGTCACATGTTCAATAACAAACTGAAAAGAGTTTCAAACATTCATTATTCAATCGGTAAAGTCATTACCCAAGAGGTCAATACGTATTATCATATGTAGCACGCAGTCATAATTAATCGCTATATTAAAGAAGAGGCTCAAATCCATAGGTTTTGTAACCAAACATCCGTAAATATTCCAATTTAAGTCAACAGAAGTCAATATGTATCACCAGATATAGCATGCAGTCAGAATTAGTCACTATATTAACGGGAAGGTCCAAATCAAATGACTTTGTAACCAAACATCAGTAAATATTCCAATTTAAGTCAACAGAAGTTAACATGTATCACCAGATATAGCATTCAGTCAGAATTAGTCACTATATTAAAGGGAAGGTCCAAATCCAATGACTTTGTAACCAAACATCCGTAAATATTCCAATTTAAGTCAACAGAAGTTAATATGTATCACCAGATATAGCATTCAGTCAGAATTAGTCACTATATTAAAGGGAAGGTCCAAATCCAATGACTTTGTAACCAAACATCCGTAAATATTCCAATTTAAGTCAACAGAAGTTATTATGTATCACCAGATATAGCATTCAGTCAGAATTAGTCACTATATTAAAGGGAAGGTCCAAATCCAATGACTTTGTAACCAAACATCCGTAAATATTCCAATTTAAGTCAACAGAAGTTAATATGTATCACCAGATATAGCATTCAATCAGAAGTAGTCACTATATTAAAGGGAAGGTCCAAATCCAATGACTTTGTAACCAAACATCCGTAAATATTCCAATTTAAGTCAACAGAAGTCAATATGTATCACCAGATATAGCATTCAGTCAGAATTAGTCACTATATTAAAGGGAAGGTCCAAATCCAATGACTTTGTAACCAAACATCCGTAAATATTCCAATTTAAGTCAACAAAATTAACATGTATCACCAGATATAGCATTCAGTCAGAATTAATCACTATAAAAAAGGGAAGGTCCAAATCCAATGACGTTGTAACAAAACATCCGTAAATATTCCAATTTAAGTCAACAGAAGTTAATATGTATCACCAGATGTAGCATTCAGTCAGAAGTAGTCACTATATTAAAAGGAAGGTCCAAATCCAATGACTTTGTAACCAAACATCCGTGAATATTCCAATTTAAGTCAACAGAAGTCAATATGTATCACCAGATGTAGCATGCAGTCAGAATTAGTCACTATATTAACGGGAAGGTCCAAATCAAATGACTTTGTAACCAAACATCCGTAAATATTCCAATGTAAGTCAACAGAAGTCAACATGTATCACCAGATATAGCATTCAGTCAGAATTAATCACTATAAAAAAGGGAAGGTCCAATCGGTAAAGTCATTACCCAAGAGGTCAATACGTATTATCAGATGTAGCACGCAGTCATAATTAATCGCTATATTAAAGAAGAGGCTCAAATCCAATGGTTTTGTAACCAAACATCCGTAAATATTCCAATTTAAGTCAACAGAAGTCAATATGTATCACCAGATGTAGCATGCAGTCAGAATTAGTCACTATATTAACGGGAAGGTCCAAATCAAATGACTTTGTAACCAAACATCCGTAAATATTCCAATTTAAGTCAACAGAAGTCAACATGTATCACCAGATATAGCATTCAGTCAGAATTAATCACTATAAAAAAGGGAAGGTCCAAATCCAATGACTTTGTAACAAAACATCCGTAAATATTCCAATTTAAGTCAACAGAAGTTAATATGTATCACCAGATGTAGCATTCAGTCAGAAGTAGTCACTATATTAAAAGGAAGGTCCAAATCCAATGACTTTGTAACAAAACATCCGTAAATATTCCAATTTAAATCAACAGAAGTCAACATGTATCACCAGATATAGCATGCAGTCAGAATTAGTCACTATATTAAAGGGAAGGTCCAAATCCAATGACTTTGTAACCAAACATCCGTAAATATTCCAATTTAAGTCAACAGAAGTTAATATGTATCACCAGATATAGCATTCAGTCAGAATTAGTCACTATATTAAAGGGAAGGTCCAAATCCAATGACTTTGTAACCAAACATCCGTAAATATTTCAATTTAAGTCAACAGAAGTTAATATCTATCACCAGATATAGCATTCAGTCAGAATTAGTCACTATATTAAAGGGAAGGTCCAAATCCAATGACTTTGTAACCAAACATCCGTAAATATTCCAATTTAAGTCAACAGAAGTTAATATGTATCACCAGATATAGCATTCAGTCAGAATTAGTCACTATATTAAAGGGAAGGTCCAAATCCAATGACTTTGTAACCAAACATCCGTAAATATTCCAATTTAAGTCAACAAAAGTTAATATGTATCACCAGATATAGCATTCAGTCAGACTTAGTCACTATATTAAAGGGAAGGTCCAAATCCAATGACTTTGTAACCAAACATCCGTAAATATTCCAATTTAAGTCAACATAAGTTAGTATGTATCACCAGATGTAGCATTCAGTCAGAATTAGTCACTATATTAAAGGGAAGGTCCAAATCCAATGACTTTGTAACCATACATCCGTAAATATTCCAATTTAAGTCAACAGAAGTCAACATGTATCACCAGATATAGCATTCAGTCAGAATTAGTCACTATATCAAAGGGAAGGTCCAAATCCAATGACTTTGTAACCAAACATCCGTAAATATTCCAATTTAAGTCAACAGAAGTCAACATGTATCACCAGATATAGCATTCAGTCAGAATTAATCACTATAAAAAAGGGAAGGTCCAAATCCAATGACTTTGTAACAAAACATCCGTAAATATTCCAATTTAAGTCAACAGAAGTCAACATGTATCACCAGATATAGCACTCAGTCAGAATTAATCACTATAAAAAAGGGAAGGTCCAAATCCAATGACTTTGTAACAAAACATCCGTAAATATTCCAATTTAAGTCAACAGAAGTTAATATGTATCACCAGATGTAGCATTCAGTCAGAATTAGTCACTATATTAAAGGGAAGGTCCAAATCCAATGACTTTGTAACAAAACATCCGTAAATATTCCAATTTAAGTCAACAGAAGTCAACATGTATCACCAGATATAGCATGCAGTCAGAATTAGTCACTATATTAAAGGGAAGGTCCAAATCCAATGACTTTGTAACCAAACATCCGTAAATATTCCAATATAAGTCAACAGAAGTCAATATGTATCACCAGATATAGCATGCAGTCAGAATTAGTCACTATATTAAAGGGAAGGTCCAAATCCAATGACTTTGTAACAAAACATCCGTAAATATTCCAATTTAAGTCAACAGAAGTCAACATGTATCACCAGATATAGCATGCAGTCAGAATTAGTCACTATATTAAAGGGAAGGTCCAAATCCAATGACTTTGTAACCAAACATCCGTAAATATTCCAATTTAAGTCAACAGAAGTTAATATGTATCACCAGATATAGCATTCAGTCAGAATTAGTCACTATATTAAAGGGAAGGTCCAAATCCAATGACTTTGTAACCAAACATCCGTAAATATTCCAATTTAAGTCAACAGAAGTCAATATGTATCACCAGATATAGCATTCAGTCAGAATTAGTCACTATATTAAAGGGAAGGTTCAAATCCAATGACTTTGTAACCAAACATCCGTAAATATTCCAATTTAAGTCAACAGAAGTTAATATGTATCACCAGATATAGCATTCAGTCAGAATTAGACACTATATTAAAGGGAAGGTCCAAATCCAATGACTTTGTAACCAAACATCCGTAAATATTCCAATTTAAGTCAACAGAATGTAACACACTTTAGACGGTGTTACATATTAGATTTGCAAATTTCAGAAAATAAACGAGAATAAATTCAAAATTGTAGTAATGTATAACTATGTAAAAAAAAATTGTAATGTATGATAAATATTTTTAATGAGATCTCTGGCTGATAGTGACATCTAGCGAGAAAAAAATAAAATAAGTAATCAAGCTATGCATGCGCCCCGCGGATGCGCGATAGGTAGGAAGGCTGCTCGCAATTAATTTATCTCTCTCATTTTGGCCAGGATGTAACGGGGAAAGGACGTCTCCAAATGGCAAGAAGATGTATTTAGTTTCTTTTTATTTTTAATTAATATAACGTATTCTTTTCTTTCAATCATGGCATAGAAGACGGCTTACGATACCAGATACAAGATGGGTTGCAGACTTTTGAGGGCATCTCCCGATGCTTAATCACGAAGACGAATACAGGCTTTACCGAGATTTACCACGAGGTGGAAGGGAAGTTGCGACAAGTTAACACAGCTAAGTGGGCGATTTAAAACTTTTAAAACTTAATTTCAAAATTTAAAACATTTCGAAGCAGAATTTCTAAATTATGAACATTGAACTTTTTAATTAATAAGCATAATTATAATTACGCATCTTTTGGTGCCAATATGTTCACATTAAATTATTAAATTTGATTATACAAGAAAGGCAAGTAAACTCGAATATATGTTCATTTTCAGCCATTGATTAATTAATTAATTGAAGGATTGCTATCCTTAAAAATTTATAAGTAATATTAAAAATGTTCCATAATCCGTAACTGAGTGTTAAAGAAATTTATGTGTCATGATTTAAATTTATTTTATCTGTCTATCTTAAAATAAAAGTTTATGATTTGCTTTAATTGAATTTAAAAGTCATTATTTTACCAGTGCACAAATTCCTTGCATTTCAAATAAATAAACTTTAAGAATTAAGTCAAGAATATTCTGCTAATTTTAATTGTTTAACTTGGTAATTAAAAATATTTTAAGTAACGGAGTTGTAGCTTCTGTTGCGTTACAGACAGACGTTTCATTACGCCTCAACTGTAAGCTAGAAGTGAATATTAAATGTTTTAAGAGTTATAACTAAATAAAGTCCAATTTGTAAAAATATAATCCCTTACACAAAATGCGCCACTCTGCTAGTTTCATTTTATTATAATCCGTTACATAATGCGCAACTCTGCTACTGTAAAAATTTGAAATGTAAATTTGTGTGTTGGCAAAAAGAAAATTTAAAAATGGTTGAAAATAAACGAATTCATTAAATATATTCAAAACGTAAATTCATAGTGTAAAATTTTGTAAAATGTATAAATTGAAAGTAAAAGGAAGTAGCTTGTGTAAGCAGTTTGGTAAAGTTAAGGGAGAAAACCAGTTATAACCAGTTTTTACTTGTAGTGTAGAGTTTCAAGGTTAGAGACTCTTGTTTAAAATGTTAATCGTAATATGCTTGGTAGAGTTTAGATTTTTAAAAGTTTGTGCATGGCCTTGAAGGCCGGTTATCGAGTACCATTGTTTACACAGCGACGAGTCCAATGTTTGCATAAAGGTTGTTTAAATATTTCGAGTTTGCTTGACTTTATGGATAAGGAATAGATTCTCGTGGATTTTCTGAAAATAATTCTATTAAACAAAATGATTTAATAATAAACTTGTTAAAAGAGGAATTAAAATGTATAATAAAAAATAAAATTATAAAGGAAATTAACAGTTATTTGATTTTAATAGTAAGGTTTAATAAAATATAAAGTTATGAGTTAATTTTAAAGGTATTAAATTTAAATGTATAAGTTGTATAATAATCATATAAAATTATTTCAAGCAAAATTTGTCTTTTAAAATAGTTGAGATTTTTTAAAAATTTTAAATTTGGAAATATGCGAGTTTATTTAAAAAGAAGAATAAATTAACAAGGAGGATACGAATGTGCCTTTGTATAGAATTTATATGCCACGACAACACTCACATTGTATGTCAAAGTGCACGTTGACATACTATAGATATTCTACATGAGAGAGACTAGGACAAATCTCAAAACACATAAAACTACACCGATTCAATGACTTATGGGGAATCAACAGACTATACACTTGACCAAAATTGTGTATAAATGTGCAAGCGTAGGTTCCGTTTAATTTCAATTCTTGTTTGTAAATATAAGAGCTTAGCAAAAAAAATTAATTCAAGTTGTTTACAAAAATATTTAAAAGAAGTTTTGATATGTAATAGAATACATATACATTTTAAGTAACGGAGTTGTAGCTTCTGTTGCGTTACAGACAGACGTTTCATTACGCCTCAACTGTAAGCTAGAAGTGAATATTAAATGTTTTAAGAGTTATAACTAAATAAAGTCCAATTTGTAAAAATATAAACCGTTACAAGAAGTTAACATGTATCACCAGGTATAGCATTCATTCAGAATTAGTCACTATATTAAAGGGAAGGTCCAAATCCAATGACTTTGTAACCAAACATCCGTAAATATTCCAATTTAAGTCAACAGAAGTTAATATGTATCACCAGATATAGCATTCAGTCAGAATTAGTCACTATATTAAAGGGAAGGTCCAAATCCAATGACTTTGTAACCAAACATCCGTAAATATTCCAATTTAAGTCAACAGAAGTTATTATGTATCACCAGATATAGCATTCAGTCAGAATTAGTCACTATATTAAAGGGAAGGTCCAAATCCAATGACTTTGTAACCAAACATCCGTAAATATTCCAATTTAAGTCAACAGAAGTTAATATGTATCACCAGATATAGCATTCAATCAGAAGTAGTCACTATATTAAAGGGAAGGTCCAAATCCAATGACTTTGTAACCAAACATCCGTAAATATTCCAATTTAAGTCAACAGAAGTCAATATGTATCACCAGATATAGCATTCAGTCAGAATTAGTCACTATGTTAAAGGGAAGGTCCAAATCCAATGACTTTGTAACCAAACATCCGTAAATATTCCAATTTAAGTCAACAGAAGTTAATATGTATCACCAGATATAGCATTCAGTCAGAATTAGTCACTATATTAAAGGGAAGGTCCAAATCCAATGACTTTGTAACCAAACATCCGTAAATATTCCAATTTAAGTCAACAGAAGTCAATATGTATCACCAGATATAGCATTCAGTCAGAATTAGTCACTATATTAAAGGGAAGGTCCAAATCCAATGACTTTGTAACCAAACATCCGTAAATATTCCAATTTAAGTCAACAAAAGTTAATATGTATCACCAGATATAGCATTCAGTCAGAATTAGACACTATATTAAAGGGAAGGTCCAAATCCAATGACTTTGTAACCAAACATCCGTAAATATCCCAATTTAAGTCAACAGAAGTTAATATGTATCACCAGATATAGCATTCAGTCAGAATTAGTCACTATATTAAAGGGAAGGTCCAAATCCAATGACTTTGTAACCAAACATCCGTAAATATTCCAATTTAAGTCAACAGAAGTTAATATGTATCACCAGATATAGCATTCAGTCAGAATTAGTCACTATATTAAAGGGAAGGTCCAAATCCAATGACTTTGTAACCAAACATCCGTAAATATTCCAATTTAAGTCAACAGAAGTTAATATGTATCACCAGATATAGCATTCAGTCAGAATTAGTCACTATATTAAAGGGAAGGTCCAAATCCAATGACTTTGTAACCAAACATCCGTAAATATTCCAATTTAAGTCAACAGAAGTTAATATGTATCACCAGATATAGCATTCAGTCAGAATTAGTCACTATATTAAAGGGAAGGTCCAAATCCAATGACTTTGTAACCAAACATCCGTAAATATTCCAATTTAAGTCAACAGAAGATAATATGTATCACCAGATGTAGCATGCAGTCAGAATTAGTCACTATATTAAAGGGAAGGTCCAAATCCAATGACTTTGTAACCAAACATCCGTAAATATTCCAATTTAAGTCAACAGAAGGTAATATGTATCACCAGATATAGCATGCAGTCAGAATTAGTCACTATATTAAAGGGAAGGTCCAAATCCAATGACTTTGTAACCAAACATCCGTAAATATTCCAATTTAAGTCAACAGAAGTTAATATGTATCACCAGATATAGCATTCAGTCAGAATTAGTCACTATATTAAAGGGAAGGTCCAAATCCAATGACTTTGTAACCAAACATCCGTAAATATTCCAATTTAAGTCAACAGAAGTCAATATGTATCACCAGATATAGCATTCAGTCAGAATTAGTCACTATATTAAAGGGAAGGTCCAAATCTAATGACTTTGTAACCAAACATCCGTAAATATTCCAATTTAAGTCAACAAAAGTTATTATGTATCACCAGATATAGCATTCAGTCAGAATTAGACACTATATTAAAGGGAAGGTCCAAATCCAATGACTTTGTAACCAAACATCCGTAAATATCCCAATTTAAGTCAACAGAAGTTAATATGTATCACCAGATATAGCATTCAGTCAGAATTAGTCACTATATTAAAGGGAAGGTCCAAATCCAATGACTTTGTAACCAAACATCCGTAAATATTCCAATTTAAGTCAACAGAAGTTAATATGTATCACCAGATATAGCATTCAGTCAGAATTAGTCACTATATTAAAGGGAAGGTCCAAATCCAATGACTTTGTAACCAAACATCCGTAAATATTCCAATTTAAGTCAACAGAAGTTAATATGTATCACCAGATATAGCATTCAGTCAGAATTAGTCACTATATTAAAGGGAAGGTCCAAATCCAATGACTTTGTAACCAAACATCCGTAAATATTCCAATTTAAGTCAACAGAAGTTAATATGTATCACCAGATATAGCATTCAGTCAGAATTAGTCACTATATTAAAGGGAAGGTCCAAATCCAATGACTTTGTAACCAAACATCCGTAAATATTCCAATTTAAGTCAACAGAAGATAATATGTATCACCAGATGTAGCATGCAGTCAGAATTAGTCACTATATAAAAAGGGAAGGTCCAAATCCAATGACTTTGTAACCAAACATCCGTAAATATTCCAATTTAAGTCAACAGAAGTTAATATGTATCACCAGATATAGCATGCAGTCAGAATTAGTCACTATATTAAAGGGAAGGTCCAAATCCAATGACTTTGTAACCAAACATCCGTAAATATTCCAATTTAAGTCAACAGAAGTTAATATGTATCACCAGATATAGCATTCAGTCAGAATTAGTCACTATATTAAAGGGAAGGTCCAAATCCAATGACTTTGTAACCAAACATCCGTAAATATTCCAATTTAAGTCAACAGAAGATAATATGTATCACCAGATGTAGCATGCAGTCAGAATTAGTCACTATATTAAAGGGAAGGTCCAAATCCAATGACTTTGTAACAAAACATCCGTAAATATTCCAATTTAAGTCAACAGAAGTCAACATGTATCACCAGATATAGCATGCAGTCAGAATTAGTCACTATATTAACGGGAAGGTCCAAATCAAATGACTTTGTAACAAAACATCCGTAAATATTCCAATTTAAGTCAACAGAAGTTAATATGTATTACCAGATGTAGCATTCAGTCAGAAGTAGTCACTATATTAAAGGGAAGGTCCAAATCCAATGACTTTGTAACCAAAAATCCGTGAATATTCCAATTTAAGTCAACAGAAGTCAATATATATCACCAGATGTAGCATGCATTCAGAATTAGTCACTATATTAAAGAGAAGGTCCAAATCCAATGACTTTGTAACAAAACATCCGTAAATATTCCAATTTAAGTCAACAGAAGTTAATATGTATCACCAGATGTAGCATTCAGTCAGAAGTAGTCACTATATTAAAGGGAAGGTCCGAATCCAATGACTTTGTAACCAAACATCCGTGAATATTCCAATTTAAGTCAACAGAAGTCAATATATATCACCAGATGTAGCATGCATTCAGAATTAGTCACTATATTAAAGGGAAGGTCCAAATCCAATGACTTTGTAACAAAACATCCGTAAATATTCCAATTTAAGTCAACAGAAGGTTATATGTATCACCAGATGTAGCATTCAGTCAGAAGTAGTCACTATATTAAAGGGAAGGTCCAAATCCAATGACTTTGTAACCAAACATCCGTAAATATTCCAATTTAAGTCAACAAAGTTAATATGTATCACCAGATGTAGCATTCAGTCAGAAGTAGTCACTATATTAAAGGGAAGGTCCAAATGCAATGACTTTGTAACCAAACATCCGTGAATATTCCAATTTAAGTCAACAGAAGTTAATATGTATCACCAGATGTAGCATTCAGTCAGAATTAGTCACTATATTAAAGGGAAGGTCCAAATCCAATGACTTTGTAACCAAACATCCGTAAATATTCCAATTTACGTCAACAGAAGTCAACATGTATCACCAGATATAGCATTCAGTCAGAATTAATCACTATAAAAAAGGGAAGGTCCAAATCCAATGACTTTGTAACAAAACATCCGTAAATATTCCAATTTAAGTCAACAGAAGTTAATATGTATCACCAGATATAGCATTCAGACAGAATTAGTCACTATATTAAAGGGAAGGTCCAAATCCAATGACTTTGTAACCAAACATCCGTAAATATTCCAATTTAAGTCAACAGAAGTCAACATGTATCACCAGATATAGCACTCAGTCAGAATTAATCACTATAAAAAAGGGAAGGTCCAAATCCAATGACTTTGTAACAAAACATCCGTAAATATTCCAATTTAAGTCAACAGAAGTTAATATGTATCACCAGATGTAGCATTCAGTCAGAATTAGTCACTATATTAAAGGGAAGGTCCAAATCCAATGACTTTGTAACAAAACATCCGTAAATATTCCAATTTAAGTCAACAGAAGTCAACATGTATCACCAGATATAGCATGCAGTCAGAATTAGTCACTATATTAAAGGGATGGTCCAAATCCAATGACTTTGTAACCAAACATCCGTAAATATTCCAATTTAAGTCAACAGAAGTTAATATGTATAACCAGATATAGCATTCAGTCAGAATTAGTCACTATATTAAAGGGAAGGTCCAAATCCAATGACTTTGTAACCAAACATCCGTAAATATTCCAATTTAAGTCAACAGAAGTTAATATGTATCACCAGATATAGCATTCAGTCAGAATTAGTCACTATATTAAAGGGAAGGTCCAAATCCAATGACTTTGTAACCAAACATCCGTAAATATTCCAATTTAAGTCAACAGAAGTTAATATGTATCACCAGATATAGCATGCAGTCAGAATTAGTCACTATATTAAAGGGAAGGTCCAAATCCAATGACTTTGTAACCAAACATCCGTAAATATTCCAATTTAAGTCAACAGAAGTTAATATGTATCACCAGATATAGCATTCAGTCAGAATTAGTCACTATATTAAAGGGAAGGTCCAAATCCAATGACTTTGTAACCAAACATCCGTAAATATTCCAATTTAAGTCAACAGAAGATAATATGTATCACCAGATGTAGCATGCAGTCAGAATTAGTCACTATATTAAAGGGAAGGTCCAAATCCAATGACTTTGTAACAAAACATCCGTAAATATTCCAATTTAAGTCAACAGAAGTCAACATGTATCACCAGATATAGCATGCAGTCAGAATTAGTCACTATATTAACGGGAAGGTCCAAATCAAATGACTTTGTAACAAAACATCCGTAAATATTCCAATTTAAGTCAACAGAAGTTAATATGTATTACCAGATGTAGCATTCAGTCAGAAGTAGTCACTATATTAAAGGGAAGGTCCAAATCCAATGACTTTGTAACCAAAAATCCGTGAATATTCCAATTTAAGTCAACAGAAGTCAATATATATCACCAGATGTAGCATGCATTCAGAATTAGTCACTATATTAAAGAGAAGGTCCAAATCCAATGACTTTGTAACAAAACATCCGTAAATATTCCAATTTAAGTCAACAGAAGTTAATATGTATCACCAGATGTAGCATTCAGTCAGAAGTAGTCACTATATTAAAGGGAAGGTCCGAATCCAATGACTTTGTAACCAAACATCCGTGAATATTCCAATTTAAGTCAACAGAAGTCAATATATATCACCAGATGTAGCATGCATTCAGAATTAGTCACTATATTAAAGGGAAGGTCCAAATCCAATGACTTTGTAACAAAACATCCGTAAATATTCCAATTTAAGTCAACAGAAGGTTATATGTATCACCAGATGTAGCATTCAGTCAGAAGTAGTCACTATATTAAAGGGAAGGTCCAAATCCAATGACTTTGTAACCAAACATCCGTAAATATTCCAATTTAAGTCAACAAAGTTAATATGTATCACCAGATGTAGCATTCAGTCAGAAGTAGTCACTATATTAAAGGGAAGGTCCAAATGCAATGACTTTGTAACCAAACATCCGTGAATATTCCAATTTAAGTCAACAGAAGTTAATATGTATCACCAGATGTAGCATTCAGTCAGAATTAGTCACTATATTAAAGGGAAGGTCCAAATCCAATGACTTTGTAACCAAACATCCGTAAATATTCCAATTTAAGTCAACAGAAGTCAACATGTATCACCAGATATAGCATTCAGTCAGAATTAATCACTATAAAAAAGGGAAGGTCCAAATCCAATGACTTTGTAACAAAACATCCGTAAATATTCCAATTTAAGTCAACAGAAGTTAATATGTATCACCAGATATAGCATTCAGACAGAATTAGTCACTATATTAAAGGGAAGGTCCAAATCCAATGACTTTGTAACCAAACATCCGTAAATATTCCAATTTAAGTCAACAGAAGTCAACATGTATCACCAGATATAGCACTCAGTCAGAATTAATCACTATAAAAAAGGGAAGGTCCAAATCCAATGACTTTGTAACAAAACATCCGTAAATATTCCAATTTAAGTCAACAGAAGTTAATATGTATCACCAGATGTAGCATTCAGTCAGAATTAGTCACTATATTAAAGGGAAGGTCCAAATCCAATGACTTTGTAACAAAACATCCGTAAATATTCCAATTTAAGTCAACAGAAGTCAACATGTATCACCAGATATAGCATGCAGTCAGAATTAGTCACTATATTAAAGGGATGGTCCAAATCCAATGACTTTGTAACCAAACATCCGTAAATATTCCAATTTAAGTCAACAGAAGTTAATATGTATAACCAGATATAGCATTCAGTCAGAATTAGTCACTATATTAAAGGGAAGGTCCAAATCCAATGACTTTGTAACCAAACATCCGTAAATATTCCAATTTAAGTCAACAGAAGTTAATATGTATCACCAGATATAGCATTCAGTCAGAATTAGTCACTATATTAAAGGGAAGGTCCAAATCGAATGACACTGTAACCAAACATCCGTAAATATTCTAATTTAAGTCAACAGAAGTTAATATGTATCACCAGATATAGCATTCAGTCAGAATTAGTCACTATATTAAAGGGAAGGTCCAAATCCAATGACTTTGTAACCAAACATCCGTAAATATTCCAATTTAAGTCAACAGAAGTTAATATGTATCACCAGATATAGCATTCAGTCAGAATTAGTCACTATATTAAAGGGAAGGTCCAAATCCAATGACTTTGTAACCAAACATCCGTAAATATTCCAATTTAAGTCAACAGAAGTTAATATGTATCACCAGATATAGCATTCAGTCAGAATTAGTCACTATTTTAAAGGGAAGGTCCAAATCCAATGACTTTGTAACCAAACATCCGTAAATATTCCAATTTAAGTCAACAGAAGTTAATATGTATCACCAGATATAGCATTCAGTCAGAATTAGTCACTATATTAAAGGGAAGGTCCAAATCCAATGACTTTGTAACCTAACATCCGTAAATATTCCAATTTAAGTCAACAGAAGTTAATATGTATCACCAGATATAGCATTCAGTCAGAATTAGTCACTATATTAAAGGGAAGGTCCAAATCCAATGACTTTGTAACCAAACATCCGTAAATATTCCAATTTAAGTCAACAGAAGTTAATATGTATCACCAGATATAGCATTCAGTCAGAATTAGTCACTATATTAAAGGGAAGGTCCAAATCCAATGACTTTGTAACCAAACATCCGTAAATATTCCAATTTAAGTCAACAGAAGATAATATGTATCACCAGATGTAGCATGCAGTCAGAATTAGTCACTATATTAAAGGGAAGGTCCAAATCCAATGACTTTGTAACCAAACATCCGTAAATATTCCAATTTAAGTCAACAGAAGTTAATATGTATCACCAGATATAGCATGCAGTCAGAATTAGCCACTATATTAAAGGGAAGGTCCAAATCCAATGACTTTGTAACCAAACATCCGTAAATATTCCAATTTAAGTCAACAGAAGTTAATATGTATCACCAGATATAGCATTCAGTCAGAATTAGTCACTATATTAAAGGGAAGGTCCAAATCCAATGACTTTGTAACCAAACATCCGTAAATATTCCAATTTAAGTCAACAGAAGATAATATGTATCACCAGATGTAGCATGCAGTCAGAATTAGTCACTATATTAAAGGGAAGGTCCAAATCCAATGACTTTGTAACAAAACATCCGTAAATATTCCAATTTAAGTCAACAGAAGTCAACATGTATCACCAGATATAGCATGCAGTCAGAATTAGTCACTATATTAACGGGAAGGTCCAAATCAAATGACTTTGTAACAAAACATCCGTAAATATTCCAATTTAAGTCAACAGAAGTTAATATGTATCACCAGATGTAGCATTCAGTCAGAAGTAGTCACTATATTAAAGGAAAGGTCCAAATCCAATGACTTTGTAACCAAACATCCGTGAATATTCCAATTTAAGTCAACAGAAGTCAATATATATCACCAGATGTAGCATGCATTCAGAATTAGTCACTATATTAAAGGGAAGGTCCAAATCCAATGACTTTGTAACAAAACACCCGTAAATATTCCAATTTAAGTCAACAGAAGGTTATATGTATCACCAGATGTAGCATTCAGTCAGAAGTAGTCACTATATTAAAGGGAAGGTCCAAATCCAATGACTTTGTAACCAAACATCCGTAAATATTCCAATTTAAGTCAACAAAGTTAATATGTATCACCAGATGTAGCATTCAGTCAGAAGTAGTCACTATATTAAAGGGAAGGTCCAAATCCAATGACTTTGTAACCAAACATCCGTGAATATTCCAATTTAAGTCAACAGAAGTTAATATGTATCACCAGATGTAGCATTCAGTCAGAATTAGTCACTATATTAAAGGGAAGGTCCAAATCCAATGACTTTGTAACCAAACATCCGTAAATATTCCAATTTAAGTCAACAGAAGTCAACATGTATCACCAGATATAGCATTCAGTCAGAATTAATCACTATAAAAAAGGGAAGGTCCAAATCCAATGACTTTGTAACAAAACATCCGTAAATATTCCAATTTAAGTCAACAGAAGTTAATATGTATCACCAGATATAGCATTCAGAAAGAATTAGTCACTATATTAAAGGGAAGGTCCAAATCCAATGACTTTGTAACCAAACATCCGTAAATATTCCAATTTAAGTCAACAGAAGTCAACATGTATCACCAGATATAGCACTCAGTCAGAATTAATCACTATAAAAAAAGGAAGGTCCAAATCCAATGACTTTGTAACAAAACATCCGTAAATATTCCAATTTAAGTCAACAGAAGTTAATATGTATCACCAGATGTAGCATTCAGTCAGAATTAGTCACTATATTAAAGGGAAGGTCCAAATCCAATGACTTTGTAACAAAACATCCATAAATATTCCAATTTAAGTCAACAGAAGTCAACATGTATCACCAGATATAGCATGCAGTCAGAATTAGTCACTATATTAAAGGGAAGGTCCAAATCCAATGACTTTGTAACCAAACATCCGTAAATATTCCAATTTAAGTCAACAGAAGTTAATATGTATAACCAGATATAGCATTCAGTCAGAATTAGTCACTATATTAAAGGGAAGGTCCAAATCCAATGACTTTGTAACCAAACATCCGTAAATATTCCAATTTAAGTCAACAGAAGTTAATATGTATCACCAGATATAGCATTCAGTCAGAATTAGTCACTATATTAAAGGGAAGGTCCAAATCGAATGACGTTGTAACCAAACATCCGTAAATATTCTAATTTAAGTCAACAGAAGTTAATATGTATCACCAGATATAGCATTCAGTCAGAATTAGTCACTATATTAAAGGGAAGGTCCAAATCCAATGACTTTGTAACCAAACATCCGTAAATATTCCAATTTAAGTCAACAGAAGTTAATATGTATCACCAGATATAGCATTCAGTCAGAATTAGTCACTATATTAAAGGGAAGGTCCAAATCCAATGACTTTGTAACCAAACATCCGTAAATATTCCAATTTAAGTCAACAGAAGATAATATGTATCAACAGATGTAGCATGCAGTCAGAATTAGTCACTATATTAAAGGGAAGGTCCAAATCCAATGACTTTGTAACCAAACATCCGCGAATATTCCAATTTAAGTCAACAGAAGTTAATATGTATCACCAGATATAGCATTCAGTCAGAATTAGTCACTATATTAATGGGAAGGTCCAAATCCAATGACTTTGTAACTAAACATCCGTAAATATTCCAATTTAAGTCAACAGAATTTAATATGTATCACCAGATATAGCATTCAGTCAGAATTAGTCACTATATTAAAGGGAAGGTCCAAATCCAATGACTGTGTAACCAAACATCCGTAAATATTCCAATTTAAGTCAACAGAAGATAATATGTATCACCAGATGTAGCATGCAGTCAGAATTAGTCACTATATTAAAGGGAAGGTCCAAATCCAATGACTTTGTAACCAAACATCCGTAAATATTGCAACTTAAGTCAACAGAAGTTAATATGTATCACCAGATATAGCATGCAGTCAGAATTAGTCACTATATTAAAGGGAAGGTCCAAATCCAATGACTTTGTAACCAAACATCCGTAAATATTCCAATTTAAGTCAACAAAATTAACATGTATCACCAGATGTAGCATGCAGTCAGAATTAGTCACTATATTAAAGGGAAGGTCCAAATCCAATGACTTTGTAACCAAACATCCGTAAATATTCCAATTTAAGTCAACAGAAGTTAATATGTATCACCAGATGTAGCATGCAGTCAGAATTAGTCACTATATTAAAGGGAAGGTCCAAATCCAATGACTTTGTAACCAAACATCCGTAAATATTCCAATTTAAGTCAACAGAAGTTAATATGTATCACCAGATATAGCATTCAGTCAGAATTAGTCACTATATTAAAGGGAAGGTCCAAATCCAATGACTTTGTAACCAAACATCCGTAAATATTGCAACTTAAGTCAACAGAAGTTAATATGTATCACCAGATATAGCATGCAGTTAGAATTAGTCACTATATTAAAGGGAAGGTCCAAATCCAATGACTTTGTAACCAAACATCCGTAAATATTCCAATTTAAGTCCACAGAAGTCAACATGTATCACAAGATATAGCATGCAGTCAGAATTAGTCACTATATTAACGGGAAGGTCCAAATCAAATGACTTTGTAACCAAACATCCGTAAATATTCCAATTTAAGTCAACAGAAGTCAATATGTATCACCAGATATAACATGCAGTCAGAATTAGTCACTATATTAAAGGGAAGGTCCAAATCCAATGACTTTGTAACAAAACATCCGTAAATATTCCAATTTAAGTCAACAGAAGTCAATATATATCACCAGATATAGCATGCAGTCAGAATTAGTCACTATATTAAAGGGAAGGTCCACATCCAATGACTTTGTAACAAAACATCCGTAAATATTCCAATTTAAGTCAACAGAAGTTAATATATATCACCAGATGTAGCATGCATTCAGAATTAGTCACTATATTAAAGGGAAGGTCCAAATCCAATGACTTTGTAACAAAACATCCGTAAATATTCCAATTTAAGTCAACAGAAGTTAATATGTATCACCAGATGTAGCATTCAGTCAGAAGTAGTCACTATATTAAAGGGAAGGTCCAAATCCAATGACTTTGTAACCAAACATCCGTGAATATTCCAATTTAAGTCAACAGAAGTCAATATATATCACCAGATGTAGCATGCATTCAGAATTAGTCACTATATTAAAGGGAAGGTCCAAATCCAATGACTTTGAAACAAAACATCCGTAAATATTCCAATTTAAGTCAACAGAAGGTTATATGTATCACCAGATGTAGCATTCAGTTAGAAGTAGTCACTATATTAAAGGGAAGGTCCAAATCCAATGACTTTGTAACCAAACATCCGTAAATATTCCAATTTAAGTCAACAGAAGTTAATATGTATCACCAGATGTAGCATTCAGTCAGAAGTAGTCACTATATTAAAGGGTAGGTCCAAATCCAATGACTTTGTAACCAAACATCCGTGAATATTCCAATTTCAGTCAACAGAAGTTAATATGTATCACCAGATGTAGCATTCAGTCAGAAGTAGTCACTATATTAACGGGAAGGTCCAAATCCAATGACTTTGTAACCAAACATCCGTAAATATTCCAATTTAAGTCAACAGAAGTTAATATGTATCACCAGATGTAGCATTCAGTCAGAAGTAGTCACTATATTAAAGGGAAGGTCCAAATCCAATGACTTTGTAACCAAACATCCGTGAATATTCCAATTTAAGTCAACAGAAGTCAATATATATCACCAGATGTAGCATGCAGTCAGAATTAGTCACTATATTAAAGGGAAGGTCCAAATCCAATGACTTTGTAACAAAACATCCGTAAATATTCCAATTTAAGTCAACAGAAGTTAATATGTATCACCAGATGTAGCATTCAGTCAGAAGTAGTCACTATATTAAAGGGAAGGTAAAATTCCAATGACTTTGTTATCAAACATCCGTAAATATTCCAATTTAAGTCAACAGAAGTTAATATGTATCACCAGATGTAGCATTCAGTCAGAAGTAGTCACTATATTAAAGGGAAGGTCTAAATTCAATGACTTTGTAACCAAACATCCGTGAATATTCCAATTTAAGTCAACAGAAGTTAATATGTATCACCAGATGTAGCATTCAGTCAGAAGTAGTCACTATATTAAAGGGAAATTCCAAATCCAACGACTTTTTAACCAAACATCCGTAAATATTCCAATTTAAATCAACAGAAGTTAATATGTATCACCAGATATAGCATTCAGTCAGAATTAGTCACTATATTAAGGGGAAGGTCCAAATCCAATGACTTTGTAACCAAATATCCGTAAATATTCCAATTTAAGTCAACAGAAGTTAATATGTATCACCAGATATAGCATTCAGTCAGAATTAGTCACTATATTAAAGGGAAGGTCCAAATCCAATGACTTTGTAACCAAACATCCGTAAATATTCCAATTTAAGTCAACAGAAGTTAATATGTATCACCAGAAATAGCATTCAGTCAGAATTAGTCACTATATTAAAGGGAAGGTCCAAATCCAATGACTTTGTAACCAAACATCCGTAAATATTCCAATTTAAGTCAACAGAAGTTAATATGTATCACCAGATGTAGCATTCAGTCAGAATTAGTCACTATATTAAAGGGAAGGTCCAAATCCAATGACTTTGTAACCAAACATCCGTAAAAATTACAATTTAAGTCAACAGAAGTCAACATGTATCACCAGATATAGCATGCAGTTAGAATTAGTCACTATATTAAAGAGAAGGCCCAAATCCAATGACTTGGTAACCAAACATCCGTAAATATCCCTGTTTAAGTCAACAGAAGTCAATATGTATCACCAGATGTAGCATGCAGTCAGAATTAGTCACTACATTAAAGGGAAGGTCCAAATCCAATGGCTTAGTAACCAAACATCCGTAAATATTCCAGTTTAAGTCAACAGAAGTCAATATGTATCACCAGATGTAGCATGCAATCAGAATTAATCACTATATTAAAGGGAAGGCCTAAATCCAATGACTTGGAAACCAAACATCCGTAAATATTCCAGTTTAAGTCAACAGAAGTCAATATGTATCACCAGATGTAGCATGCAGTCAGAATTAGTCACTATATTAAAGGGAAGGCCCAAATCTAATGAATTGGTAACCAAACATCCGTAAATAATCCAGTTTAAGTCAACAGAAGTCAATATATATCACCAGATGTAGCATGCAGTCAGAATTAGTCACTATATTAAAGGGAAGGCCCAAATCCAATGACTTGGTAACCAAACATCCGTAAATATTCCAGATTAAGTAAACAGAAGTCAATATGTATCACCAGATGTAGCATGCAGTCAGAATTAGTCACTATATTAAAGGGAAGGCCCAAATCCAATGACTTGGTAACCAAACATCCGTAAATATTCCAGTTTAAGTCAACAGAAGTCAATATGTATCACCAGATGTAGCATGCAGTCAGAATTAGTTACTATATTTAAGGGAAGGCCCAAATCCAATGACTTGTAACTAAACATTCGTAAATATTCCAGTTTAAGTCAACAGAAGTCAATATGTATCACCAGATGTAGCATGCAGTCAGAATTAGTCACTATATTTAAGGGAAGGCCCAAATCCAATGACTTGTAACTAAACATCCGTAAATATTCCAGTTTAAGTCAACAGAAGTCAATATGTATCACCAGATGTAGCATGCAGTCAGAATTAGTCACTATATTTAAGGGAAGGCCCAAATCCAATGACTTGTAACTAAACATCAGTAAATATTCCAGTTTAAGTCAACAGAAGTCAATATGTATCACCAGATGTAGCATGCAGTCAGAATTAGTCACTATATTTAAGGGAAGGCCAAAATCCAATGACTTGTAACTAAACATCCGTAAATATTCCAATTTAAGTCAACAGAAGTCAATATGTATCACCAGATGTAGCATGCAGTCAGAATTAGTCACTATATTAAAGGGAAGGTCCAAATCCAATGACTTTTTAACAAAACATCCGTAAATATTCCAGATAAAGTCAACAGAAGTTAATATGTATCACCAGATGTAGCATGCAGTCAGAATTAGTCACTATATTAAAGGGAAGGTCCAAATCCAATGACTTTGTAACAAAACATCCGTAAATTTTCCAATTTAAGTCAACAGAAGTTAATATGTATCACCAGATGTAGCATGCAGTCAGAATTAGTCACTATATTAAAGGGAAGGTCCAAATCCAATGACTTTGTAACAAAACATCCGTAAATTTTCCAATTTAAGTCAACAGAAGTTAATATGTATCACCAGATGTAACACGCATTCAGATATAGTCACTATATTTAAGGGAAGGCCCAAATCCAATGACTTTGTAACAAAACATCCGTAAATATTCCAGTTTAAGTCAACAGAAGTTAATATGTATCACCAGATGTAGCATACAGTCAGAATTAGTCACTATATTTAAGGGAAGGCCCAAATCCAATGACTTGTAACTAAACATCCGTAAATATTCCAGTTTAAGTCAACAGAAGTCAATATGTATCACCAGATGTAGCATGCAGTCAGAATTAGTCACTATATTAAAAAGAAGGTCCAAATCCAATGACTTTGTAACAAAACATCCGTAAATATTCCAGTTTAAGTCAACAGAAGTTAATATGTATCACCAGATGTAGCATACAGTCAGAATTAGTCACTATATTAAAGGGAAGGTCCAAATCCAATGACTTTGTAACAAAACATCCGTAAATTTTCCAATTTAAGTCAACAGAAGTTAATATGTATCACCAGATGTAGCATGCAGTCAGAATTAGTCACTATATTAAAGGGAAGGTCCAAATCCAATGACTTTGAAACAAAACATCCGTAAATTTTCCAATTAAGTCAACAGAAGTTAATATGTATCACCAGATGTAGCATGCATTCAGAATTAGTCACTATATTTAAGGGAAGGCCCAAATCCAAAGACTTTGTAACAAAACATCTGTAAATATTCCAGTTTAAGTCAACAGAAGTCAATATGTATCACCAGATGTAGCATGCAGTCAGAATTAGTCACTATATTAAAGGGAAGGTCCAAATCCAATGACTTTGTAACAAAACATCCGTAAATATTCCAGTTTAAGTCAACAGAAGTTAATATGTATCACCAGATGTAGCATGCAGTCAGAATTAGTCACTATATTAAAGGGAAGGTCTAAATCCAATGACTTTGTAACAAAACATCCGTAAATATTCCAATTTAAGTCAACAGAAGTTAATATGTATCACCAGATGTAGCATGCACTCAGAATTAGTCACTATATTAAAGGGAAGGTCCAAATCCAATGACTTTGTAACAAAACATCCGTAAATTTTCCAATTTAAGTCAACAGAAGTTAATATGTATCACCAGATGTAGCATGCATTCAGAATTAGTCACTATATTTAAGGGAAGGCCCAAATCCAATGACTTGTAACTAAACATCCGTAAATATTCCAGTTTAAGTCAACCGAAGTCAATATGTATCACCAGATGTAGCATGCAGTCAGAATTAGTCACTATATTTAAGGGAAGGCACAAATCCAATGACTTGTAACTAAACATCCGTAAATATTCCAGTTTAAGTCAACAGAAGTTAATATGTATCACCAGATGTAGCATGCAGTCAGAATTAGTCACTATATTAAAGGGAAGGTCCAAATCCAATGACTTTGTAACAAAACATCCGTAAATTTTCCAATTTAAGTCAACAGAAGTTAATATGTATCACCAGATGTAGCATGCAGTCAGAATTAGTCACTATATTAGAGGGAAGGTCCAAATCCAATGACTTTGTAACAAAACATCCGTAAATTTTCCAATTTAAGTCAACAGAAGTAAATATGTATCACCAGATGTTGCATGCATTCAGAATTAGTCACTATATTTAAGGGAAGGCCCAAATCCAATGACTTGTAACTAAACATCCGTAAATATTCCAGTCGGATGCGCGATAGGTAGGAAGGCTGCTCGCAATTAATTTATCTCTCTCATTTTGGCCAGGATGTAACGGGGAAAGGACGTCTCCAAATGGCAAGAAGATGTATTTAGTTTCTTTTTATTTTTAATTAATATAAAGTATTCTTTTCTTTCAATCATGGCATAGAAGACTGCTTACGATACCAGATACAAGATGGGTTGCAGACTTTTGAGGGCATCTCCCGATGCTTAATCACGAAGACGAATACAGGCTTTACCGAGATTTACCACGAGGTGGAAGGGAAGTTGCGACAAGTTAACACAGCTAAGTGGGCGATTTAAAACTTTTAAAACTTAATTTCAAAATTTAAAACATTTCGAAGCAGAATTTCTAAATTATGAACATTGAACTTTTTAATTAATAAGCATAATTATAATTACGCATCTTTTGGTGCCAATATGTTCACATTAAATTATTAAATTTGATTATACAAGAAAGGCAAGTAAACTCGAATATATGTTCATTTTCAGCCATTGATTAATTAATTAATTGAAGGATTGCTATCCTTAAAAATTTATAAGTAATATTAAAAATGTTCCATAATCCGTAACTGAGTGTTAAAGAAATTTATGTGTCATGATTTAAATTTATTTTATCTGTCTATCTTAAAATAAAAGTTTATGATTTGCTTTAATTGAATTTAAAAGTCATTATTTTACCAGTGCACAAATTCCTTGCATTTCAAATAAATAAACTTTAAGAATTAAGTCAAGAATATTCTGCTAATTTTAATTGTTTAACTTGGTAATTAAAAATATTTTAAGTAACGGAGTTGTAGCTTCTGTTGCGTTACAGACAGACGTTTCATTACGCCTCAACTGTAAGCTAGAAGTGAATATTAAATGTTTTAAGAGTTATAACTAAATAAAGTCCAATTTGTAAAAATATAATCCCTTACACAAAATGCGCCACTCTGCTAGTTTCATTTTATTATAATCCGTTACATAATGCGCAACTCTGCTACTGTAAAAATTTGAAATGTAAATTTGTGTGTTGGCAAAAAGAAAATTTAAAAATGGTTGAAAATAAACGAATTCATTAAATATATTCAAAACGTAAATTCATAGTGTAAAATTTTGTAAAATGTATAAATTGAAAGTAAAAGGAAGTAGCTTGTGTAAGCAGTTTGGTAAAGTTAAGGGAGAAAACCAGTTATAACCAGTTTTTACTTGTAGTGTAGAGTTTCAAGGTTAGAGACTCTTGTTTAAAATGTTAATCGTAATATGCTTGGTAGAGTTTAGATTTTTAAAAGTTTGTGCATGGCCTTGAAGGCCGGTTATCGAGTACCATTGTTTACACATCGACGAGTCCAATGTTTGCATAAAGGTTGTTTAAATATTTCGAGTTTGCTTGACTTTATGGATAAGGAATAGATTCTCGTGGATTTTCTGAAAATAATTCTATTAAACAAAATGATTTAATAATAAACTTGTTAAAAGAGGAATTAAAATGTATAATAAAAAATAAAATTATAAAGGAAATTAACAGTTATTTGATTTTAATAGTAAGGTTTAATAAAATATAAAGTTATGAGTTAATTTTAAAGGTATTAAATTTAAATGTATAAGTTGTATAATAATCATATAAAATTATTTCAAGCAAAATTTGTCTTTTAAAATAGTTGAGATTTTTTAAAAATTTTAAATTTGGAAATATGCGAGTTTATTTAAAAAGAAGAATAAATTAACAAGGAGGATACGAATGTGCCTTTGTATAGAATTTATATGCCACGACAACACTCACATTGTATGTCAAAGTGCACGTTGACATACTATAGATATTCTACATGAGAGAGACTAGGACAAATCTCAAAACACATAAAACTACACCGATTCAATGACTTATGGGGAATCAACAGACTATACACTTGACCAAAATTGTGTATAAATGTGCAAGCGTAGGTTCCGTTTAATTTCAATTATTGTTTGTAAATATAAGAGCTTAGCAAAAAAAATTAATTCAAGTTGTTTACAAAAATATTTAAAAGAAGTTTTGATATGTAATAGAATACATATACATTTTAAGTAACGGAGTTGTAGCTTCTGTTGCGTTACAGACAGACGTTTCATTACGCCTCAACTGTAAGCTAGAAGTGAATATTAAATGTTTTAAGAGTTATAACTAAATAAAGTCCAATTTGTAAAAATATAAACCGTTACAAGAAGTTAACATGTATCACCAGGTATAGCATTCAATCAGAATTAGTCACTATATTAAAGGGAAGGTCCAAATCCAATGACTTTGTAACCAAACATCCGTAAATATTCCAATTAGGGTCAACAGAAGTTAATATGTATCACCAGATATAGCATTCAGTCAGAATTAGTCACTATATTAAAGGGAAGGTCCAAATCCAATGACTTTGTAACCAAACATCCGTAAATATTCCAATTTAAGTCAACAGAAGTTATTATGTATCACCAGATATAGCATTCAGTCAGAATTAGTCACTATATTAAAGGGAAGGTCCAAATCCAATGACTTTGTAACCAAACATCCGTAAATATTCCAATTTAAGTCAACAGAAGTTAATATGTATCACCAGATATAGCATTCAATCAGAAGTAGTCACTATATTAAAGGGAAGGTCCAAATCCAATGACTTTGTAACCAAACATCCGTAAATATTCCAATTTAAGTCAACAGAAGTCAATATGTATCACCAGATATAGCATTCAGTCAGAATTAGTAACTATGTTAAAGGGAAGGTCCAAATCCAATGACTTTGTAACCAAACATCCGTAAATATTCCAATTTAAGTCAACAGAAGTTAATATGTATCACCAGATATAGCATTCAGTCAGAATTAGTCACTATATTAAAGGGAAGGTCCAAATCCAATGACTTTGTAACCAAACATCCGTAAATATTCCAATTTAAGTCAACAGAAGTCAATATGTATCACCAGATATAGCATTCAGTCAGAATTAGTCACTATATTAAAGGGAAGGTCCAAATCCAATGACTTTGTAACCAAACATCCGTAAATATTCCAATTTAAGTCAACAAAAGTTAATATGTATCACCAGATATAGCATTCAGTCAGAATTAGACACTATATTAAAGGGAAGGTCCAAATCCAATGACTTTGTAACCAAACATCCGTAAATATTCCAATTTAAGTCAACAGAAGTTAATATGTATCACCAGATATAGCATTCAGTCAGAATTAGTCACTATATTAAAGGGAAGGTCCAAATCCAATGACTTTGTAACCAAACATCCGTAAATATTCCAATTTAAGTCAACAGAAGTTAATATGTATCACCAGATATAGCATTCAGTCAGAATTAGTCACTATATTAAAGGGAAGGTCCAAATCCAATGACTTTGTAACCAAACATCCGTAAATATTCCAATTTAAGTCAACAGAAGATAATATGTATCACCAGATGTAGCATGCAGTCAGAATTAGTCACTATATTAAAGGGAAGGTCCAAATCCAATGACTTTGTAACAAAACATCCGTAAATATTCCAATTTAAGTCAACAGAAGTCAACATGTATCACCAGATATAGCATGCAGTCAGAATTAGTCACTATATTAACGGGAAGGTCCAAATCAAATGACTTTGTAACAAAACATCCGTAAATATTCCAATTTAAGTCAACAGAAGTTAATATGTATCACCAGATGTAGCATTCAGTCAGAATTAGTCACTATATTAAAGGGAAGGTCCAAATCCAATGACTTTGTAACCAAACATCCGTAAATATTCCAATTTAAGTCAACAGAAGTCAACATGTATCACCATATATAGCATTCAGTCAGAATTAATCACTATAAAAAAGGGAAGGTCCAAATCCAATGACTTTGTAACAAAACTTCCGTAAATATTCCAATTTAAGTCAACAGAAGTTAATATGTATCACCAGATATAGCATTCAGACAGAATTAGTCACTATATTAAAGGGAAGGTCCAAATCCAATGACTTTGTAACCAAACATCCGTAAATATTCCAATTTAAGTCAACAGAAGAAAACATGTATCACCAGATATAGCACTCAGTCAGAATTAATCACTATAAAAAAGGGAAGGTCCAAATCCAATGACTTTGTAACAAAACATCCGTAAATATTCCAATTTAAGTCAACAGAAGTTAATATGTATCACCAGATGTAGCATTCAGTCAGAATTAGTCACTATATTAAAGGGAAGGTCCAAATCCAATGACTTTGTAACAAAACATCCGTAAATATTCCAATTTAAGTCAACAGAAGTCAACATGTATCACCAGATATAGCATGCAGTCAGAATTAGTCACTATATTAACGGGATGGTCCAAATCCAATGACTTTGTAACCAAACATCCGTAAATATTCCAATTTAAGTCAACAGAAGTTATTATGTATAACCAGATATAGCATTCAGTCAGAATTAGTCACTATATTAAAGGGAAGGTCCAAATCCAATGACTTTGTAACCAAACATCCGTAAATATTCCAATTTAAGTCAACAGAAGTTAATATGTATCACCAGATATAGCATTCAGTCAGAATTAGTCACTATATTAAAGGGAAGGTCCAAATCGAATGACTTTGTAACCAAACATCCGTAAATATTCTAATTTAAGTCAACAGAAGTTAATATGTATCACCAGATATAGCATTCAGTCAGAATTAGTCACTATATTAAAGGGAAGGTCCAAATCCAATGACTTTGTAACCAAACATCCGTAAATATTCCAATTTAAGTCAACAGAAGTTAATATGTATCACCAGATATAGCATTCAGTCAGAATTAGTCACTATATTAAAGGGAAGGTCCAAATCCAATGACTTTGTAACCAAACATCCGTAAATATTCCAATTTAAGTCAACAGAAGTTAATATGTATCACCAGATATAGCATTCAGTCAGAATTAGTCACTATTTTAAAGGGAAGGTCCAAATCCAATGACTTTGTAACCAAACATCCGTAAATATTCCAATTTAAGTCAACAGAAGTTAATATGTATCACCAGATATAGCATTCAGTCAGAATTAGTCACTATATTAAAGGGAAGGTCCAAATCCAATGACTTTGTAACCAAACATCCGTAAATATTCCAATTTAAGTCAACAGAAGTTAATATGTATCACCAGATATAGCATTCAGTCAGAATTAGTCACTATATTAAAGGGAAGGTCCAAATCCAATGACTTTGTAACCAAACATCCGTAAATATTCCAATTTAAGTCAACAGAAGTTAATATGTATCACCAGATATAGCATTCAGTCAGAATTAGTCACTATATTAAAGGGAAGGTCCAAATCCAATGACTTTGTAACCAAACATCCGTAAATATTCCAATTTAAGTCAACAGAAGTTAATATGTATCACCAGATGTAGCATTCAGTCAGAATTAGTCACTATATTAAAGGGAAGGTCCAAATCCAATGACTTTGTAACCAAACATCCGTAAATATTCCAATTTAAGTCAACAGAAGTCAACATGTATCACCATATATAGCATTCAGTCAGAATTAATCACTATAAAAAAGGGAAGGTCCAAATCCAATGACTTTGTAACAAAACTTCCGTAAATATTCCAATTTAAGTCAACAGAAGTTAATATGTATCACCAGATATAGCATTCAGACAGAATTAGTCACTATATTAAAGGGAAGGTCCAAATCCAATGACTTTGTAACCAAACATCCGTAAATATTCCAATTTAAGTCAACAGAAGAAAACATGTATCACCAGATATAGCACTCAGTCAGAATTAATCACTATAAAAAAGGGAAGGTCCAAATCCAATGACTTTGTAACAAAACATCCGTAAATATTCCAATTTAAGTCAACAGAAGTTAATATGTATCACCAGATGTAGCATTCAGTCAGAATTAGTCACTATATTAAAGGGAAGGTCCAAATCCAATGACTTTGTAACAAAACATCCGTAAATATTCCAATTTAAGTCAACAGAAGTCAACATGTATCACCAGATATAGCATGCAGTCAGAATTAGTCACTATATTAACGGGATGGTCCAAATCCAATGACTTTGTAACCAAACATCCGTAAATATTCCAATTTAAGTCAACAGAAGTTATTATGTATAACCAGATATAGCATTCAGTCAGAATTAGTCACTATATTAAAGGGAAGGTCCAAATCCAATGACTTTGTAACCAAACATCCGTAAATATTCCAATTTAAGTCAACAGAAGTTAATATGTATCACCAGATATAGCATTCAGTCAGAATTAGTCACTATATTAAAGGGAAGGTCCAAATCGAATGACTTTGTAACCAAACATCCGTAAATATTCTAATTTAAGTCAACAGAAGTTAATATGTATCACCAGATATAGCATTCAGTCAGAATTAGTCACTATATTAAAGGGAAGGTCCAAATCCAATGACTTTGTAACCAAACATCCGTAAATATTCCAATTTAAGTCAACAGAAGTTAATATGTATCACCAGATATAGCATTCAGTCAGAATTAGTCACTATATTAAAGGGAAGGTCCAAATCCAATGACTTTGTAACCAAACATCCGTAAATATTCCAATTTAAGTCAACAGAAGTTAATATGTATCACCAGATATAGCATTCAGTCAGAATTAGTCACTATTTTAAAGGGAAGGTCCAAATCCAATGACTTTGTAACCAAACATCCGTAAATATTCCAATTTAAGTCAACAGAAGTTAATATGTATCACCAGATATAGCATTCAGTCAGAATTAGTCACTATATTAAAGGGAAGGTCCAAATCCAATGACTTTGTAACCAAACATCCGTAAATATTCCAATTTAAGTCAACAGAAGTTAATATGTATCACCAGATATAGCATTCAGTCAGAATTAGTCACTATATTAAAGGGAAGGTCCAAATCCAATGACTTTGTAACCAAACATCCGTAAATATTCCAATTTAAGTCAACAGAAGTTAATATGTATCACCAGATATAGCATTCAGTCAGAATTAGTCACTATATTAAAGGGAAGGTCCAAATCCAATGACTTTGTAACCAAACATCCGTAAATATTCCAATTTAAGTCAACAGAAGATAATATGTATCACCAGATGTAGCATGCAGTCAGAATTAGTCACTATATTAAAGGGAAGGTCCAAATCCAATGACTTTGTAACCAAACATCCGTAAATATTCCAATTTAAGTCAACAGAAGTTAATATGTATCACCAGATATAGCATGCAGTCAGAATTAGTCACTATATTAAAGGGAAGGTCCAAATCCAATGACTTTGTAACCAAACATCCGTAAATATTCCAATTTAAGTCAACAGAAGTTAATATGTATCACCAGATATAGCATTCAGTCAGAATTAGTCACTATATTAAAGGGAAGGTCCAAATCCAATGACTTTGTAACCAAACATCCGTAAATATTCCAATTTAAGTCAACAGAAGATAATATGTATCACCAGATGTAGCATGCAGTCAGAATTAGTCACTATATTAAAGGGAAGGTCCAAATCCAATGACTTTGTAACAAAACATCCGTAAATATTCCAATTTAAGTCAACAGAAGTCAACATGTATCACCAGATATAGCATGCAGTCAGAATTAGTCACTATATTAACGGGAAGGTCCAAATCAAATGACTTTGTAACAAAACATCCGTAAATATTCCAATTTAAGTCAACAGAAGTTAATATGTATCACCAGATGTAGCATTCAGTCAGAAGTAGTCACTATATTAAAGGGAAGGTCCAAATCCAATGACTTTGTAACCAAACATCCGTGAATATTCCAATTTAAGTCAACAGAAGTCAATATATATCACCAGATGTAGCATGCATTCAGAATTAGTCACTATATTAAAGGGAAGGTCCAAATCCAATGACTTTGTAACAAAACACCCGTAAATATTCCAATTTAAGTCAACAGAAGGTTATATGTATCACCAGATGTAGCATTCAGTCAGAAGTAGTCACTATATTAAAGGGAAGGTCCAAATCCAATGACTTTGTAACCAAACATCCGTAAATATTCCAATTTAAGTCAACAAAGTTAATATGTATCACCAGATGTAGCATTCAGTCAGAAGTAGTCACTATATTAAAGGGAAGGTCCAAATCCAATGACTTTGTAACCAAACATCCGTGAATATTCCAATTTAAGTCAACAGAAGTTAATATGTATCACCAGATGTAGCATTCAGTCAGAATTAGTCACTATATTAAAGGGAAGGTCCAAATCCAATGACTTTGTAACCAAACATCCGTAAATATTCCAATTTAAGTCAACAGAAGTCAACATGTATAACCAGATATAGCATTCAGTCAGAATTAATCACTATAAAAAAGGGAAGGTCCAAATCCAATGACTTTGTAACAAAACATCCGTAAATATTCCAATTTAAGTCAACAGAAGTTAATATGTATCACCAGATATAGCATTCAGTCAGAATTAGTCACTATATTAAAGGGAAGGTCCAAATCCAATGACTTTGTAACCAAACATCCGTAAATATTCCAATTTAAGTCAACAGAAGTCAACATGTATCACCATATATAGCATTCAGTCAGAATTAATCACTATAAAAAAGGGAAGGTCCAAATCCAATGACTTTGTAACAAAACTTCCGTAAATATTCCAATTTAAGTCAACAGAAGTTAATATGTATCACCAGATATAGCATTCAGACAGAATTAGTCACTATATTAAAGGGAAGGTCCAAATCCAATGACTTTGTAACCAAACATCCGTAAATATTCCAATTTAAGTCAACAGAAGTCAACATGTATCACCAGATATAGCACTCAGTCAGAATTAATCACTATAAAAAAGGGAAGGTCCAAATCCAATGACTTTGTAACAAAACATCCGTAAATATTCCAATTTAAGTCAACAGAAGTTAATATGTATCACCAGATGTAGCATTCAGTCAGAATTAGTCACTATATTAAAGGGAAGGTCCAAATCCAATGACTTTGTAACAAAACATCCGTAAATATTCCAATTTAAGTCAACAGAAGTCAACATGTATCACCAGATATAGCATGCAGTCAGAATTAGTCACTATATTAACGGGATGGTCCAAATCCAATGACTTTGTAACCAAACATCCGTAAATATTCCAATTTAAGTCAACAGAAGTTATTATGTATAACCAGATATAGCATTCAGTCAGAATTAGTCACTATATTAAAGGGAAGGTCCAAATCCAATGACTTTGTAACCAAACATCCGTAAATATTCCAATTTAAGTCAACAGAAGTTAATATGTATCACCAGATATAGCATTCAGTCAGAATTAGTCACTATATTAAAGGGAAGGTCCAAATCGAATGACTTTGTAACCAAACATCCGTAAATATTCTAATTTAAGTCAACAGAAGTTAATATGTATCACCAGATATAGCATTCAGTCAGAATTAGTCACTATATTAAAGGGAAGGTCCAAATCCAATGACTTTGTAACCAAACATCCGTAAATATTCCAATTTAAGTCAACAGAAGTTAATATGTATCACCAGATATAGCATTCAGTCAGAATTAGTCACTATATTAAAGGGAAGGTCCAAATCCAATGACTTTGTAACCAAACATCCGTAAATATTCCAATTTAAGTCAACAGAAGTTAATATGTATCACCAGATATAGCATTCAGTCAGAATTAGTCACTATTTTAAAGGGAAGGTCCAAATCCAATGACTTTGTAACCAAACATCCGTAAATATTCCAATTTAAGTCAACAGAAGTTAATATGTATCACCAGATATAGCATTCAGTCAGAATTAGTCACTATATTAAAGGGAAGGTCCAAATCCAATGACTTTGTAACCAAACATCCGTAAATATTCCAATTTAAGTCAACAGAAGTTAATATGTATCACCAGATATAGCATTCAGTCAGAATTAGTCACTATATTAAAGGGAAGGTCCAAATCCAATGACTTTGTAACCAAACATCCGTAAATATTCCAATTTAAGTCAACAGAAGATAATATGTATCACCAGATGTAGCATGCAGTCAGAATTAGTCACTATATTAAAGGGAAGGTCCAAATCCAATGACTTTGTAACCAAACATCCGTAAATATTCCAATTTAAGTCAACAGAAGTTAATATGTATCACCAGATATAGCATGCAGTCAGAATTAGTCACTATATTAAAGGGAAGGTCCAAATCCAATGACTTTGTAACCAAACATCCGTAAATATTCTAATTTAAGTCAACAGAAGTTAATATGTATCACCAGATATAGCATTCAGTCAGAATTAGTCACTATATTAAAGGGAAGGTCCAAATCCAATGACTTTGTAACCAAACATCCGTAAATATTCCAATTTAAGTCAACAGAAGATAATATGTATCACCAGATGTAGCATGCAGTCAGAATTAGTCACTATATTAAAGGGAAGGTCCAAATCCAATGACTTTGTAACAAAACATCCGTAAATATTCCAATTTAAGTCAACAGAAGTCAACATGTATCACCAGATATAGCATGCAGTCAGAATTAGTCACTATATTAACGGGAAGGTCCAAATCAAATGACTTTGTAACAAAACATCCGTAAATATTCCAATTTAAGTCAACAGAAGTTAATATGTATCACCAGATGTAGCATTCAGTCAGAAGTAGTCACTATATTAAAGGGAAGGTCCAAATCCAATGACTTTGTAACCAAACATCCGTGAATATTCCAATTTAAGTCAACAGAAGTCAATATATATCACCAGATGTAGCATGCATTCAGAATTAGTCACTATATTAAAGGGAAGGTCCAAATCCAATGACTTTGTAACAAAACACCCGTAAATATTCCAATTTAAGTCAACAGAAGGTTATATGTATCACCAGATGTAGCATTCAGTCAGAAGTAGTCACTATATTAAAGGGAAGGTCCAAATCCAATGACTTTGTAACCAAACATCCGTAAATATTCCAATTTAAGTCAACAAAGTTAATATGTATCACCAGATGTAGCATTCAGTCAGAAGTAGTCACTATATTAAAGGGAAGGTCCAAATCCAATGACTTTGTAACCAAACATCCGTGAATATTCCAATTTAAGTCAACAGAAGTTAATATGTATCACCAGATGTAGCATTCAGTCAGAATTAGTCACTATATTAAAGGGAAGGTCCAAATCCAATGACTTTGTAACCAAACATCCGTAAATATTCCAATTTAAGTCAACAGAAGTCAACATGTATAACCAGATATAGCATTCAGTCAGAATTAATCACTATAAAAAAGGGAAGGTCCAAATCCAATGACTTTGTAACAAAACATCCGTAAATATTCCAATTTAAGTCAACAGAAGTTAATATGTATCACCAGATATAGCATTCAGAAAGAATTAGTCACTATATTAAAGGGAAGGTCCAAATCCAATGACTTTGTAACCAAACATCCGTAAATATTCCAATTTAAGTCAACAGAAGTCAACATGTATCACCAGATATAGCACTCAGTCAGAATTAATCACTATAAAAAAAGGAAGGTCCAAATCCAATGACTTTGTAACAAAACATCCGTAAATATACCATTTTAAGTCAACAGAAGTTAATATGTATCACCAGATGTAGCATTCAGTCAGAATTAGTCACTATATTAAAGGGAAGGTCCAAATCCAATGACTTTGTTACGAAACATCCGTAAATATTCCAATTTAAGTCAACAGAAGTCAACATGTATCACCAGATATAGCATGCAGTCAGAATTAGTCACTATATTAAAGGGAAGGTCCAAATCCAATTACTTTGTAACCAAACATCCGTAAATATTCCAATTTAAGTCAACAGAAGTTAATATGTATAACCAGATATAGCATTCAGTCAGAATTAGTCACTATATTAAAGGGAAGGTCCAAATCGAATGACGTTGTAACCAAACATCCGTAAATATTCTAATTTAAGTCAACAGAAGTTAATATGTATCACCAGATGTAGCATGCAGTCAGAATTAGTCACTATATTAAAGGGAAGGTCCAAATCCAATGACTTTGTAACCAAACATCCGTAAATATTGCAACTTAAGTCAACAGAAGTTAATATGTATCACCAGATATAGCATGCAGTCAGAATTAGTCACTATATTAAAGGGAAGGTCCAAATCCAATGACTTTGTAACCAAACATCCGTAAATATTCCAATTTAAGTCAACAAAATTAACATGTATCACCAGTTGTAGCATGCAGTCAGAATTAGTCACTATATTAAAGGGAAGGTCCAAATCCAATGACTTTGTAACCAAACATCCGTAAATATTCCAATTTAAGTCAACAGAAGTTAATATGTATCACCAGATGTAGCATGCAGTCAGAATTAGTCACTATATTAAAGGGAAGGTCCAAATCCAATGACTTTGTAACCAAACATCCGTAAATATTCCAATTTAAGTCAACAGAAGTTAATATGTATCACCAGATATAGCATTCAGTCAGAATTAGTCACTATATTAAAGGGAAGGTCCAAATCCAATGACTTTGTAACCAAACATCCGTAAATATTGCAACTTAAGTCAACAGAAGTTAATATGTATCACCAGATATAGCATGCAGTCAGAATTAGTCACTATATTAACGGGAAGGTCCAAATCAAATGACTTTGTAACCAAACATCCGTAAATATTCCAATTTAAGTCAACAGAAGTCAATATGTATCACCAGATATAACATGCAGTCAGAATTAGTCACTATATTAAAGGGTAGGTCCAAATCCAATGACTTTGTAACAAAACATCCGTAAATATTCCAATTTAAGTCAACAGAAGTCAATATATATCACCAGATATAGCATGCAGTCAGAATTAGTCACTATATTAAAGGGAAGGTCCACATCCAATGACTTTGTAACAAAACATCCGTAAATATTCCAATTTAAGTCAACAGAAGTTAATATATATCACCAGATGTAGCATGCATTCAGAATTAGTCACTATATTAAAGGGAAGGTCCAAATCCAATGACTTTGTAACAAAACATCCGTAAATATTCCAATTTAAGTCAACAGAAGTTAATATGTATCACCAGATGTAGCATTCAGTCAGAAGTAGTCACTATATTAAAGGGAAGGTCCAAATCCAATGACTTTGTAACCAAACATCCGTGAATATTCCAATTTAAGTCAACAGAAGTCAATATATATCACCAGATGTAGCATGCATTCAGAATTAGTCACTATATTAAAGGGAAGGTCCAAATCCAATGACTTTGTAACAAAACATCCGTAAATATTCCAATTTAAGTCAACAGAAGGTTATATGTATCACCAGATGTAGCATTCAGTCAGAAGTAGTCACTATATTAAAGGGAAGGTCCAAATCCAATGACTTTGTAACCAAACATCCGTAAATATTCCAATTTAAGTCAACAGAAGTTAATATGTATCACCAGATGTAGCATTCAGTCAGAAGTAGTCACTATATTAAAGGGTAGGTCCAAATCCAATGACTTTGTAACCAAACATCCGTGAATATTCCAATTTCAGTCAACAGAAGTTAATATGTATCACCAGATGTAGCATTCAGTCAGAAGTAGTCACTATATTAACGGGAAGGTCCAAATCCAATGACTTTGTAACCAAACATCCGTAAATATTCCAATTTAAGTCAACAGAAGTTAATATGTATCACCAGATGTAGCATTCAGTCAGAAGTAGTCACTATATTAAAGGGAAGGTCCAAATCCAATGACTTTGTAACCAAACATCCGTGAATATTCCAATTTAAGTCAACAGAAGTCAATATATATCACCAGATGTAGCATGCATTAAGAATTAGTCACTATATTAAAGGGAAGGTCCAAATCCAATGACTTTGTAACAAAACATCCGTAAATATTCCAATTTAAGTCAACAGAAGTTAATATGTATCACCAGATGTAGCATTCAGTCAGAAGTAGTCACTATATTAAAGGGAAGGTAAAATTCCAATGACTTTGTAATCAAACATCCGTAAATATTCCAATTTAAGTCAACAGAAGTTAATATGTATCACCAGATGTAGCATTCAGTCAGAAGTAGTCACTATATTAAAGGGAAGGTCTAAATTCAATGACTTTGTAACCAAACATCCGTGAATATTCCAATTTAAGTCAACAGAAGTTAATATGTATCACCAGATGTAGCATTCAGTCAGAAGTAGTCACTATATTAAAAGGAAATTCCAAATCCAACGACTTTTTAACCAAACATCCGTAAATATTCCAATTTAAATCAACAGAAGTTAATATGTATCACCAGATATAGCATTCAGTCAGAATTAGTCACTATATTAAGGAGAAGGTCCAAATCCAATGACTTTGAAACCAAATATCCGTAAATATTCCAATTTAAGTCAACAGAAGTTAATATGTATCACCAGATATAGCATTCAGTCAGAATTAGTCACTATATTAAAGGGAAGGTCCAAATCCAATGACTTTGTAACCAAACATCCGTAAATATTCCAATTTAAGTCAACAGAAGTTAATATGTATCACCAGAAATAGCATTCAGTCAGAATTAGTCACTATATTAAAGGGAAGGTCCAAATCCAATGACTTTGTAACCAAACATCCGTAAATATTCCAATTTAAGTCAACAGAAGTTAATATGTATCACCAGATGTAGCATTCAGTCAGAATTAGTCACTATATTAAAGGGAAGGTCCAAATCCAATGACTTTGTAACCAAACATCCGTGAAAATTACAATTTAAGTCAACAGAAGTCAACATGTATCACCAGATATAGCATGCAGTTAGAATTAGTCACTATATTAAAGAGAAGGCCCAAATCCAATGACTTGGTAACCAAACATCCGTAAATATCCCTGTTTAAGTCAACAGAAGTCAATATGTATCACCAGATGTAGCATGCAATCAGAATTAATAACTATAAAAAAGGGAAGGCCTAAATCCAATGACTTGGAAACCAAACATCCGTAAATATTCCAGTTTAAGTCAACAGAAGTCAATATGTATCACCAGATGTAGCATGCAGTCAGAATTAGTCACTATATTAAAGGGAAGGCCCAAATCTAATGAATTGGTAACCAAACATCCGTAAATAATCCAGTTTAAGTCAACAGAAGTCAATATGTATCACCAGATGTAGCATGCAGTCAGAATTAGTCACTATATTAAAGGGAAGGCCCAAATCCAATGACTTGGTAACCAAACATCCGTAAATATTCCAGTTTAAGTAAACAGAAGTCAATATGTATCACCAGATGTAGCATGCAGTCAGAAGTAGTCACTATATTAAAGGGAAGGCCCAAATCCAATGACTTGGTAACCAAACATCCGTAAATATTCCAGTTTAAGTCAACAGAAGTCAATATGTATCACCAGATGTAGCATGCAGTCAGAATTAGTTACTATATTTAAGGGAAGGCCCAAATCCAATGACTTGTAACTAAACATCCGTAAATATTCCAGTTTAAGTCAACAGAAGTCAATATGTATCACCAGATGTAGCATGCAGTCAGAATTAATCACTATATTTAAGGGAAGGCCCAAATCCAATGACTTGTAACTAAACATCCGTAAATATTCCAGTTTAAGTCAACAGAAGTCAATATGTATCACCAGATGTAGCATGCAGTCAGAATTAGTCACTATATTAAAGGGAAGGTCCAAATCCAATGACTTTGTAACAAAACATCCGTAAATTTTCCAATTTAAGTCAACAGAAGTTAATATGTATCACCAGATGTAGCATGCATTCAGAATTAGTCACTATATTTAAGGGAAGGCCCAAATCCAATGACTTGTAACTAAACATCCGCAAATATTCCAGTTTAAGTCAACAGAAGTCAATATGTATCACCAGATGTAGCTTGCAGTCAGAATTAGTCACTATATTTAAGGGAAGGCCCAAATCCAATGACTTGTAACTAAACATCCGTAAATATTCCAGTTTAAGTCAACAGAAGTCAATATGTATCACCAGATGTAGCATGCAGTCAGAATTAGTCACTATATTTAAGGGAAGGCCCAAATCCAAAGACTTGTAACTAAACATCCGTAAATATTCCAGTTTAAGTCAACAGAAGTCAATATGTATCACCAGATGTAGCATGCAGTCAGAATTAGTCACTATATTTAAGGGAAGGCCCAAATCCAATGACTTGTAACTAAACATCAGTAAATATTCCAGTTTAAGTCAACAGAAGTCAATATGTATCACCAGATGTAGCATGCAGTCAGAATTAGTCACTATATTTAAGGGAAGGCCAAAATCCAATGACTTGTAACTAAACATCCGTAAATATTCCAGTTTAGGTCAACAGAAGTCAATATGTATCACCAGATGTAGCATGCAGTCAGAATTAGTCACTATATTAAAGGGAAGGTCCAAATCCAATGACTTTTTAACAAAACATCCGTAAATATTCCAGATAAAGTCAACAGAATTTAATATGTATCACCAGATGTAGCATGCAGTCAGAATTAGTCACTATATTAAAGGGAAGGTCCAAATCCAATGACTTTGTAACAAAACATCCGTAAATTTTCCAATTTAAGTCAACAGAAGTTAATATGTATCACCAGATGTAGCATGCAGTCAGAATTAGTCACTATATTAAAGGGAAGGTCCAAATCCAATGACTTTGTAACAAAACATCCGTAAATTTTCCAATTTAAGTCAACAGAAGTTAATATGTATCACCAGATGTAGCACGCATTCAGATATAGTCACTATATTTAAGGGAAGGCCCAAATCCAATGACTTTGTAACAAAACATCCGTAAATATTCCAGTTTAAGTCAACAGAAGTCAATATGTATCACCAGATGTAGCATGCAGTCAGAATTAGTCACTATATTAAAAAGAAGGTCCAAATCCAATGACTTTGTAACAAAACATCCGTAAATTTTCCAATTTAAGTCAACAGAAGTTAATATGTATCACCAGATGTAGCATGCAGTCAGAATTAGTCACTATATTAAAGGGAAGGTCCAAATCCAATGACTTTGTAACAAAACATCCGTAAATTTTCCAATTAAGTCAACAGAAGTTAATATGTATCACCAGATGTAGCATGCATTCAGAATTAGTCACTATATTTAAGGGAAGGCCCAAATCCAAAGACTTTGTAACAAAACATCTGTAAATATTCCAGTTTAAGTCAACAGAAGTCAATATGTATCACCAGATGTAGCATGCAGTCAGAATTAGTCACTATATTAAAGGGAAGGTCCAAATCCAATGACTTTGTAACAAAACATCCGTAAATTTTCCAATTTAAGTCAACAGAAGTTAATATGTATCACCAGATGTAGCACGCATTCAGATATAGTCACTATATTTAAGGGAAGGCCCAAATCCAATGACTTTGTAACAAAACATCCGTAAATATTCCAGTTTAAGTCAACAGAAGTCAATATGTATCACCAGATGTAGCATGCAGTCAGAATTAGTCACTATATTAAAAAGAAGGTCCAAATCCAATGACTTTGTAACAAAACATCCGTAAATATTCCAATTTAAGTCAACAGAAGGTCATATGTATCACCAGATGTAGCATACAGTCAGAATTAGTCACTATATTAAATTGAAGGTCCAAATCCAATGACTTTGTAACAAAACATCCGTAAATTTTCCAATTTAAGTCAACAGAAGTTAATATGTATCACCAGATGTAGCATGCATTCAGAATTAGTCACTATATTTAAGGGAAGGCCCAAATCCAATGACTTGTAACTAAACATCCGTAAATATTCCAGTTTAAGTCAACCGAAGTCAATATGTATCACCAGATGTAGCATGCAGTCAGAATTAGTCACTATATTTAAGGGAAGGCACAAATCCAATGACTTGTAACTAAACATCCGTAAATATTCCAGTTTAAGTCAACAGAAGTTAATATGTATCACCAGATGTAGCATGCAGTCAGAATTAGTCACTATATTAAAGGGAAGGTCCAAATCCAATGACTTTGTAACAAAACATCCGTAAATTTTCCAATTTAAGTCAACAAAAGTTAATATGTATCACCAGATGTAGCATGCAGTCAGAATTAGTCACTATATTAGAGGGAAGGTCCAAATCCAATGACTTTGTAACAAAACATCCGTAAATTTTCCAATTTAAGTCAACAGAGTCAATATGTATCACCAGATGTTGCATGCATTCAGAATTAGTCACTATATTTAAGGGAAGGCCCAAATCCAATGACTTGTAACTAAACATCCGTAAATTTTCCAATTTAAGTCAACAGAAGTTAATATGTATCACCAGATGTAGCATTCAGTCAGACGTAGTCACTATATTAAAGGGAAGGTCCAAATCCAATGACTTTGTAACAAAACATCCATAAATACTCCAATTTAAGTCAACAGAAGTTAATATGTATCACCAGATGTAGCATTCAGTCAGAAGTAGTCACTATATTAAAGGGAAGGTCCAAATCCAATGACTTTGTAACAAAACATCCGTAAATATTCCAATTTAAGTCAACAGAAGTTAATATGTATCACCAGATGTAGCATTCAGTCAGAAGTAGTCACTATATTAAAGGGAAGGTCCAAATCCAATGACTTTGTAACAAAACATCCGTAAATATTCCAATTAAAGTCAACAGCAGTTAATATGTATCACCAGATGTAGCATTCAGTCAGAAGTAGTCACTATATTAAAGGGAAGGTCCAAATCCAATGACTTTGTAACAAAACATCCGTAAATATTCCAATTTAAGTCAACAGAAGTTAATATGTATCACCAGATGTAGCATGCACTCAGAATTAGTCACTATATTAAAGGGAAGGTCCAAATCCAATGACTTTGTAACAAAACATCCGTAAATTTTCCAATATAAGTCAACAGAAGTTAATATGTATCACCAGATGTAGCACGCATTCAGATATAGTCACTATATTTAAGGGAAGGCCCAAATCCAATGACTTTGTAACAAAACATCCGTAAATATTCCAGTTTAAGTCAACAGAAGTCAATATGTATCACCAGATGTAGCATGCAGTCAGAATTAGTCACTATATTAAAAAGAAGGTCCAAATCCAATGACTTTGTAACAAAACATCCGTAAATATTCCAATTTAAGTCAACAGAAGTTAATATGTATCACCAGATGTAGCATACAGTCAGAATTAGTCACTATATTAAAGGGAAGGTCCAAATCCAATGACTTTGTAACAAAACATCCGTAAATTTTCCAATTTAAGTCAACAGAAGTTAATATGTATCACCAGATGTAGCATGCAGGCAGAATTAGTCGCTATATTAAAGGGAAGGTCCAAATCCAATGACTTTGTAACAAAACATCCGTAAATTTTCCAATTAAGTCAACAGAAGTTAATATGTATCACCAGATGTAGCATGCATTCAGAATTAGTCACTATATTTAAGGGAAGGCCCAAATCCAAAGACTTTGTAACAAAACATCTGTAAATATTCCAGTTTAAGTCAACAGAAGTCAATATGTATCACCAGATGTAGCATGCAGTCAGAATTAGTCACTATATTAAAGGGAAGGTCCAAATCCAATGACTTTGTAACAAAACATCCGTAAATTTTCCAATTTAAGTCAACAGAAATTAATATGTATCACCAGATGTAGCACGCATTCAGATATAGTCACTATATTTAAGGGAAGGCCCAAATCCAATGACTTTGTAACAAAACATCCGTAAATATTCCAGTTTAAGTCAACAGAAGTCAATATGTATCACCAGATGTAGCATGCAGTCAGAATTAGTCACTATATTAAAAAGAAGGTCCAAATCCAATGACTTTGTAACAAAACATCCGTAAATATTCCAATTTAAGTCAACAGAAGTTAATATGTATCACCAGATGTAGCATACAGTCAGAATTAGTCACTATATTAAATTGAAGGTCCAAATCCAATGACTTTGTAACAAAACATCCGTAAATTTTCCAATTTAAGTCAACAGAAGTTAATATGTATCACCAGATGTAGCATGCATTCAGAATTAGTCACTATATTTAAGGGAAGGCCCAAATCCAATGACTTGTAACTAAACATCCGTAAATATTCCAGTTTAAGTCAACCGAAGTCAATATGTATCACCAGATGTAGCATGCAGTCAGAATTAGTCACTATATTTAAGGGAAGGCACAAATCCAATGACTTGTAACTAAACATCCGTAAATATTCCAGTTTAAGTCAACAGAAGTTAATATGTATCACCAGATGTAGCATGCAGTCAGAATTAGTCACTATATTAAAGGGAAGGTCCAAATCCAATGACTTTGTAACAAAACATCCGTAAATTTTCCAATTTAAGTCAACAAAAGTTAATATGTATCACCAGATGTAGCATGCAGTCAGAATTAGTCACTATATTAGAGGGAAGGTCCAAATCCAATGACTTTGTAACAAAACATCCGTAAATTTTCCAATTTAAGTCAACAGAGTCAATATGTATCACCAGATGTTGCATGCATTCAGAATTAGTCACTATATTTAAGGGAAGGCCCAAATCCAATGACTTGTAACTAAACATCCGTAAATTTTCCAATTTAAGTCAACAGAAGTTAATATGTATCACCAGATGTAGCATTCAGTCAGACGTAGTCACTATATTAAAGGGAAGGTCCAAATCCAATGACTTTGTAACAAAACATCCATAAATACTCCAATTTAAGTCAACAGAAGTTAATATGTATCACCAGATGTAGCATTCAGTCAGAAGTAGTCACTATATTAAAGGGAAGGTCCAAATCCAATGACTTTGTAACAAAACATCCGTAAATATTCCAATTTAAGTCAACAGAAGTTAATATGTATCACCAGATGTAGCATTCAGTCAGAAGTAGTCACTATATTAAAGGGAAGGTCCAAATCCAATGACTTTGTAACAAAACATCCGTAAATATTCCAATTAAAGTCAACAGCAGTTAATATGTATCACCAGATGTAGCATTCAGTCAGAAGTAGTCACTATATTAAAGGGAAGGTCCAAATCCAATGACTTTGTAACAAAACATCCGTAAATATTCCAATTTAAGTCAACAGAAGTTAATATGTATCACCAGATGTAGCATGCACTCAGAATTAGTCACTATATTAAAGGGAAGGTCCAAATCCAATGACTTTGTAACAAAACATCCGTAAATTTTCCAATATAAGTCAACAGAAGTTAATATGTATCACCAGATGTAGCATGCATTCAGATATAGTCACTATATTTAAGGGAAGGCCCAAATCCAATGACTTGTAACTAAACATCCGTAAATATTCCAGTTTAAGTCAACAGAAGACAATATGTATCACCAGATGTAGCATGCAGTCAGAATTAGTCACTATATTTAAGGGAAGGCTCAAATCCAATGACTTGTAACTAAACATCCGTAAATATTCCAGTTTAAGTCAACAGAAGTCAATATGTATCACCAGATGTAGCATGCAGTCAGAAGTAGTCACTATATTAAAGGGAAGGTCCAAATCCAATGACGTTTTAACCAAACATCCGTGAATATTCCAATTTAAGTCAACAGAAGTTAATATGTATCACCAGATGTAGCATGCAGTCAGAATTAGTCACTATATTAAAGGGAAGGTCCAAATCCAATGACTTTGTAACAAAACATCCGTAAATTTTCCAATTTAAGTCAACAGAAGTTAATATGTATCACCAGATGTAGCATGCATTCAGAATTAGTCACTATATTAAAGGGAAGGTCCAAATCCAATGACTTTGTAACAAAACATTCGTAAATTTTCCAATTTAAGTCAACAGAAGTTAATATGTATCACCAGATGTAGCATTCAGTCAGAAATAGTCACTATATTAAAGGGAAGGTCCAAATCCAATGACTTTGTAACAAAACATCCATAAATACTCCAATTTAAGTCAACAGAAGTTAATATGTATCACCAGATGTAGCATGCATTCAGAATTAGTCACTATATTAAAGGGAAGGTCCAAATCCAATGACTTTGTAACAAAACATCCGTAAATTTTCCAATTTAAGTCAACAGAAGTTAATATGTATCACCAGATGTAGCATGCATTCAGAATTAGTCACTATATTAAAGGGAAGGTCCAAATCCAATGACTTTGTAACAAAACATTCGTAAATTTTCCAATTTAAGTCAACAGAAGTTAATATGTATCACCAGATGTAGCATTCAGTCAGAAATAGTCACTATATTAAAGGGAAGGTCCAAATCCAATGACTTTGTAACAAAACATCCATAAATACTCCAATTTAAGTCAACAGAAGTTAATATGTATCACCAGATGTAGCATTCAGTCAGAAGTAGTCACTATATTAAAGGGAAGGTCCAAATCCAATGACTTTGTAACAAAACATCCGTAAATATTCCAATTTAAGTCAACAGAAGTTAATATGTATCACCAGATGTAGCATTCAGTTTGAAGTAGTCACTATATTAAAGGGAAGGTCCAAATCCAATGACTTTGTAACAAAACATCCGTAAATATTCCAATTTAAGTCAACAGAAGTTAATATGTATCACCAGATGTAGCATTCAGTTTGAAGTAGTCACTATATTAAAGGGAAGGTCCAAATCCAATGACTTTGTAACAAAACATCCGTGAATATTCCAATTTAAGTCAACAGAAGTTAATATATATCACCAGATGTAGCATGCACTCAGAATTAGTCATTATATTAAAGGGAATGTCCAAATCCAATGACTTTGTAACCAAACATCCGTGAGTATTCCAATTTAAGTCAACAGAAGTCAATATATATCACCAGATGTAGCATGCACTCAGAATTAGTCACTATATTAAAGGGAAGGTCCAAATCCAATGACTTTGTAACCAAACATCCGTGAATATTCCAATTTAAGTCAACAGAAGTCGATATATATCACCAGATGTAGCATGCACTCAGAATTAGTCACTATATTAAAGGGAAGGTCCAAATCCAATGACTTTGTAACAAAACATCCGTGAATATTCCAATTTAAGTCAACAGAAGTTAATATGTATCACCAGATGTAGCATTCAGTCAGAAGTAGTCAGTATATTAAAGGGAAGGTCCAAATCCAATGACTTTGTAACCAAACATCCGTAAATATTCCAGTTTAAGTCAACAGAACTTAATATGTATCACCAGATGTAGCATTCAGTCAGAAGTAGTCACTATATTAAAGGGAAGGTTCAAATCCAATGACTTTGTAACCAAACATCCGTAAATATTCCAGTTTAAGTCAACAGAAGTTAATATGTATCACCAGATGTAGCATTCAGTCAGAAGTAGTCACTATATTAAAGTGAAGGTCCAAATCCAATGACTTTGTAACAAAACATCCGTAAATATTCCAATTTAAGTCAACAGAAGTTAATATGTATCACCAGATGTAGCATTCAGTCAGAAGTAGTCACTATATTAAAGGGAAGGTCCAAATCCAATGACTTTGTAACAAAACATCCGTGAATATTCCAATTTAAGTCAACAGAAATTTAATATGTATCACCAGATATAGCATTCAGTCAGAAGTAGTCACTATATTAAAAGGAAGGTCCAAATTCAATGACTTTGTAACCAAACATCCGTGAATATTCCAATTTAAGTCAACAGAAGTCAATATATATCACCAGATGTAGCATGCACTCAGAATTAGTCACTATATTAAAGGGAAGGTCCAAATCCAATGACTTTGTAACCAAACATCCGTGAATATTCCAATTTAAGTCAACAGAAGTCAATATATATCACCAGATGTAGCATGCACTCAGAATTAGTCACTATATTAAAAGGAAGGTCCAAATCCAATGACTTTGTAACAAAACATCCGTGAATATTCCAATTTAAGTCAACAGAAGTTAATATTTATCACCAGATGTAGCATTCAGTCAGAAGTAGTCACTATATTAAAGGAAAGGTCCAAATCCAATGACTTTGTAACCAAACATCCGTAAATATTCCAGTTTAAGTCAACAGAAGTTAATATGTATCACCAGATGTAGCATTCAGTCAGAAGTAGTCACTATATTAAAGGGAAGGTCCAAATCCAATGACTTTGTAACAAAACATCCGTAAATTTTCCAATTTAAGTCAACAGAAGTTAATATGTATCACCAGATGTAGCATTCAGTCAGACGTAGTCACTATATTAAAGGGGAGGTCCAAATCCAATGACTTTGTAACAAAACATCCGTAAATTTTCCAATTTAAGTCAACAGAAGTTAATATGTATCACCAGATGTAGCATTCAGTCAGACGTAGTCACTATATTAAAGGGAAGGTCCAAAACCAATGACTTTGTAACAAAACATCCATAAATACTCCAATTTAAGTCAACAGAAGTTAATATGTATCACCAGATGTAGCATTCAGTCAGAAGTAGTCACTATATTAAAGGGAAGGTCCAAATCCAATGACTTTGTAACAAAACATCCGTAAATATTCCAATTTAAGTCAACAGAAGTTAATATGTACCACCAGATGTAGCATTCAGTCAGAAGTAGTTACTATATTAAAGGAAAGGTCCAAATCCAATGACTTTGTAACAAAACATCCGTGAATATTCCAATTTAAGTCAACAGAAGTTAATATGTATCACCAGATATATCATTCAGTCAGAAGTAGTCACTATATTAAAGGGAAGGTCCAAATTCAATGACTTTGTAACCAAACATCCGTGAATATTCCAATTTAAGTCAACAGAAGTCAATATATATCACCAGATGTAGCATGCACTCAGAATTAGTCACTATATTAAAGGGAAGGTCCAAATCCAATGACTTTGTAACCAAACATCCGTGAATATTCTAATTTAAGTCAACAGAAGTAAATATATATCACCAGATGTAGCATGCACTCAGAATTAGTCACTATATTAAAGGGAAGGTCCAAATCCAATGACTTTGTAACCAAACATCCGTGAATATTCCAATTTAAGTCAACAGAAGCCAATATATATCACCAGATGTAGCATGCACTCAGAATTAGTCACTATATTGAAGGGAAGGTCCAAATCCAATGACTTTGTAACCAAACATCCGTGAATATTCCAATTTAAGTCAACAGAAGTCAATATATATCACCAGATGTAGCATGCACTCAGAATTAGTCACTATATTAAAGGGAAGGTCAAATCCAATGACTTTGTAACAAAACATCCGTGAATATTCCAATTTAAGTCAACAGAAGTCAATATGTATCACCAGATGTAGCATTCAGTCAGAAGTGGTCACTATATTAAAGGGAAGGTCCAAATTCAATGACTTTGTAACCAAACATCCGTGAATATTCCAATTTAAGTCAACAGAAGTTAATATGTATCACCAGATGTAGCATTCAGTCAGAAGTAGTCACTATATTAAAGGGAAGGTCCAAATCCAATGACTTTGTAACCAAATATCCGTGAATATTCCAATTTAAGTCAACAGAAGTCAATATATATCACCAGATGTAGCATGCATTCAGAATTAGTCACTATATTAAAGGGAAGGTCCAAATCCAATGACTTTGTAACCAAACATCCTTGAATATTCCAATTTAAGTCAACAGAAGTTAATATGTATCCCCAGATGTAGCATTCAGTCAGAAGTAGTCACTATATTAAAGGGAAGGTCCAAATCCAATGACTTTGTAACAAAACATCCGTAAATATTCCAATTTAAGTCAACAGAAGTCAATATGTATCACCAGATGTAGCATGCATTCAGAATTAGTCACTATAATAAAGGGAAGGTCCAAATCCAATGACTTTGTAACAAAACATCCGTAAATTTTCCAATATAAGTCAACAGAAGTCGACATGTATCACCAGATATAACATGCAGTCAGAATTAGTCACTATATTTAAGGGAAGACCCAAATCCACTGACTTTGTAACCAAACATCCGTAGCTATTCCAATTTAAGTCAACAGAAGTCAACATGTATCACCAGATATAGCATGCAGTCAGAATTAGTCACTATATTAAAGGGAAGGCCCAAATCCAATGACTTGGTAACCAAACATCCGTAAATATTCCTGTTTAAGTCAACAGAAGTCAATATGTATCACCAGATGTAGCATGCAGTCAGAATTAGTCACTATATTAGAGGGAAGGTCCAAATCCAATGAACTTGTAACAAAACATCCGTAAATTTTCCAATTTAAGTCAACAGAAGTTAATATGTATCACCAGATGTTGCATGCATTCAGAAATAGTCACTATATTTAAGGGAAGGCCCAAATCCAATAACTTGTAACTAAACATCCGTAAATATTCCAGTTTAAGTCAACAGAAGACAATATGTATCACCAAATGTAGCATGCAGTCAGAATTAGTCACTATATTAAAGGGAAGGTCCAAATCCAATGACTTTGTAACAAAACATCCGTAAATTTTCCAATTTAAGTCAACAGAAGTTAATATGTATCACCAGATGTAGCATTCAGTCAGAAGTAGTCACTATATTAAAGGGAAGGTCCAAATCCAATGACTTTGTAACAAAACATCCGTAAATATTCCAATTTAAGTCAACAGAAGTTAATATGTATCACCAGATGTAGCATTCAGTCAGAAGTAGTCACTATATTAAAGGGAAGGTCCAAATCCAATGACTTTGTAACAAAACATCCGTAAATATTCCAATTAAAGTCAACAGCAGTTAATATGTATCACCAGATGTAGCATTCAGTCAGAAGTAGTCACTATATTAAAGGGAAGGTCCAAATCCAATGACTTTGTAACAAAACATCCGTAAATATTCCAATTTAAGTCAACAGAAGTTAATATGTATCACCAGATGTAGCATGCATTCAGAATTAGTCACTATAATAAAGGGAAGGTCCAAATCCAATGACTTTGTAACAAAACATCCGTAAATTTTCCAATATAAGTCAACAGAAGTTAATATGTATCACCAGATGTAGCATGCATTCAGATATAGTCACTATATTTAAGGGAAGGCCCAAATCCAATGACTTGTAACTAAACATCCGTAAATATTCCAGTTTAAGTCAACAGAAGACAATATGTATCACCAGATGTAGCATGCAGTCAGAATTAGTCACTATATTTAAGGGAAGGCTCAAATCCAATGACTTGTAACTAAACATCCGTAAATATTCCAGTTTAAGTCAACAGAAGTCAATATGTATCACCAGATGTAGCATGCAGTCAGAAGTAGTCACTATATTAAAGGGAAGGTCCAAATCCAATGACGTTTTAACCAAACATCCGTGAATATTCCAATTTAAGTCAACAGAAGTCAATATGTATCACCAGATGTAGCATTCAGTCAGAAGTAGTCACTATATTAAAGAGAAGGTCGAAATTCAATGACTTTGTAACCAAACATCCGTGAATATTCCAATTTAAGTACACAGAAGTTAATATGTATCACCAGATGTAGCATGCATTCAGAATTAGTCACTATATTAAAGGGAAGGTCCAAATCCAATGACTTTGTAACAAAACATCCGTAAATTTTCCAATTTAAGTCAACAGAAGTTAATATGTATCACCAGATGTAGCATGCATTCAGAATTAGTCACTATATTAAAGGGAAGGTCCAAATCCAATGACTTTGTAACAAAACATTCGTAAATTTTCCAATTTAAGTCAACAGAAGTTAATATGTATCACCAGATGTAGCATTCAGTCAGAAATAGTCACTATATTAAAGGGAAGGTCCAAATCCAATGACTTTGTAACAAAACATCCATAAATACTCCAATTTAAGTCAACAGAAGTCAATATGTATCACCAGATGTAGCATTCAGTCAGAAGTAGTCACTATATTAAAGGGAAGGTCCAAATCCAATGACTTTGTAACAAAACATCCGTAAATATTCCAATTTAAGTCAACAGAAGTTAATATGTATCACCAGATGTAGCATTCAGTTTGAAGTAGTCACTATATTAAAGGGAAGGTCCAAATCCAATGACTTTGTAACCAAACATCCGTGAATATTCCAATTTAAGTCAACAGAAGTCAATATATATCACCAGATGTAGCATGCACTCAGAATTAGTCACTATATTAAAGGGAAGGTCCAAATCCAATGACTTTGTAACAAAACATCCGTGAATATTCCAATTTAAGTCAACAGAAGTTAATATGTATCACCAGATGTAGCATTCAGTCAGAAGTAGTCACTATATTAAAGGGAAGGTCCAAATCCAATGACTTTGTAACCAAACATCCGTAAATAATCCAGTTTAAGTCAACAGAAGTTAATATGTATCACCAGATGTAGCATTCAGTCAGAAGTAGTCACTATATTAAAGGGAAGGTCCAAATCCAATGACTTTGTAACCAAATATCCGTGAATATTCCAATTTAAGTCAACAGAAGTCAATATATATCACCAGATGTAGCATGCATTCAGAATTAGTCACTATATTAAAGGGAAGGTCCAAATCCAATGACTTTGTAACCAAACATCCGTGAATATTCCAATTTAAGTCAACAGAAGTTAATATGTATCCAAAGATGTAGCATTCAGTCAGAAGTAGTCACTATATTAAAGGGAAGGTCCAAATCCAATGACTTTGTAACAAAACATCCGTAAATATTCCAATTTAAGTCAACAGAAGTCAATATGTATCACCAGATGTAGCATGCATTCAGAATTAGTCACTATAATAAAGGGAAGGTCCAAATCCAATGACTTTGTAACAAAACATCCGTAAATTTTCCAATATAAGTCAACAGAAGTCGACATGTATCACCAGATATAACATGCAGTCAGAATTAGTCACTATATTTAAGGGAAGACCCAAATCCACTGACTTTGTAACCAAACATCCGTAGCTATTCCAATTTAAGTCAACAGAAGTCAACATGTATCACCAGATATAGCATGCAGTCAGCATTAGTCACTATATTAAAGGGAAGGCCCAAATCCAATGACTTGGTAACCAAACATCCGTAAATATTCCTGTTTAAGTCAACAGAAGTCAATATGTATCACCAGATGTAGCATGCAGTCAGAATTAGTCACTATATTAGAGGGAAGGTCCAAATCCAATGAACTTGTAACAAAACATCCGTAAATTTTCCAATTTAAGTCAACAGAAGTCAATATGTATCACCAGATGTTGCATGCATTCAGAATTAGTCACTATATTTAAGGGAAGGCCCAAATCCAATGACTTGTAACTAAACATCCGTAAATATTCCAGTTTAAGTCAACAGAAGACAATATGTATCACCAGATGTAGCATGCAGTCAGAATTAGTCACTATATTAAAGGGAAGGTCCAAATCCAATGACTTTGTAACAAAACATCCGTAAATTTTCCAATTTAAGTCAACAGAAGTTAATATGTATCACCAGATGTAGCATGCATTCAGAATTAGTCACTATATTAAAGGGAAGGTCCAAATCCAATGACTTTGTAACAAAACATCCGTAAATTTTCCAATTTAAGTCAACAAAAGTTAATATGTATCACCAGATGTAGCATTCAGTCAGACGTAGTCACTATATTAAAGGGAAGGTCCAAATCCAATGACTTTGTAACAAAACATCCATAAATACTCCAATTTAAGTCAACAGAAGTTAATATGTATCACCAGATGTAGCATTCAGTCAGAAGTAGTCACTATATTAAAGGGAAGGTCCAAATCCAATGACTTTGTAACAAAACATCCGTGAATATTCCAATTTAAGTCAACAGAAATTAATATGTATCACCAGATATAGCATTCAGTCAGAAGTAGTCACTATATTAAAAGGAAGGTCCAAATTCAATGACTTTGTAACCAAACATCCGTGAATATTCCAATTTAAGTCAACAGAAGTCAATATATATCACCAGATGTAGCATGCACTCAGAATTAGTCACTATATTAAAGGGAAGGTCCAAATCCAATGACTTTGTAACCAAACATCCGTGAATATTCCAATTTAAGTCAACAGAAGTCAATATATATCACCAGATGTAGCATGCACTCAGAATTAGTCACTATATTAAAAGGAAGGTCCAAATCCAATGACTTTGTAACAAAACATCCGTGAATATTCCAATTTAAGTCAACAGAAGTTAATATTTATCACCAGATGTAGCATTCAGTCAGAAGTAGTCACTATATTAAAGGAAAGGTCCAAATCCAATGACTTTGTAACCAAACATCCGTAAATATTCCAGTTTAAGTCAACAGAAGTTAATATGTATCACCAGATGTAGCATTCAGTCAGAAGTAGTCACTATATTAAAGGGAAGGTCCAAATCCAATGACTTTGTAACAAAACATCCGTAAATTTTCCAATTTAAGTCAACAGAAGTTAATATGTATCACCAGATGTAGCATTCAGTCAGACGTAGTCACTATATTAAAGGGGAGGTCCAAATCCAATGACTTTGTAACAAAACATCCGTAAATTTTCCAATTTAAGTCAACAGAAGTTAATATGTATCACCAGATGTAGCATTCAGTCAGACGTAGTCACTATATTAAAGGGAAGGTCCAAAACCAATGACTTTGTAACAAAACATCCATAAATACTCCAATTTAAGTCAACAGAAGTTAATATGTATCACCAGATGTAGCATTCAGTCAGAAGTAGTCACTATATTAAAGGGAAGGTCCAAATCCAATGACTTTGTAACAAAACATCCGTAAATATTCCAATTTAAGTCAACAGAAGTTAATATGTACCACCAGATGTAGCATTCAGTCAGAAGTAGTTACTATATTAAAGGAAAGGTCCAAATCCAATGACTTTGTAACAAAACATCCGTGAATATTCCAATTTAAGTCAACAGAAGTTAATATGTATCACCAGATATATCATTCAGTCAGAAGTAGTCACTATATTAAAGGGAAGGTCCAAATTCAATGACTTTGTAACCAAACATCCGTGAATATTCCAATTTAAGTCAACAGAAGTCAATATATATCACCAGATGTAGCATGCACTCAGAATTAGTCACTATATTAAAGGGAAGGTCCAAATCCAATGACTTTGTAACCAAACATCCGTGAATATTCTAATTTAAGTCAACAGAAGTAAATATATATCACCAGATGTAGCATGCACTCAGAATTAGTCACTATATTAAAGGGAAGGTCCAAATCCAATGACTTTGTAACCAAACATCCGTGAATATTCCAATTTAAGTCAACAGAAGCCAATATATATCACCAGATGTAGCATGCACTCAGAATTAGTCACTATATTGAAGGGAAGGTCCAAATCCAATGACTTTGTAACCAAACATCCGTGAATATTCCAATTTAAGTCAACAGAAGTCAATATATATCACCAGATGTAGCATGCACTCAGAATTAGTCACTATATTAAAGGGAAGGTCAAATCCAATGACTTTGTAACAAAACATCCGTGAATATTCCAATTTAAGTCAACAGAAGTCAATATGTATCACCAGATGTAGCATTCAGTCAGAAGTGGTCACTATATTAAAGGGAAGGTCCAAATTCAATGACTTTGTAACCAAACATCCGTGAATATTCCAATTTAAGTCAACAGAAGTTAATATGTATCACCAGATGTAGCATTCAGTCAGAAGTAGTCACTATATTAAAGGGAAGGTCCAAATCCAATGACTTTGTAACCAAATATCCGTGAATATTCCAATTTAAGTCAACAGAAGTCAATATATATCACCAGATGTAGCATGCATTCAGAATTAGTCACTATATTAAAGGGAAGGTCCAAATCCAATGACTTTGTAACCAAACATCCTTGAATATTCCAATTTAAGTCAACAGAAGTTAATATGTATCCCCAGATGTAGCATTCAGTCAGAAGTAGTCACTATATTAAAGGGAAGGTCCAAATCCAATGACTTTGTAACAAAACATCCGTAAATATTCCAATTTAAGTCAACAGAAGTCAATATGTATCACCAGATGTAGCATGCATTCAGAATTAGTCACTATAATAAAGGGAAGGTCCAAATCCAATGACTTTGTAACAAAACATCCGTAAATTTTCCAATATAAGTCAACAGAAGTCGACATGTATCACCAGATATAACATGCAGTCAGAATTAGTCACTATATTTAAGGGAAGACCCAAATCCACTGACTTTGTAACCAAACATCCGTAGCTATTCCAATTTAAGTCAACAGAAGTCAACATGTATCACCAGATATAGCATGCAGTCAGAATTAGTCACTATATTAAAGGGAAGGCCCAAATCCAATGACTTGGTAACCAAACATCCGTAAATATTCCTGTTTAAGTCAACAGAAGTCAATATGTATCACCAGATGTAGCATGCAGTCAGAATTAGTCACTATATTAGAGGGAAGGTCCAAATCCAATGAACTTGTAACAAAACATCCGTAAATTTTCCAATTTAAGTCAACAGAAGTTAATATGTATCACCAGATGTTGCATGCATTCAGAAATAGTCACTATATTTAAGGGAAGGCCCAAATCCAATAACTTGTAACTAAACATCCGTAAATATTCCAGTTTAAGTCAACAGAAGACAATATGTATCACCAAATGTAGCATGCAGTCAGAATTAGTCACTATATTAAAGGGAAGGTCCAAATCCAATGACTTTGTAACAAAACATCCGTAAATTTTCCAATTTAAGTCAACAGAAGTTAATATGTATCACCAGATGTAGCATTCAGTCAGAAGTAGTCACTATATTAAAGGGAAGGTCCAAATCCAATGACTTTGTAACAAAACATCCGTAAATATTCCAATTTAAGTCAACAGAAGTTAATATGTATCACCAGATGTAGCATTCAGTCAGAAGTAGTCACTATATTAAAGGGAAGGTCCAAATCCAATGACTTTGTAACAAAACATCCGTAAATATTCCAATTAAAGTCAACAGCAGTTAATATGTATCACCAGATGTAGCATTCAGTCAGAAGTAGTCACTATATTAAAGGGAAGGTCCAAATCCAATGACTTTGTAACAAAACATCCGTAAATATTCCAATTTAAGTCAACAGAAGTTAATATGTATCACCAGATGTAGCATGCATTCAGAATTAGTCACTATAATAAAGGGAAGGTCCAAATCCAATGACTTTGTAACAAAACATCCGTAAATTTTCCAATATAAGTCAACAGAAGTTAATATGTATCACCAGATGTAGCATGCATTCAGATATAGTCACTATATTTAAGGGAAGGCCCAAATCCAATGACTTGTAACTAAACATCCGTAAATATTCCAGTTTAAGTCAACAGAAGACAATATGTATCACCAGATGTAGCATGCAGTCAGAATTAGTCACTATATTTAAGGGAAGGCTCAAATCCAATGACTTGTAACTAAACATCCGTAAATATTCCAGTTTAAGTCAACAGAAGTCAATATGTATCACCAGATGTAGCATGCAGTCAGAAGTAGTCACTATATTAAAGGGAAGGTCCAAATCCAATGACGTTTTAACCAAACATCCGTGAATATTCCAATTTAAGTCAACAGAAGTCAATATGTATCACCAGATGTAGCATTCAGTCAGAAGTAGTCACTATATTAAAGAGAAGGTCGAAATTCAATGACTTTGTAACCAAACATCCGTGAATATTCCAATTTAAGTACACAGAAGTTAATATGTATCACCAGATGTAGCATGCATTCAGAATTAGTCACTATATTAAAGGGAAGGTCCAAATCCAATGACTTTGTAACAAAACATCCGTAAATTTTCCAATTTAAGTCAACAGAAGTTAATATGTATCACCAGATGTAGCATGCATTCAGAATTAGTCACTATATTAAAGGGAAGGTCCAAATCCAATGACTTTGTAACAAAACATTCGTAAATTTTCCAATTTAAGTCAACAGAAGTTAATATGTATCACCAGATGTAGCATTCAGTCAGAAATAGTCACTATATTAAAGGGAAGGTCCAAATCCAATGACTTTGTAACAAAACATCCATAAATACTCCAATTTAAGTCAACAGAAGTCAATATGTATCACCAGATGTAGCATTCAGTCAGAAGTAGTCACTATATTAAAGGGAAGGTCCAAATCCAATGACTTTGTAACAAAACATCCGTAAATATTCCAATTTAAGTCAACAGAAGTTAATATGTATCACCAGATGTAGCATTCAGTTTGAAGTAGTCACTATATTAAAGGGAAGGTCCAAATAAAATGACTTTGTAACCAAACATCCGTGAATATTCCAATTTAAGTCAACAGAAGTCAATATATATCACCAGATGTAGCATGCACTCAGAATTAGTCACTATATTAAAGGGAAGGTCCAAATCCAATGACTTTGTAACAAAACATCCGTGAATATTCCAATTTAAGTCAACAGAAGTTAATATGTATCACCAGATGTAGCATTCAGTCAGAAGTAGTCACTATATTAAAGGGAAGGTCCAAATCCAATGACTTTGTAACCAAACATCCGTAAATAATCCAGTTTAAGTCAACAGAAGTTAATATGTATCACCAGATGTAGCATTCAGTCAGAAGTAGTCACTATATTAAAGGGAAGGTCCAAATCCAATGACTTTGTAACCAAATATCCGTGAATATTCCAATTTAAGTCAACAGAAGTCAATATATATCACCAGATGTAGCATGCATTCAGAATTAGTCACTATATTAAAGGGAAGGTCCAAATCCAATGACTTTGTAACCAAACATCCGTGAATATTCCAATTTAAGTCAACAGAAGTTAATATGTATCCAAAGATGTAGCATTCAGTCAGAAGTAGTCACTATATTAAAGGGAAGGTCCAAATCCAATGACTTTGTAACAAAACATCCGTAAATATTCCAATTTAAGTCAACAGAAGTCAATATGTATCACCAGATGTAGCATGCATTCAGAATTAGTCACTATAATAAAGGGAAGGTCCAAATCCAATGACTTTGTAACAAAACATCCGTAAATTTTCCAATATAAGTCAACAGAAGTCGACATGTATCACCAGATATAACATGCAGTCAGAATTAGTCACTATATTTAAGGGAAGACCCAAATCCACTGACTTTGTAACCAAACATCCGTAGCTATTCCAATTTAAGTCAACAGAAGTCAACATGTATCACCAGATATAGCATGCAGTCAGCATTAGTCACTATATTAAAGGGAAGGCCCAAATCCAATGACTTGGTAACCAAACATCCGTAAATATTCCTGTTTAAGTCAACAGAAGTCAATATGTATCACCAGATGTAGCATGCAGTCAGAATTAGTCACTATATTAGAGGGAAGGTCCAAATCCAATGAACTTGTAACAAAACATCCGTAAATTTTCCAATTTAAGTCAACAGAAGTCAATATGTATCACCAGATGTTGCATGCATTCAGAATTAGTCACTATATTTAAGGGAAGGCCCAAATCCAATGACTTGTAACTAAACATCCGTAAATATTCCAGTTTAAGTCAACAGAAGACAATATGTATCACCAGATGTAGCATGCAGTCAGAATTAGTCACTATATTAAAGGGAAGGTCCAAATCCAATGACTTTGTAACAAAACATCCGTAAATTTTCCAATTTAAGTCAACAGAAGTTAATATGTATCACCAGATGTAGCATGCATTCAGAATTAGTCACTATATTAAAGGGAAGGTCCAAATCCAATGACTTTGTAACAAAACATCCGTAAATTTTCCAATTTAAGTCAACAAAAGTTAATATGTATCACCAGATGTAGCATTCAGTCAGACGTAGTCACTATATTAAAGGGAAGGTCCAAATCCAATGACTTTGTAACAAAACATCCATAAATACTCCAATTTAAGTCAACAGAAGTTAATATGTATCACCAGATGTAGCATTCAGTCAGAAGTAGTCACTATATTAAAGGGAAGGTCCAAATCCAATGACTTTGTAACAAAACATCCGTAAATATTCCAATTTAAGTCAACAGAAGTTAATATGTATCACCAGATGTAGCATTCAGTCAGAAGTAGTCACTATATTGAAGGGAAGGTCCAAATACAATGACTTTGTAACAAAACATCCGTAAATATTCCAATTAAAGTCAACAGCAGTTAATATGTATCACCAGATGTAGCATTCAGTCAGAAGTAGTCACTATATTAAAGGGAAGGTCCAAATCCAATGACTTTGTAACAAAACATCCGTAAATATTCCAATTTAAGTCAACAGAAGTTAATATGTATCACCAGATGTAGCATGCACTCAGAATTAGTCACTATATTAAAGGGAAGGTCCAAATCCAATGACTTTGTAACAAAACATCCGTAAATTTTCCAATATAAGTCAACAGAAGTTAATATGTATCACCAGATGTAGCATGCATTCAGATATAGTCACTATATTTAAGGGAAGGCCCAAATCCAATGACTTGTAACTAAACATCCGTAAATATTCCAGTTTAAGTCAACAGAAGACAATATGTATCACCAGATGTAGCATGCAGTCAGAATTAGTCACTATATTTAAGGGAAGGCTCAAATCCAATGACTTGTAACTAAACATCCGTAAATATTCCAGTTTAAGTCAACAGAAGTCAATATGTATCACCAGATGTAGCATGCAGTCAGAAGTAGTCACTATATTAAAGGGAAGGTCCAAATCCAATGACGTTTTAACCAAACATCCGTGAATATTCCAATTTAAGTCAACAGAAGTCAATATGTATCACCAGATGTAGCATTCAGTCAGAAGTAGTCACTATATTAAAGAGAAGGTCCAAATTCAATGACTTTGTAACCAAACATCCGTGAATATTCCAATTTAAGTACACAGAAGTTAATATGTATCACCAGATGTAGCATGCAATCAGAATTAGTCACTATATTAAAGGGAAGGTCCAAATCCAATGACTTTGTAACAAAACATCCGTAAATTTTCCAATTTAAGTCAACAGAAGTTAATATGTATCACCAGATGTAGCATGCATTCAGAATTAGTCACTATATTAAAGGGAAGGTCCAAATCCAATGACTTTGTAACAAAACATTCGTAAATTTTCCAATTTAAGTCAACAGAAGTTAATATGTATCTCCAGATGTAGCATTCAGTCAGAAATAGTCACTATATTAAAGGGAAGGTCCAAATCCAATGACTTTGTAACAAAACATCCATAAATACTCCAATTTAAGTCAACAGAAGTCAATATGTATCACCAGATGTAGCATTCAGTCAGAAGTAGTCACTATATTAAAGGGAAGGTCCAAATCCAATGACTTTGTAACAAAACATCCGTAAATATTCCAATTTAAGTCAACAGAAATTAATATGTATCACCAGATGTAGCATTCAGTTTGAAGTAGTCACTATATTAAAGGGAAGGTCCAAATCCAATGACTTTGTAACAAAACATCCGTAAATATTCCAATTTAAGTCAACAGAAGTTAATATGTATCACCAGATGTAGCATTCAGTTTGAAGTAGTCACTATATTAAAGGGAAGGTCCAAATCCAATGACTTTGTAACAAAACATCCGTGAATATTCCAATTTAAGTCAACAGAAGTTAATATATATCACCAGATGTAGCATGCACTCAGAATTATTCATTATATTAAAGGGAAGGTCCAAATCCAATGACTTTGTAACCAAACATCCGTGAGTATTCCAATTTAAGTCAACAGAAGTCAATATATATCACCAGATGTAGCATGCACTCAGAATTAGTCACTATATTAAAGGTCCAAATCCAATGACTTTGTAACAAAACATCCGTGAATATTCCAATTTAAGTCAACAGAAGTTAATATATATCACCAGATGTAGCATGCACTCAGAATTATTCATTATATTAAAGGGAAGGTCCAAATCCAATGACTTTGTAACCAAACATCCGTGAGTATTCCAATTTAAGTCAACAGAAGTCAATATATATCACCAGATGTAGCATGCACTCAGAATTAGTCACTATATTAAAGGGAAGGTCCAAATCCAATGACTTTGTAACCAAACATCCGTGAATATTCCAATTTAAGTCAACAGAAGTCGATATATATCACCAGATGTAGCATGCACTCAGAATTAGTCACTATATTAAAGGGAAGGTCCAAATCCAATGACTTTGTTACAAAACATCCGTGAATATTCCAATTTAAGTCAACAGAAGTTAATATGTATCACCAGATGTAGCATTCAGTCAGAAGTAGTCAGTATATTAAAGGGAAGGTCCAAATCCAATGACTTTGTAACCAAACATCCGTAAATATTCCAGTTTAAGTCAACAGAAGTTAATATGTATCACCAGATGTAGCATTCAGTCAGAAGTAGTCACTATATTAAAGGGAAGGTCCAAATCCAATGACTTTGTAACCAAACATCCGTAAATATTCCAGTTTAAGTCAACAGAAGTTAATATGTATCACCAGATGTAGCATTCAGTCAGAAGTAGTCACTATATTAAAGTGAAGGTCCAAATCCAATGACTTTGTAACAAAACATCCGTAAATATTCCAATTTAAGTCAACAGAAGTTAATATGTATCACCAGATGTAGCATTCAGTCAGAAGTAGTCACTATATTAAAGGGAAGGTCCAAATCCAATGACTTTGTAACAAAACATCCGTGAATATTCCAATTTAAGTCAACAGAAATTAATATGTATCACCAGATATAGCATTCAGTCAGAAGTAGTCACTATATTAAAAGGAAGGTCCAAATTCAATGACTTTGTAACCAAACATCCGTGAATATTCCAATTTAAGTCAACAGAAGTCAATATATATCACCAGATGTAGCATGCACTCAGAATTAGTCACTATATTAAAGGGAAGGTCCAAATCCAATGACTTTGTAACCAAACATCCGTGAATATTCCAATTTAAGTCAACAGAAGTCAATATATATCACCAGATGTAGCATGCACTCAGAATTAGTCACTATATTAAAAGGAAGGTCCAAATCCAATGACTTTGTAACAAAACATCCGTGAATATTCCAATTTAAGTCAACAGAAGTTAATATGTATCACCAGATGTAGCATTCAGTCAGAAGTAGTCACTATATTAAAGGAAAGGTCCAAATCCAATGACTTTGTAACCAAACATCCGTAAATATTCCAGTTTAAGTCAACAGAAGTTAATATGTATCACCAGATGTAGCATTCAGTCAGAAGTAGTCACTATATTAAAGGGAAGGTCCAAATCCAATGACTTTGTAACAAAACATCCGTAAATTTTCCAATTTAAGTCAACAGAAGTTAATATGTATCACCAGATGTAGCATTCAGTCAGACGTAGTCACTATATTAAAGGGGAGGTCCAAATCCAATGACTTTGTAACAAAACATCCGTAAATTTTCCAATTTAAGTCAACAGAAGTTAATATGTATCACCAGATGTAGCATTCAGTCAGACGTAGTCACTATATTAAAGGGAAGGTCCAAAACCAATGACTTTGTAACAAAACATCCATAAATACTCCAATTTAAGTCAACAGAAGTTAATATGTATCACCAGATGTAGCATTCAGTCAGAAGTAGTCACTATATTAAAGGGAAGGTCCATATCCAATGACTTTGTAACAAAACATCCGTATATATTCCAATTTAAGTCAACAGAAGTTAATATGTACAACCAGATGTAGCATTCAGTCAGAAGTAGACACTATATTAAAGGGAAGGTCCAAATCCAATGACTTTGTAACAAAACATCCGTGAATATTCCAATTGAGGTCAACAGAAGTTAATATGTATCACCAGATATATCATTCAGTCAGAAGTAGTCACTATATTAAAGGGAAGGTCCAAATTCAATGACTTTGTAACCAAACATCCGTGAATATTCCAATTTAAGTCAACAGAAGTCAATATATATCACCAGATGTAGCATGCACTCAGAATTAGTCACTATATTAAAGGGAAGGTCCAAATCCAATGACTTTGTAACCAAACATCCGTGAATATTCCAATTTAAGTCAACAGAAGTAAATATATATCACCAGATGTAGCATGCACTCAGAATTAGTCACTATATTAAAGGGAAGGTCCAAATCCAATGACTTTGTAACCAAACATCCGTGAATATTCCAATTTAAGTCAACAGAAGCCAATATATATCACCAGATGTAGCATGCACTCAGAATTAGTCACTATATTGAAGGGAAGGTCCAAATCCAATGACTTTGTAACCAAACATCCGTGAATATTCCAATTTAAGTCAACAGAAGTCAATATATATCACCAGATGTAGCATGCACTCAGAATTAGTCACTATATTAAAGGGAAGGTCCAAATCCAATGACTTTGTAACAAAACATCCGTGCATATTCCAATTTAAGTCAACAGAAGTTAATATGAATCACCAGATGTAGCATTCAGTCAGAAGTAGTCACTATATTAAAGGGAAGGTCCAAATCCAATGACTTTGTAACCAAACATCCGTAAATAATCCAGTTTGAGTCAACAGAAGTTAATATGTATCACCAGATGTAGCATTCAGTCAGAAGTAGTCACTATATTAAAGGGAAGGTCCAAATCCAATGACTTTGTAACCAAACATCCGTGAATATTCCAATTTAAGTCAACAGAAGTCAATATATATCACCAGATGTAGCATGCATTCAGAATTAGTCACTATATTAAAGGGAAGGTCCAAATCCAATGACTTTGTAACAAAACATCCGTAAATATTCCAATTTAAGTCAACAGAAGTCAATATATATCACCAGATGTAGCATGCATTCAGAATTAGTCACTATATTAAAGGGAAGGTCCAAATCCAATGACTTTGTAACTAAACATCCGTGAATATTCCAATTTAAGTCAACAGAATTTAATATGTATCCCCAGATGTAGCATTCAGTCAGAAGTAGTCACTATATTAAAGGGAAGGTCCAAATCCAATGACTTTGTAACAAAACATCCGTAAATATTCCAATTTAAGTCAACAGAAGTCAATATGTATCACCAGATGTAGCATGCATTCAGAATTAGTCACTATAATAAAGGGAAGGTCCAAATCCAATGACTTTGTAACAAAACATCCGTAAATATTCCAGTTTAAGTCAACAGAAGTCGACATGTATCACCAGATATAACATGCAGTCAGAATTAGTCACTATATTTAAGGGAAGACCCAAATCCACTGACTTTGTAACCAAACATCCGTAGCTATTCCAATTTAAGTCAACAGAAGTCAACATGTATCACCAGATATAGCATGCAGTCAGAATTAGTCACTATATTAAAGGGAAGGCCCAAATCCAATGACTTGGTAACCAAACATCCGTAAATATTCCTGTTTAAGTCAACAGAAGTCAATATGTATCACCAGATGTAGCATGCAGTCAGAATTAGTCACTATATTAAAGGGAAGGTCCAAATCCAATGGCTTCGTAACCAAACATCCGTAAATATTCCAGTTTAAGTCAACAGAAGTCAATATGTATCACCAGATGTAGCATTCAGTCAGAAGTAGTCACTATATTAAAGAGAAGGTCCAAATTCAATGACTTTGTAACCAAACATCCGTGAATATTCCAATTTAAGTACACAGAAGTTAATATGTATCACCAGATCTAGCATTCAGTCAGAAGTAGTCACTATATTAAAGGGAAGGTCCAAATCCAATGACTTTGTAACCAAACATCTGTGAATATTGCAACTTAAGTCAACAGAAGTCAATATATATCACCAGATGTAGCATGCATTCAGAATTAGTCACTATATTAAAGGGAAGGTCCAAATCCAATGACTTTGTAACCAAACATCCGTGAATATTCCAATTTAAGTCAACAGAAGTTAATATGTATCCCCAGATGTAGCATTCAGTCAGAAGTAGTCACTATATTAAAGGGAAGGTCCAAATCCAATGACTTTGTAACAAAAGATCCGTAAATATTCCAGTTTAAGTCAACAGAAGTCAATATGTATCACCAGATGTAGCATGCAGTCAGAATTAGTCACTATATTAAAGGGAAGGCCCAAATCCAATGACTTGGTAACCAAACACCCGTAAATATTCCAGTTTAAGTCAACAGAAGTCAATATGTATCACCAGATGTAGCATGCAGTCATAATTAGTCACTATATTAAAGGGAAGGCCCAAATCCAATGACTTGGTAACCAAACAGCCGTAAATATTCCAGTTTAAGTCAACAGAAGTCAATATGTATCACCAGATGTAGCATGCAGTCAGAATTAGTCACTATATTAAAGGGAAGGCCCTAATCCAATGACTTGGTAGTAGAGACGGGGTGCCTTTATCCCCCTAATGAGAGAGCCGTATTTGTTACCCCCACCACCTCCTAAGCCCCGTCCCTAGTCGTTGATTGGTGGATGCAGGCGGCGTGGCCCCGCCCCTAGTCGTTGATTGGTGGATGTCGGCGGCGTGGGATCGGGAGGGCCATCTTGTTCTGGTGTTGACGTATTTTTTTGAAGAGGAAAAAATATAAATGTGTATTGGGGACTCGAACCGTGGACGTTTGGTTTGCTGGCGTGTGACGCTAGCGACTGAGCTACCATGTAGTCAGTTGTGTGTTGTGGTTAGATGGGGTTACAAGTAGGTCGTGAGTGTTGTTAGTTGTTTGGTTGTATGAAATAAGAGTAAAACGTGTATTTGTATAAAAATAAATTTATTGTGTTAAAAATATGAATATAAATACGGGATTATACAGATACGTAAATAAAATAAAAATCTGACAATATGAAGACTAGAATAAAACTCAATATTACATATTACAAATATAATATAATTAAAATCTAACAAAAATTGCATGATAAAACTAAATATAAATAGAAATACGAGTAATATATAACACGCACACCAACAGTCACACAAACATAATTTTAGAAAATATAATACGCACACAATATAATATAATTAAAATATAAAAATAATAAAATAATAAAACTAAATATAAATACAAATACGAGTAATATAATATAATTAAAACATAACAATAATAAAAGTAGGCAGTTGTGTTGTAGTGTTAAATGCGAGTACAAGAAGGTCTTTTTGCTCTGGTGCTCTGACACACAGAATCTTCACTATTAGAATCGCTTCACGTTCGATTCTATGTGTATATTGTCCAGCATCCGTTGTTAATTGTCCATGTTGAAGTACTTCGAGGGCCTTCTTGTTCTGGTAGGCATGTTGAAAAATATGTTGTAATGGTTCCGTTGATAGTAATTGTAGATGTCCATGGTGAAGGACTTCGAGGGCCTTCTTGTTCTGGTAGGCATGTTGGTATTGATAGTAATTGTGACGTATATGTAAAGTCTATGGTGAAGGACTTCGAGGGCCTTCTTGTTCTGGTGGGCATGCTGGTATTGATAGTAATTGTGACGTAGATGTAAAGTCCATGGTGAAGGACTTCGAGGGTCTTCTTGTTCTGGTAAGCATGTTGGTAGTGGGAAAATATTTAGTAATGGTTCCGGTGTTAGTAATTGTAGATGTGCATGTTGAAGGACTTCGAGGGCCTTCTTGTTAGAGTATTCGTTAATCAAGTCAGCTCCCTCCGTGGGATGAACTCTACCATCAATTACTCCTCATCAGAATTGAACTACAATATAGGTCAATTCTAGTAACGAGTCTTTGATGGTGTGGGTCGATTGCGATAGTGCATAAACGTGATGTTGCTGTGAGTGTCAGAGTACAAATATTACACACCCGATTTTAAAGTCACGCAAAACCAGCATTCGCATGTATCCTTGGCTTACTGTGGGTAAACTATTTTCTAAAGAAGACAGCTCCAGCCATCGCTGTCCTCAGTGGTGGCCATTCCATTACAACATGCCACCCCCAAGCAAACACACACACACAAATACGCACACAGTAAGTAGGTTAGCGACTGCAGGGACCGCGTGGTAATATAGGGGAAATAAAATAATTACGATTGGGATCTCAGCAACATCAGCAATTACTCACTAGCAGAATTGAACTACAATATAGGTCAATTCTAGTAGTGAATCTTTGATGACGTTGCTGTGGGTTCCAAATCGTAATTATTTTTTATTTCCGATATTACCACGCAAGACCGGCATTCGCATGTATCCTGGGCTTACCGTGTGCGTAAGCTGCCTTAAGGGCTACGGAAGGCAGCTCCATCTATCGCTGCCTTCTGTGGTGGTCATCCATTACAACATACCACCCCCAAAGAAATGCGGGACACCTCTTCAAATGAGAAAAACTGTTGGTTTTACGTGAAAATGAATGTAGGAAGTAATAATTTAAAACAAGTGTCACTGCAAGGTTTAAAATACTGCTCACTATTATCATATTCACATGAAAACAATAATCTTACCGCTTTGCGAGAAGTGTTATTCCTCTAGACTCCGCATTTCTTCGTCCGTAACCGTCAATAAGTCTATTACCTCTATCCCGTCCAGATCCCCGAGCGTGACTGGCGGCTGTTCAGGAGAAGGTGATCTCTCAGATGCCATTTGACTCTGTAAATCGGCTAAGATAGCGTCTATAAAGTCCAGGCTCTGAGGGACCACCTCCGCTGCCCTCGAGGTGGACGGTTGAGGTTGCTGGGATGCTGGTGGCTGGGATGCTGGCTGGGATGCTGGAGGCAGGGACGTCGATTTCCAGGCATGCGCTGGTGGTGGTTGTTGTTGCCGCTGGCCGTCGTTGCACGTCCTGAGATGCCTATCCCATGACTGGCTGATGATGATGCGGCCGTCGTTAGTACATGGGAGATAGGAAACCCCCGACAAAATGTTCAACGTTACCAACGGGTATCCCGATGATGTAGCCTCCGCCCTGAGTCTCAGCATCTGGCTACCGACAACACAATATAGTAATTTGAATACACGAAATACTATAAAATTGCTCTGAAAGACTAATTCACAGTAAAATTTTTAAAATTAAGTCAATCTAATGAATAAATACAACGTTTATGAAAATACAGTACTACTGCCTTATACTATTTTATCAATAATTGATTGGTTTGATATAAGTTTAAAATATAAAATATCCAACAGTTTGAGCTCTCTTAAAGTTAATAAAATATAATTATTGGTAAAATTTTAAGAAGCAATGTGATTCAAATTCAAAAAGTAAACATATAAAGTAATTTCAAATAAAAGATGACAAAGTAATGTGATTTAAATGAAAATATAACAAAAGTAAACATATGAAGTATTTTCAAAGATGACAAATATAAATATTCGTTGTCACTTACCTAAATAGATCTTCAGCCAAGCCCAGTAAAATAGATTTGACCAGCTCCCGCAGCATGCCGTCAGTATATCGGGTAATATTGAATCCTGACACCATTTTTCAAGCAACTGTGAGAGATTAACAAAATACGAAAATATAATTATAATAAAACATTATTTGGTAAAATTACAAAAGCAATGCGTTTGAAATGATAAATATTCAAAAAAGTAGACATTAAAAGAATTTTCAAATAAAAGTTGACAAATAAAATTTAAAAAAGAAGCATTGTGATTGAAAACAAATGTAAACATATAAAGTATTTTCAAATAAAAGATGGCAAATTATATTTAAAAAAGCAATGTGATTGAAATAAAAAATTAACAACAGTAAAATATTTTCAAATAGAAAGATGATAACTATAAATATTCGTTGTGAATTACCTAAACAAAGTTTCAGCCAATCCCTGCAACCTCTTCCTCAGACTCTCGTCGGTCCAGGTAAGCTACTGTGAGAGATCTACAAGTGTGTTGTTGATATATATACTCTTCAACGTTTGGTGGGGTATCAAAGTCTCACAGTTGGCATCCGGTTGTCAAGGTCTGCTGTTTCACGTTCTCACGCCGAGTTCACTAAACACTCACGACCCCGCAACGTCCGGTTCTCAAGGTTTACCAGTTCCCAAGCCTATGAAAGATAAATACGTATCGTGGCGGATGTGGGCGTTCTGCACACGCTACATACTTCAAGGCTAAGCGAGCACAATTGACAGGCAAACACATGTCCGCATGGTAGACATACAACTTGTACTTCTTCTGCACAACAAATCTTACATATCGAACGATCATCCTCATTACGTTGTACTAGGTCACCGTCGTCATCGTCATCATCATCATCGTCGTCATTGTCATCATTATCGTCATCATCATCATCATCATCATCATCATCATCAGTTGCAATATCGATTTCCATTTCTTCTTCTCTTTTAGATTGTACAATCGATGCAAATTTACATTTATGAAACTATAAAACGTGTTCACCAAACGGGTCATGTGTAGGTTCCCAATCGCTTAGACCTCCCCCACAACTAAAACATATAGTAAGGTCATCTTTTCCGGTGTAGATAAAACCGGCCAAGCTTAGAGTATATGGATTCACTGTTTCGTTTTCCACACCCTTCCAATTACGAAAAGAGCATAATCTTGTGGTCGCAAGTGAATAACGTCGATAAACTGGGTTCTCAATTGTAAGAGAATCGGTCCTAACCATGTCTGTCTGTGGAATGGCTGAAAATCTTAAATGTCTTGTATTCTTATACACTTGTTCTCTGTGTCTCATACGGGGTTGAAACCGTCATCATTATGCCCACATTACAAGTTTGGAAATAGCCGACGCTATTTACCAGTGACTGCCACAAAATGCAGTCCCCACGGGTAATCGACTGTAGGGTGTTTACCCCGACCTTCGAGGTCGAAAACCCGAATGAAAATGGCTCCAACCAACGCCATTTCCTGTAACTGCCACTCCATGACAAAATGCAGTTCCCAATGCAAACAGCCAAGAAGGTTTAAGAGGACTTGTCCTACGCCAGGGACCTTCAAAGGCAAAGCGTTTTTTTTTGCTTTAAAAGTTTACAGGGAGTTACCCCATGGCAGAGACTTTTAAAGCATTTTCCTTTTGGATTAGGGGGAGTTAACCCGCGCCAGTGACCATTTAGTTTTTTTTTTGAAGCTTTAAAGGTTTACAGGGAGTTACCCCGTGGCAGGGACATTTAAAACATTTTTCTTGAAGGTTTAGGGGGAGTTAACCCACGCCAGTGACCATCAATTTTTTTTTGAAGCTTTAAAGGTTTACAGGGAGTTACCCCGTGGCAGGGACCTTTAAAACATTTTTCTTGAAGGTTTAGGGGGAGTTAACCCGCGCCAGTGACCATAAAATTTGTTTTTTAATTTTTTTGAAGCTTTAAAGGTTTACAGGGAGTTACCCCGTGGCAGGGACCTTTAAAACATTTTTCTTGAAGGTTTACGAGGAGTTACCCTAACGCCAGTGACCTTCAAGTTGTTTTACACTCTAAGACTAAGCGATAAGCAAATCGTAATAATATCTTGCACTGCGCAGTGCACATTTACAATCTACATAACTGTTGTGTTGCGGTAGTATGCACTTGAAGTAAATACGGTTGTTGTTGTTGTTGCTAGACGAGTATTTCTCAGGCAATTCCATGACATGTGGATGGAACTGTCGCAAATATTGAGCCTTTTCCAAACCTTTTGTGAATATGGTGGAAAACGGTTTTAACATGTTTCGCAATATGTCTTCGTCAAAAGGTATACTACCTTCGTACCAGCTGATACGGTGATAGCTTGACTGTAACCAACGAGCAGACTTTTGCGATGACTCATTTAAATTGTGAAATTTGTAAGGCGGTTTAAAAATGGCAACACTTTGATAATGTTCGGCAACCACAGCCAGTTCCTTGACAACGTATTTACCTTCGTTGTCGACGAAGGCATGAAACTCAACCACTGCTTGCATGCTTCTTGTACAAAACAACTTCCTCGTACAACTTGTCTGCCTCGGGGAGAGTACTGGACACGATCTCGTCCGTGGCTAGACACTCAATGATGTAAGACCCTAGTTGTGCTTCATTATAAAACAGTTCGCTGATGCGCCGGTTTACGAGCGGTATGGTATCCATTAATAAATTCCATTCTGGTAGGCCCAAGGTGACCCTGTGTTTTCCGTCAAACAATGCGATATAACGTTTACCGAAGACAGTCTTTATTGTGATATCGCCGTTAGTTAGTGTAAACTTACGTTGTTCTCCTTCAGGCAGCGGTAGTCGTGTCTTGAAATCATTAAAGTCGTTGTATGTGAAAAAAACAAATTTTCTACCAGCCTGTATAGTGATGCCTAGTTCGTAGACGGTGTGCTGAAAAAGCCCGGTCGCGACAAACTTCGTACACTGGTCATTCAGAAAATACACAGACTTTAGAAATATGCCCAACGGACGAGCGGTCCATGGACGAAGGCCCAAATCCAATGACTTGTAACTAAACATCCGTAAATATTCCAGTTTAAGTCAACAGAAGTCAATATGTATCACCAGATGTAGCATGCAGTCAGAATTAGTCACTATATTTAAGGGAAGGCCCAAATCCAATGACTTGTAACTAAACATCCGTATATATTCCAGTTTAAGTCAACAGAAGGCAATATGTATCACCAGATGTAGCATGCAGTTTAGAATTAGTCACTATATTTAAGGGAAGGCCCAAATCCAATGACTTGTAACTAAATATCCGTAAATATTCCAGTTTAAGTCAACAGAAGTCAATATGTATCACCAGATGTAGCATGCAGTTTAGAATTAGTCACTATATTTAAGGGAAGGCCCAAATCCAATGACTTGTAACTAAACATCCGTAAATATTCCAGTTTAAGTCAACAGAAGGCAATATGTATCACCAGATGTAGCATGCAGTCAGAATTAGTCACTATATTTAAGGGAAGGCCCAAATCCAATGACTTGTAACTAAACATCCATAAATATTCCAGTTTAAGTCAACAGAAGTCAATATGTATCACCAGATGTAGCATGCAGTCAGAATTAATCACTATATTTAAGGGAAGGCCCAAATCCAATGACTTGTAACTAAACATCCGTAAATATTCCAGTTTAAGTCAACAGAAGTCAATATGTATCACCAGATGTAGCATGCAGTCAGAATTAGTCACTATATTTAAGGGAAGGCCCAAATCCAATGACTTGTAACTAAACATCCGTAAATATTCCAGTTTAAGTCAACAGAAGTCAATATGTATCACCAGATGTAGCATGCAGTCAGAATTAGTCACTATATTTAAGGGAAGGCCCAAATCCAATGACTTGTAACTAAACATCCGTATATATTCCAGTTTAAGTCAACAGAAGGCAATATGTATCACCAGATGTAGCATGCAGTTTAGAATTAGTCACTATATTTAAGGGAAGGCCCAAATCCAATGACTTGTAACTAAACATCCGTAAATATTCCAGTTTAAGTCAACAGAAGTCAATATGTATCACCAGATGTAGCATGCAGTTTAGAATTAGTCACTATATTTAAGGGAAGGCCCAAATCCAATGACTTGTAACTAAACATCCGTAAATATTCCAGTTTAAGTCAACAGAAGTTAATATGTATCACCAGATGTAGCATGCAGTCAGAATTAGTCACTATATTTAAGGGAAGGCCCAAATCCAATGACTTGTAACTAAACATCCATAAATATTCCAGTTTAAGTCAACAGAAGTCAATATGTATCACCAGATGTAGCATGCAGTCAGAATTAATCACTATATTTAAGGGAAGGCCCAAATCCAATGACTTGTAACTAAACATCCGTAAATATTCCAGTTTAAGTCAACAGAAGTCAATATGTATCACCAGATGTAGCATGCAGTCAGAATTAGTCACTATATTTAAGGGAAGGCCCAAATCCAATGACTTGTAACTAAACATCCGTAAATATTCCAGTTTAAGTCAACAGAAGTCAATATGTATCACCAGATGTAGCATGCAGTCAGAATTAGTCACTATATTTAAGGGAAGGCCCAAATCCAATGACTTGTAACTAAACATCCGTAAATATTCCAGTTTAAGTCAACAGAAGTCAATATGTATCACCAGATGTAGCATGCAGTCAGAATTAGTCACTATATTTAAGGGAAGGCCCAAATCCAATGACTTGTAACTAAACATCCGTATATATTCCAGTTTAAGTCAACAGAAGGCAATATGTATCACCAGATGTAGCATGCAGTTTAGAATTAGTCACTATATTTAAGGGAAGGCCCAAATCCAATGACTTGTAACTAAACATCCGTAAATATTCCAGTTTAAGTCAACAGAAGGCAATATGTATCACCAGATGTAGCATGCAGTCAGAATTAGTCACTATATTTAAGGGAAGGCCCAAATCCAATGACTTGTAACTAAACATCCATAAATATTCCAGTTTAAGTCAACAGAAGTCAATATGTATCACCAGATGTAGCATGCAGTCAGAATTAATCACTATATTTAAGGGAAGGCCCAAATCCAATGACTTGTAACTAAACATCCGTAAATATTCCAGTTTAAGTCAACAGAAGTCAATATGTATCACCAGATGTAGCATGCAGTCAGAATTAGTCACTATATTTAAGGGAAGGCCCAAATCCAATGACTTGTAACTAAACATCCGTAAATATTCCAGTTTAAGTCAACAGAAGTCAATATGTATCACCAGATGTAGCATGCAGTCAGAATTAGTCACTATATTTAAGGGAAGGCCCAAATCCAATGACTTGTAACTAAACATCCGTAAATATTCCAGTTTAAGTCAACAGAAGTCAATATATATCACCAGATGTAGCATGCAGTCAGAATTAGTCACTATATTAAAGGGTACGTCCAAATCTAATGATTTTGTAACAAAACATCCATAAATATCCATTTTAAGTCAACAGAAGTCAATATGTATCACCAGATGTAGTTCACAGTCAGAATTAATCACTATATTAAAGGGGAGGTTAAATTCTATTTAATATATAACTAAACGATCGTAAATATTTCTATTTAGGTAACTAGAAGTCTGTACTGTACTGTAAGTATTATCTGAGGTAGTAAGTTGTCGGAATTAAGCGTTATGTTAAAGTGGAGGTCCACATTCTTTAAATGTGATAGAAAACATACCTTAATGTTACAATTTAATAAATGGAAAGTTATTATGTCTCAGATGTATGCGAGGATTAGACTCGTACTACTGGGATGTTCGAAAACCAATAACTGGTATTTAAGACATACTTAATATCCAATTTATAATACCCGATATTAATATGAATCAAATGCAGTACTGCCTCAGAAACAATCATTATATTTTAAAAATACAAAATTTTCATCTCAGGCACTGGAAGTTTTCATAATCAGGTTTATTATTGTAAATGTTCGCCAAATCAAAATTTCAGATCTGTATTACAGCTATGTAATAGAAGTAAGTTTATAAATTAACCATATGTATATATGTATATATACGTATAGATTAACATACGGAATGTGATATGCCTATGCCTACATATTCCTAGCAAAATAGTGAAAATATTAAATGACTGTTAAACGATCAAAAGTATTTTTGCACTTACTTCTCATTGCGTTTGCAAAACGTCTTGATAGTTTTCCCATCGTGTTGCTGGTGCAAATATTTGGAAAAAACTAACAAATTATCTGTAGAAACAGATTTTAAATTTTTTAATTGTTACATTTGGTTGAATTAATTGTTGTACTTTGTTTAGCTTATATTGGTTTTTAATAATTTATAAATAGTGAAAAAACTCAATTTTAAACTTTATTGGCTAATTATCCTCACTACGAGGCCCGCGACCCGAATGCGGCCCTAAGAACGATTTTTGAGGCCTTCAGATTGTTAAAATTTTGACAAATTTCTGTTTCTTCACTACCTGCTATCATTGATGTCATATTAGAGACCTGGGAAAGATTTTGATCATCGATTACAAAGTATTAACAAATTAAAGTATTTCTGGAGTCAAGTAAAATACACTTTCCTACTCTCTTATGTAGATCACGTTTGATATATTTCAGTGATGTAATAAACTTATGTTATAATAATACTGTTTGTAAGTTATTTAATGTCACGTGTACTTGCAGCCCTGGGTAAAACTTGATGCAAATCACTTGCTCTCTAAGAAATCCTTGTAAAGATCCCTGATACAGGCTATGCAGTAAGCCTACGTGAAGATAATAGAGCTGAGAGTTAGTTAAAATAATAGAAACATGAGTATGCTCTGGTTTGGGTAACGGGCAATCAGACTGCTGACGTACTCAGAATCTCATTCATTCTCTCTGTAGGAGATGTCTTCCCAATACATCTTCGTGTAGAAGGAATCATAGGGAACGGAAAGGAAAAGGTTAAGACGAATGATACCTCTCTGGTACTGGGAGTGGGTGTGAAATGTTTTAGAGGGAATCATTAGTATTTCTTTGCATTATTCACACTATGCGTGCTATTCTAGACAATACTTCATAGCCCATTTGTGTAGTGTTTTAACGTTTAGGGTTAATGTGACCTACAAAGGAGGACGCAGAAATTAACACCTGCTGTAATATATGCCTATAGAAAAGGTACATTGACACCTAAGCGCTGCGGACTGAAGTACCAAGTTGGTGGTATATCGTATTCTATACATCCTGTACCTTACAGTATCCACTGGATTATAAACTATCTCTGTTTCGCGACACGTAATCTAGGTGGGCAATGTTAGATGAGTATATCTAACATACATTTCTGTATATTTTAATGTTTATTTAAACTATTTCTCAAGTAAACTGATATTTTTATGATTATCATTTACGCGTATTTTGTAGTACATAATAGGGCTGTTATAATTATTGAAGGCATTGTTTAATATAAAAAATATTCTTCATTTGAGATAAATGTCCCTACTTTTCCGGAATTATAATTGACAAACGATACATAGCATTCTTAAATTTTATAGTCCATTACGTTCCGTGAATCTTAATTATCACTTAAACAATAGTTTATGACAATCCGAACTGTAAATTTAGTAAATTTGTTAAAATTTACTGAGACAGAAGGTTTTCGATCGCTACGTACAGATCTTCATCAGTGTCTTCTCCTTCAAAACCGTATTCCTGTATTCTTGAACTGCAGCCTGTCTTGCTGAGTTGAATTCTTGAATTGTGTAGTCCATTACGTTCGGCGAATCTTATTAATCACTTAAACAATGGTTTATGAATATCCGAACTTTGAATTTAGTAAATTTGTTAAAACTTACTGAGACAGAAGGTTTTCGATCGCTATGTGCCGATCCTTCATCAGTGTCTTCTCTGAACAAATTTACTAAATTCAAAGTTCGGATATTCATAAACTATTGTTTAAGTGAATTATTAGATACATAGCATATTATTATCTTGTTGAAAACATTCTAATTAAAGCAGTTTCGACGTAATAAATATCATTAGGTTATATATAATTTCAATGTTTCCTGATATTTCTTCACTGAAATTAAAACGATTGTTTTAAATTGTTAGTACATTGTTTTACGATTGTTAGTACATTTATAACTGTTATTAGATTTACTGTTTTTGAATCCCCTCATTTATGCGTGATGTTAACGTGTTATGCTTGTTGCCACAGCCTGTTTCACAAAGGTTTTAATTTAACATTTTAAAGAAAGATAATATTTGTTGTTACTTTTAATAGAATATTTTCAGTTTTACATTTAATAATCTTCAGTTTAAATATTTAATGACTTCTAATGGTTTTCTGCCACTGTGATTTTCAGAATAAATGTAACTAGCCCAGACTTTCCCATTTTTTTATGGGGGGGGGGGGGAGAATTCTACAAAGCACTTCAAATAAACTTTTAAATATGCGATTTTAAGTCCTAATTAGGCAATACATATGTAATTTTAAAGCTGACTATCTGAATTGTAATAAGTTATGGAAAATAATTGAAGGCTAGATATAGACTACATCTAAGCGCACACACAAAATATGTAAAAAAATCCTAATACAAAAATGTATAAAAAACATACTAAGGTGAGCGTCGGATCAAGTATAATTATGGAAACTTAAATATAAGTTAATCGACGAAGAAACTAAAGTTAAATCTAATCTCTTTGTAAGATTTGAGGTACTAAGCCTGCTAATATTTCATTCATCGAATAATGTCTTTCAGGGCAGGTAGAAATTTGACTTTATAATTTTAATTTTAAAAAATGATTTGTAATTATATTGTAAAACTTGATTTATTTAAGCTTTGGTTCTAGATAATGACAACGGTTGTATCAAGTAACAATGGTTTGTAAAAATTATTCTTTAACGAGTAATTCACTAAAATTTGTATATACTACTTAACTTAACTACGATTATTTAACACTTTTTTTCTTTAAATTTTAATTTAACTCTAATTTATACAAGGTCAAAGGTTCCCACTTTTAAACAATCTAATAATTTGAAAATTAGAATGCAACAAATGTTTTAATGAAACCATCTTTCAATTCGCAATGGAGAAAATAGTTCTGTTAGCCTTATTAAAAAATTGATCTTTAGATTTCATGGAGATGAACGGATTGCTCCGAAGATTTCCGAACTGTAATCCCACTTAAATGGGCTTGGTTAACTCTAACAATTACTCCCTTATTCAATTAGAAGTTATTTTGGGTTTATATATATTTATATAATGCAGTTCTCAAAAACAATTTCTTATGTTCAGAAATACCCTAAATTTTATTTTAAATTAGTGTTAACATATGATTTCATATATCAGCTGCTTCAAAATGTAAGCTTAATAAAATTAACGATTTTTAAATATCTACAGTATATCACTGTCTCGGAAGAAGGCGGTTCTTAACACGAGCTTTCAATGAATCAGAAAATATTTTCCAGTTAACTATGGTTCTCAACTCGATACTGCTATAGACTCGGAACTTTCCAGATTATTATTTTATAAATCTGGATTGGGTCCAAGCCCGCGCACAGAAATTTCAGTCCTCTGGGCCAATATGAGTAAGATCCCTGGGCAAACATGAGTAAGGCCTCTGGGCAAATATGAGTAAGGCCTCAGGGCAAACATGAGTACGGGCCCCTGGGCAAACATGAATAAGACCTTTAAGCAAACACGAGTACAGACCCCTGGGCAAACATGAGTAAGGCCTCTGGACAAACATGAGTACAGGCCCCTGGGCAAACATGAGTACAGGCCTCTGGGCAAATATGAGTAAGGCCTCTGGGCAAACATGAGTACAGGCCCCTGAGCAAACATGAGTACAGGTTCTTGGGCAAACATCAGTAAATGCCTCTGGGCAAACATAAGTAAGGCCTTTGGGCAAACTTGAGTACAGGCCCCTGGGTAAACATGAGTACAGGCCCCTGGGCAAACATGAGTAAGGCCTCTGGGCAAACATGAGTAAGGCCTCTGAGCAAACATGAGTACAGGCCCCTGGACAATCATGAGTACAGGCCCCTGGGAAAATATGAGTACAGTCCCCTGGGCAAACATGAGTACGGGCCCCTGGGCAAACATGAGTACGGTCCCCTGGGCAAACATGAGTACGGGCCCCTGGGCAAACATGAGTACGGGCCCCTGGGCAAACATGAGTATGGGCCACTTCATTACTTCTAACATAGGCCTATACTACCCCGTATTTTTCACGACATTATAAATTATTTTTTCCATGTTAAAACCAACTAAGCTTTACTCAATCTAATCTATGTATGTTTAGTTTTGTTGAAATAAACTGCCGTTCGTTTACAGCAACTGAGATATTGCTATTTGTGTGAATAGAGCATTTCATTTATTGACTATTTATTTTGCCATTAAACTTGAACAATTGTACATTGTACTTTTTATACTTTATTGATATATTTAAAAAAAAATATCTTTTATGGATCTCGCCACACAAGTAATTATTTCCGAAGTAAAAAAAACCATCAACCCTTCCAGGCTCCTATGTATTTGCTCCCTCACCTCCCTCTCAGAGTGGACCTGATTTCGTGTTGGAATCGCCACAAATACACTTAGCAAGCGGCATCGTCAAGGTGGTATAAGCCTATGTGCTTTATCTAGGAAGTGGAAAATGTTTTTATATTTCGATTCATAACGTTCTACGCCATCTTTCGATCCCCAGATTTTATTCCTTTCTGTCCATCTATACGTTTCCGGGAGTTCCCTTTCTTGTATTTCTTTATGACGTCTCGCCGACCTCTTCTAGGTCATCCTCTCTTCTATTCCTAAAAGGGCTCTCCATTTTATTACTAGCTTCGATATATTCTTTTTTTTCTTCACCCTTTGTACGTGCTCATAGCATGTTGATGGTTTTGTTTTCATGTCCTCTAATATTGTATTTGAAACATAAATTATCTGTTTTATTCTGTCGTTTTAGCTCTCTTCAGTGTCATTTTTCTCAGCTGCCCGCCTCCAAAATGACTTATTCTTCTTAACAAAGAAGTTAATGTTTTGTTGTGATAAAATAAGGAAACGTCTCTAGGAAGTTTAGTCTGAACATATATGGTACGTGACGAACACCTAGATTAGCTACCAATAACGTATGCAAATTTTGACCTCTAGCCTAGTTTTCAATTCAGCATTTGATTTTTGTAATTTAGGTTTTAAACTTGAAATTAATCTTATTTTCTTAAGAGGATATTTTTATATTAAAGTAACCATAAAACAACCAGAATGTAAATGCTTTGAGACGATCATCCTGTTTATATCGATAAAACCGATATGCAAACTTTGAAGACCTCACATTTTATTATTATGCTTTATTGGAGTCACTAATCATCCACTTATGAACATTAGGGCATAAAAAATTAGAAGTCACATTTTTATTTTACTATGAGGACATATTTATTTTCCTAATCAGGAGGTCATATTCATTTGTCAACCTTGAAGTGAACTGGTCCAACATCGATTCCTTTCCTAACCTGTTCCCTGGCAATGTCCCAGGCTTTCTTGGCGATGGGTTTCAGGTTGATGCGTCTTCTCTCACGGTTTTGCTGATCTTCCTCATCAGCATTGACGGCGGCAACAGCCACGAAGACGATTAAAGCAAATATCAAGGTGGACTTGAACATCGTGAAGATCTGTAAAAAATAAATAAAAATACAAATGTTTTTCATGTTCATATCATTACAATGGCCTATATGTGAGAACACATTATAGCCTATTTGAATAGCGATTAATTTACTATTAGAATTAATTTAGTTTACATGACGTCCTCTTTCTAACAATTGGTTTATCAATCAGAATACCAGATACAGTATGATAAATATGTAGTGTTCGTTACATATTCAAAGAAACACTATTGAAAAAAATTCTATTCTCACTGAAATCGACAAAGAACAAACTTTATTTGAGTTACTTTTTATTTTATAATTGCAGTTAATATAAATATGTATATACATAGGATAAAGTAATATTAAGTGGCAAAGAAGAAAGCGAATTTCCTTGCAATTTTCCATTTCATTCCTTATACAGTATATGGTGTTGGACTATTATTTTTGTTTGTTACTATTTATTCGCTTTTTTCGTTTCTAATTTATGAAGCTGATGGCTTATAAATTTTCATCCTATCCACCTCTTGTAATGGTTCACTATTGTAAGGAACCTTTCTCTAATAATTCCATATAGGCTACAATTTTAAGTAATTGATGTATAGCTATAGGAAAGTTGGTTCAGTGCCAAAGTGCTGGATTGCAAAGATGATTTTATCAGTTCAAATCCGATCGGGACATCAAGTTTTTAAATTTAAATTAATGAATAAATATTTGAAAAAAATTATTAGCATTAATTGTCATCGACTATAGGTTAAAAACAAAAATTATTTGAACTTGATTGGATGAATAGAAACGTTTTTTTTTATTAACAATTGAAAATTTGTATTATATATATATATATATATATATATATATATATTATATAAAGAGAGTGTGAGCTAATAGAAGGAATTGAAAAAAAATTATGTCAATGCCTTTAAAAAACTTCAAAAAATAATAAAATTAGATAGATATTTAAATAAATAGAAACCTAATAGATATTAAAGAAATAAAATAGAATAATAAATATAAAGAATAATTTAAAGAAACCAAAGTAATCTTGTTCTTTTTGAAAGTATCTCAATTTATTTAAATGTAACAGATTCAGACGCTTGTAAGGCATGAATACACTTAAAAATATGTTTAAGGAAACCAGTAGAAAATTGAAAAGTAATACAAATTTAACTAGCCATAATAGTATTTACATTAAATAATTAGAAATGATTGTTTATTAATATATACGAATTATTAAATAATATCTCATTAATAAAATGTATAATAATTGTGTTTTTAGTATACGTAACAATAGCTAATAGTTAGTGTGTAATTATTATGATGAACCGATAATTTTACTTAAAATAAAATGGGTAAAGTAATAATTTGCAATCTGTAAATATTTGTTAAATTTGTGAATTGCAGAATTTTCAATATATTAGAGTAAATAAAATTGTGTTTATATAAAAGAATTGACAAATACTGCACCATTAATAATTGTAATTCTATAAAAATGTGTGATTAATTTACATAAAATTAATATCTAGAAGAAGCAACGAATAATCCAAGCAACGAAAGAGCAACGTACATCTGTTAATTTCTTAAAATGTGAAAAAGTAGCCCATGTTTGCAATACCGTTAAGCATTTAAACAAAGTTTTTAAAATTCTGTTAGAATTAAACCTTTAAATAAAATACTTCCAAAAAATAATTTTAGAATCTTATTTATTGTATAAATTCAAAGTTTAATATAAAACGTAATTAACTGATAAATGTATTATAAAAATATCGTTGCATTTCTGAAATACAGTATATATAAAACTAAACAATCAAACCATATAAAATATTTGTAAGTATATGAAATTAATAGCTCTTTTCTTAAAAGGAACAATACGAAGTAGTTGCAAAATACATTTGTCGCCAAAAATATATTAAAGCATGTTAAATAATAGCTTGCAGGAAGCATCACTAATATAGTCTATTCGTATAGTGCTTGCAAAATGTATTTACCATAACTAAAAATATATGCCTATTTAAAATACTTACTCTCTCTAATTCTTGTAACTAGAATGTAGCTGCAGCAAGTGGGGCCCCTTCTTATATACAAACCCGATGGAGATGTTGTTTTTGTAAGTTAATTAATTATCTCCTAAATATTAATAATTTAATTAATTTGTAATAATCTTGTCTAATATTGGGTTCGAAGCATGTCATAAATAATATATTAGCGATAAGTCATTTAAATTGAATAATTTGAGCAAAACAATATGTAATTAGATTAAAATAATTGCTAAAGTAATTAATCTGTAAATAAATTATTAGTGTCGCGAAATTAGAAGTAAATTAAGTGCATTCCTAAATTTCCTGCATTTGTATCAAGAAATGTTTGATATAATAATAATTAAAGTTAAATAACAAAAGTGATCTCGTAAGATACATTTGCAGAGAAAGCGCCCTGGTGATGCTTCTTAGGCAATCATAAATAATATATTAGCAATTATCCATATTAATTAAATTATTTATACAGAATAATTTGTAACTTAATTTAAATTGATATTAAAGTAATTAATTTGTAAGCGAATTATTAATGTCGCGATAGTCGAAGTAAATTAGGCGCATTCAAAATTTTTGTGCATTTGGGACGAAACATGTTTGATAAATGACAATATTTTAAGTAAAATAAGAGAAGTAAGTGCTGTAGTGGGTAGATGAAAAAATAATATACATTTAGCTATAGTTGATTAAAATATGTAAAATATTTGCAAGGAAACCGTCCTGCTGACGCTAGAAATAATCACTGCTAATAAGCTTTAAATATATTGCCAAGCCACAAAGTTCTTGCAGGAGTGCAGTCGTTAAAAATCTTCTCCATTCCTAAAGTAATCTGGTCGTGGTTACTTACATTGCGATAGTCAATAAAAACATTTATAACCTATTATATCATCTTGTGTTAATTTGTTAACAATATCAACAATAAATTACACAGTGTGTGTGTAAATTTGGTCTTTTATTTTTGGTTCAATGGTATTGTAGTATCACAGAAGGAGGGGGGGATTGAGTAATTAATAATACCTATAAAAAATGAAGTGAGAAGTGAAATACCTCTGAGAAATGAAGTGCTGGACGAGAAATACCTCGCGGGTAAATTTACAAATAAAGTTATTAGAAAAAATATTTACTTAAAAGGTAATGCAAAAAATTCTACAAAAAAATTTTAATTGTTTTTGTACGTGCATGCAGCTATAGAAGATCGGAAGCAGGTATATATGGAAAGTTACAGGACGAAAGCGGAAGAAGATGCTAGACGTGACGACCAAGACGGTCGCAGAGAGATGAGATAGATAAGGCTGTGAAAACTAGAACTTTCAGAGGTCTTCAGAAATGGGAAGATCATAAGATCTGGATACATGGTTATAAGGTGGAAGACAACGCCAGCTGATAAGTGATATTTACTCAAAAAAGATGAAACTAATACATTTTTAAATTTATATATATGTTATAAATTGTAAGTATACACACCATCCACGGCCCGAGGAGTGTTATGTGTCAAAATTACTTTCAAGGGGGGGCGTTCTAAATTTTATTTTAGGGAATAGCTTAGCTATTGAGCTCTCCTACTGCTCGGCGGTGTGTTACAAAGATCTGATAAAGATTAAAAAATTTAAAAAAAAACTAACAATATAAAGTTTGTTGATATTTAATTTTGTTTAATTTTGAAGGCGTTTAGAATATGTAATCACACTTTCCAAGAGACTTTACAATATTAAATGTTCATATTTTTATGTAAAGCTGATGTTTTTGAGATTAAACAATTTTAAAGTAATGAAGATAACAGCTGATATATTCACTAGAAGACTTAACTACTTCAAGTCTAGTCCTGTTTGCAAGTAACGTTTATATAAGATAAAAAAAGCAATTGAAACCGTCAAGATTCATAGATTCAAGGAACTAAAAAAGACAAGTTTAAATTAATATTAATAAATGTTCAAATACAATTTAAAATACTAAATGTTTTCCTTTTTCCATACGCCAGGGATGGGCATGTGTCCCCCAAACTAAATAATTTTAGCAGGAAAATATAAACTTATAAAACAAATTTATTTTACTCCATCAATATTAAGAGGGAAAACTAATATGGACTATAATTGTTGTGAAGCGATGCTACGAGCCACGACTTTGCACCCGTTATGTCCTAGCAAAACAGCTTCTCGACGAAAAAACAATTGTTTCATTTTAAGTGCCAAAATAGCATAAAATTTGATTTCTAGAGATCAATATGCACAAAATTTCCCCAGGAGAGTTCCACTCATTACAAGTAATGCTATAATTAGTGGAATGTGATCGCTATGTCCTTTCCTTAACATTATCTAACTCCGTCTATCCATCATTATCCTTTCTTTAGACGAAAGTATATCGGGTATAAACCTCCTCACAGTTTCGTTAAAGAATATGCAGGGGACAAATTACAAGTAATCATATACCTAGTGGAACGTAATCGCTATATCCTTTCCCTAACATTATCTAACTCCATCTATCCATCATTATCCTTTCTTTAGACGCCAGTATATCGGGTATAAACCTCCTCACAGTTTCGTTATAGAATAGGCAGGGGACACATTACAAGTAATCATATACCTAGTGGAACGTAATAGCTATGTCCTTTCCCTAACATTATCTAACTCCGTCTATCCATCATTATCCTTTCTTTAGACGACAGTATATCGGGAATAAAAATCCTCACAGTTTCGTTATAGAATAGGCAGGGGACACATTACAAGTAATCATATACCTAGTGGAACGTGATCGCTATGTCCTTTCCTTAACATTATCTAACTCCGTCTATCCATCACTATCCTTTCTTTAGACGCCAGTATATCGGGTATAAACCTCCTCACAGTTTCTTTAAGGAATAGGCAGGGGACACAATACAAGTAATCATATACCTAGTGGAACGTGATCGCTGTGTCCTTTCCCTAACATTATCTAACTCCATCTATCCATCATCATCCTTTCTTTAGACGCCAGTATATCGGGTATAAACCTCCTCATAGTTTCGTTATAGAATAGGCAGGGGACAGATTACAAGTAATCATATACCTAGTGGAACGTGATCGCTATGTCCTTTCCTTAACATTATCTAACTCCGTCTATCCATCATTATCCTTTCTTTAGACGCCAGTATATCGAGTATAAACCTCCTCACAGTTTCGTTATAGAATAGGCAGGGGACACATTACAAGTAATCATATACCTAGTGGAACTTGATCGCTACGTCCTTTCCCTAACATTATCTAACTCCGTCTATCCATCATTATCTTTTCTTTAGACGCCAGTATTTCGGGTATATACTTCCTCATAGTTTCGTTATAGAATAGGCAGGGGACACATTACAAGTAATCATATACCTAGTGGAACTTGATCGCTACGTCCTTTCCCTAACATTATCTAACTCCGTCTATCCATCATTATCCTTTCTTTAGACGCCAGTATATCGGGTATAAACCTCCTCACAGTTTCGTTAAAGAATAGGCAGGGGACACATTATATGTAATCATACACCTAGTGGAACGTGATCGCTGTGTCCTTTCCCTAACATTATCTAACTCCGTCTATCCAACATCATCCTTTCTTTAGACGCCATTATATCGGGTATAAACCTCCTCATAGTTTCGTTATAGAATAGGCAGGGGACACATTACAAGTAATCATATACCTAGTGGAACGTGATCGCTGTGTCCTTTCCCTAACATTATCTAACTCCGTCTATCCAACATCATCCTTTCTTTAGACGCCATTATATCGGGTATAAACCTCCTCATAATTTCGTTATAGAATAGGCAGGGGACACATTATATGTAATCATACACCTAGTGGAACGTGATCGCTATGTCCTTTCCCTAACATTATCTAACTCCGTCTATCCATCATTATCCTTTCTTTAGACGCCAGTATATCGGGTATAAACCTCCTCACAGTTTCGTTATAGAATAGGCAGGGGACACATTACAAGTAATCATATACCTAGTGGAACTTGATTGCTACGTCCTTTCCCTAACATTATCTAACTCCGTCTATCCATCATTATCCTTTCTTTAGACGCCAGTATATCGGGTATAAACCTCCTCAAAGTTTCGTTAAAGAATCGGCAGGGGACACATTACATGTAATCATACACCTAGTGGAACGTGATCGCTGTGTCCTTTCCCGAACATTATCTAACTCCGTCTATCCATCATCATACTTTCTTTAGACGCCAGTATATGGGGTATAAACCTCCTCATAGTTTCGTTATAGAATAGGCAGGGGACACATTACAAGTAATCATATACCTAGTGGAACTTGATCGCTACGTCCTTTTCCTAACATTATCTAACTCCGTCTATCCATCATTATCCTTTCTTTAGACGCCAGTATATCGGGTATACACCTCCTCACAGTTTCGTTATAGAATAGGCAGGGGACACATTACAAGTAATCATATACCTAGTGGAACTTGATCGCTACGTCCTTTCCCTAACATTATCTAACTCCGTCTATCCATCATTATCCTTTCTTTAGACGCCAGTATATCGGGTATAAACCTCCTCACAGTTTCGTTAAAGAATAGGCAGGGGACACATTATATGTAAACATACACCTAGTGGAACGTGATCGCTGTGTCCTTTCCCTAACATTATCTAACTCCGTCTATCCAACATCATCCTTTCTTTAGACGCCATTATATCGGGTATAAACCTCCTCATAGTTTCGTTATAGAATAGGCAGGGGACACATTACAAGTAATCATATACCTAGTGGAACGTGATCGCTATGTCCTTTCCTTAACATTATATAACTCCGTCTATCCGCCATCATCCTTTCTTTAGACGCCAGTATATCGGGTATAAACCTCCTCATAGTTTCGTTATAGAATAGGCAGGGGACACATTACAAGTAATCATATACCTAGTGGAACGTGATCGCTATGTCCTTTCCTTAACTTTATCTCACTCCGTCTATCCATCATTATCCTTTCTTTAGACGCCAGTATATCGGGTATAAACCTCCTCACAGTTTCGTTATAGAATAGGCAGGGGACACATTACAAGTAATCATATAAGTAGTGGAACGTGATCGCTATGTCCTTTCCTTAACATTATATAAGTCCGTCTATCCATCATCATCCTTTCTTTAGACGCCAGTATATCGGGTATAAACCTCCTCATAGTTTCGTTATAGAATAGGCAGGAGACACATTACAAGTAATCATATACCTAGTGGAACGTGATCGCTATGTCCTTTCCTTAACATTATCTAACTCCGTCTATCCATCATTATCTTTTCTTTAGACGCCAGTATTTCGGGTATAAACTTCCTCATAGTTTCGTTATAGAATAGGCAGGGGACACATTACAAGTAATCATATACCTAGTGGAAATTGATCGCTACGTCCTTTCCCTAACATTATCTAACTCCGTCTATCCATCATTATCCTTTCTTTAGACGCCAGTATATCGGGTATAAACCTCCTCACAGTTTCGTTAAAGAATAGGCAGGGGACACAATACAAGTAATCATATACCTAGTGGAACGTGATCGCTATATCCTTTCCCTAACATTATCTAACTCCGTCTATCCATCATTATCTTTTCATTAGACACCAGTATATCGGGTATAAACTTCCTCATAGTTTCGTTATAGAATAGGCAGGGGACACATTACAAGTAATCATATACCTAGTGGAACGTGATCGCTACGTCCTTTCCCTAACTTTATCTAACTCCGTCTATCCATCATTATCCTTTCTTTAGACGCCAGTATATCGGGTATAAACCTCCTCACAGTTTCGTTAAAGAATAGGCAGGGGACACAATACAAGTAATCATATACCTAGTGGAACGTGACCGCTATGTCCTTTCCTTAACATTATCTAACTCCGTCTATCCATCATCATCCTTTCTTTAGACGCCTGTATATCGGGTATAAACCTCCTCACAGTTTCGTTATAGAATAGGCAGGGGACACATTACAAGTAATCATATACCTAGTGGAACGTGATCGCTGTGTCCTTTCCCTAACATTATCTAACTCCGTCTATCCATCATCATACTTCCTTTAGACGCCAGTATATGGGGTATAAACCTCCTCATAGTTTCGTTATAGAATAGGCAGGGGACACATTACAAGTAATCATATACCTAGTGGAACGTGATCGCTACGTCCTTTCCCTAATATTATCTAACTCCGTCTATGCATCATTATCCTTTCTTTAGACGCCAGTATATCGGGTATAAACCTCCTCATAGTTTCGTTATAGAATAGGCAGGAGACACATTACAAGTAATCATATACCTAGTGGAACGTGATCGCTATGTCCTTTCCTTAACATTATCTAACTCCGTCTATCCATCATTATCTTTTCTTTAGACGCCAGTATTTCGGGTATAAACTTCCTCATAGTTTCGTTATAGAATAGGCAGGGGACACATTACAAGTAATCATATACCTAGTGGAACGTGATCGCTATGTCCTTTCCTTAACATTATCTAACTCCGTCTATCCATCATTATCCTTTCTTTAGACGCAAGTATATCGAGTATAAACTTCCTCACAGTTTCGTTATAGAATAGGCAGGGGACACATTACAAGTAATCATATACCTAGTGGAACGTGATCGCTATGTCCTCTCCTTAACATTATCTAACTCCGTCTATCCATCATTATCTTTTCTTTAGACGCCAGTATTTCGGGTATAAACTTCCTCATAGTTTCGTTATAGAATAGGCAGGGGACACATTACAAGTAATCATATACGTAGTGGAACTTGATCGCTACGTCCTTTCCCTAACATTATCTAACTCCGTCTATCCATCATTATCCTTTCTTTAGACGCCAGTATATCGGGTATAAACCTCCTCACAGTTTCGTTAAAGAATAGGCACTGGACACAATACAAGTAATCATATACCTAGTGGAACGTGATCGCTATATCCTTTCCCTAACATTATCTAACTCCATCTATCCATCATTATCTTTTCTTTAGACGCCAGTATTTCGGGTATAAACTTCCTCATAGTTTCGTTATAGAATAGGCAGGGGACACATTACAAGTAATCATATACCTAGTGGAACGTGATCGCTACGTCCTTTCCCTAACATTATCTAACTCCGTCTATCCATCATTATCCTTTCTTTAGACGCCAGTATATCGGGTATAAACCTCCTCACAGTTTCGTAAAGAATAGGCAGGGGACACATTACAAGTAATCATATACCTAGTGGAACGTGATCGCTACGTCCTTTCCCTAACATTATCTAACTCCGTCTATCCATCATTATCTTTTCTTTAGACGCCAGTATTTCGGGTATAAACGTCCTCATAGTTTCGTTATAGAATAGGCAGGGGACACATTACAAGTAATCATATACCTAGTGGAGCTTGATCGCTACGTCCTTTCCCTAACATTATCTAACTCCGTCTATCCATCATTATCCTTTCTTTAGACGCCAGTATATCGGGTATAAACCTCCTCACAGTTTCGTTAAAGAATAGGCAGGGGACACATTACATTTAATCATACACCTAGTGGAACGTGATCGCTGTGTCCTTTCCCTAACATTATCTAACTCCGTCTATCCATCATCATACTTTCTTTAGACGCCAGTATATCGGGTATACACCTCCTCACAGTTTCGTTATAGAATAGGCAGGGGACACATTACAAGTAATCATATACCTAGTGAACGTGATCGCTACGTCCTTTCCCTAACATTATCTAACTCCGTCTATCCATCATTATCCTTTCTTTAGACGCCAGTATATCGGGTATAAACCTCCTCACAGTTTCGTTAAAGAATAGGCAGGGGACACATTACATGTAATCATACACCTAGTGGAACGTGATCGCTGTGTCCTTTCCCTAACATTATCTTACTCCGTCTATCTATCATCATACTTTCTTTAGACGCCAGTATATCGGGTATAAACCTCCTCACAGTTTCGTTATAGAATAGGCAGGGGACACATTATATGTAATCATACACCTTGTGGAACGTGATCGCTGTGTCCTTTAACTAACATTATCTAACTCCGTCTATCAATCATTATCCTTTCTTTAGACGCCAGTATATCGGGTATAAACCTCCTCACAGTTTCGTTAAAGAATAGGCAGGGGACACATTATATGTAATCATACACCTTGTGGAACGTGATCGCTGTGTCCTTTCCCTAACATTATCTAACTCCGTCTATCCAACATCATCCTTTCTTTAGACGCCATTATATCGGGTATAAACCTCCTCATAGTTTCGTTATAGAATAGGCAGGGGACACATTACAAGTAATCATATACCTAGTGGAACGTGATCGCTATGTCCTTTCCTTAACATTATCTAACTCCGTCTATAAATCATTATCCTTTCTTTAGACGCCAGTATATCGGGTATAAACCTCCTCACAGTTTCGTTATAGAATAGGCAGGGGACACATTACAAGTAATCATATACTTAGTGGTACGTGATCGCTATGTCCTTTCCTTAACATTAACTCCGTCTATCCATCATTATTCTTTCTTTAGACGTCAGTATATCGGGTATAAACCTCCTCACAGTTTCGTTATAGAATGGGCAGGGGACACATTACAAGTAATCGTATACCTAGTGGAACGTGATCGCTATGTCCTTTCCTTAACATTATCTAACTCCGTCTATCCATCATTGTCCTTTCTTTAGACGCCAGTATATCGGGTATAAACTTCCTCACAGTTTCGTTATAGAATAGGCATGGTGCACATTACAAGTAATCACATATGTAGTGGAACGTGATCGCTATGTCCTTTCCTTAACATTACCTAACTCCGACTATCCATCATTATCCTTTCTTTAGACGCCAGTATATCGGGTATAAACTTCCTCACAGTTTCGTTATAGAATAGGCAGGGAACACATTACAAGTAATCATATACCTAGTGGAACGTGATAGGTACGTCCTTTCCCTAACATTATCTAATTTCGTCTATCCATCATTATCTTTTCTTTAGACGCCAGAATTTCGGGTATAAACCTCCTCATAGTTTCGTTATAGAATAGGCAGGGGACACATTACAAATAATCATATACCTAGTGGAACGTGATCGCTACGTCCTTTCCCTAACATTATCTAACTCCGTCTATCCATCATTATCCTTTCTTTAGACGCCAGTATATCGGGTATAAACCTCCTCACAGTTTCGTTAAAGAATAGGCAGGGGACACATTACATGTAATCATACACCTAGTGGAACGTGATCGCTGTGTCCTTTCCCTAACATTATCTAACTCCGTCTATCCATCATCATACTTTCTTTAGACGCCAGTATATGGGGTATAAACCTCCTCATAGTTTCGTTATAGAATAGGCAGGGGACACATTACAAGTAATCATATACCTAGTTAAACTTGATCGCTTCGTCCTTTCCCTAACATTATCTAACTCCGTCTATCCATCATTATCCTTTCTTTAGACGCCAGTATATCGGGTATACACCTCCTCACAGTTTCGTTATAGAATAGGTAGGGGACACATTACAAGTAATCATATACCTAGTGGAACTTGATCGCTACGTCCTTACCCTAACATTATCTAACTCCGTCTATCCATCATTATCCTTTCTTTAGACGCCAGTATATCGGGTATAAACCTCCTCACAGTTTCGTTATAGAATAGGCAGGGGACACATTACAAGTAATCATATACCTAGTGGAACGTGATTGCTATGTCCTCTCCTTAACATTATCTAACTCCGTCTATCCATGATTATTGTTTCTTTAGACGCCAGTATATCGAGTATAAACCTCCTCACAGTTTCGTTATAGAATAGGCAGGGGACACATTACAAGTAATCGTATACCTAGTGGAACGTGATCGCTATGTCCTTTCCTTAACATTATCTAACTCCGTCTATCCATCATTGTCCTTTCTTTAGACGCCAGTATATCGGGTATAAACTTCCTCACAGTTTCGTTGTAGAATAGGCATGGTGCACATTACAAGTAATCATATACCTAGTGGAACGTGATCGCTATGTCCTTTCCTTAACATTATCTAACTCCGTCTATCCATCATTATCCTTTCTTTAGACGCCAGTATATCGAGTATAAACCTCCTCAGGGTTTCGTTATAGAATAGGCAGGGGACACATTACATGTAATCATACACCTAGTGGAACGTGATCGCTGTGTCCTTTTTCTAACATTATCTAACTCCGTCTATCCATCATCATACTTTCTTTAGACGCCAGTATATGGGGTATAAACCTCCTCATAGTTTCGTTATAGAATAGGCAGGGGACACATTACAAGTAATCATATACCTAGTGGAACTTGATCGCTACGTCCTTTCCCTAACATTATATAACTCCGTCTATCTATCATTATCTTTTCTTTAGACGCCAGTATCTCGGGTATAAACTTCCTCATAGTTTCGTTATAGAATAGGCAGGGGACACATTACAAGTAATCATATACCTAGTGGAACGTGATCGCTACGTCCTTTCCCTAACATTATCTAACTCCGCCTATCCATCATTATCCTTTCTTTAGACGCCAGTATATCGGGTATAAACCTCCTCACAGTTTCGTTAAAGAATAGGCAGGGGACACATTACATGTAATCAAACACCTAGTGGAACGTGATCGCTGTGTCCTTTCCCTAACATTATCTAACTCCGTCTATCCATCATCATACATTCTTTAGACGCCAGTATATCGGGTATGCACCTCCTCACAGTTTCGTTATAGAATAGGCAGGGGACACATTACAAGTAATCATATACCTAGTGGAACTTGATCGCTACGTCCTTTCCCTAACATTATCTAACTCCGTCTATCCATCATTATCCTTTCTTTAGACGCCAGTATATCGGGTATAAACCTCCTCACAGTTTCGTTTAAGAATAGGCAGGGGACACATTACATGTAATCATACACCTAGTGGAACGTGATCGCTGTGTCCTTTCCCTAACATTATCTAACTCCGTCTATCCATCATCATACTTTCTTTAGACGCCAGTATATCGGGTATACACCTCCTCACAGTTTCGTTATAGAATAGGCAGGGGACACATTACAAGTAATCATATACCTAGTGGAACGAGATCGCTACGTCCTTTCCCTAACATTATCTAACTCCGTCTATCCATCATTATCCTTTCTTTAGACGCCAGTATATCGGGTATAAACCTCCTCACAGTTTCGTTAAAGAATAGGCAGGGGACACATTATATGTAATCATACACCTTGTGGAACGTGATCGCTGTGTCCTTTCCCTAACATTATCTATCTCCGTCTATCCAACATCATCCTCTCTTTAGACGCCATTATATCGGGTATAAACCTCCTCATAGTTTCGTTATAGAATAGGCAGGGGACACATTACAAGTAATCATATACCTAGTGGAACGTGATCGCTATGTCCTTTCCTTAACATTATCTAACTCCGTCTATCCATCATTATCCTTTCTTTAGACGCCAGTATATCGGGTATAAACCTCCTCACAGTTTCGTTATAGAATAGGCAGGGGACACATTACAAGTAATCATATACTTAGTGGAACGTGATCGCTATGTCCTTTCCTTAACATTATCTAACTCCGTCTATCCATCATTATCCTTTCTTTAGACGCCAGTATATCGGGTATAAAACTCCTCACAGTTTCGTTATAGAATAGGCAGGGGACACATTACAAGTAATCGTATACCTAGTGGAACGTGATCGCTATGTCCTTTCCTTAACATTATCTAACTCCGTCTACCCATCATTGTCCTTTCTTTAGACGCCAGTATATCGGGTATAAACATCCTCACAGTTTCGTTATAGAATAGGCATGGTGCACATTACAAGTAATCATATATCTAGTGGAACGTGATCGCTATGTCCTTTCCTTAACATTACCTAACTCCGTCTATCCATCATTATCCTTTCTTTAGTCGCCAGTATATCGGGTATAAACCTCCTCATAGTTTCGTTATAGAATAGGCAGGGGACACATTACAAGTAATCAAGTACCTAGTGGAACGTGATCGCTATGTCCTTTCCTTAACTTTATCTCACTCCGTCTATCCATCATTATCCTTTCTTTAGACGCCAGTATATCGGGTATAAACCTCCTCACAGTTTCGTTATAGAATAGGCAGGGGACACATTACAAGTAATCATATACCTAGTGGAACGTGATCGCTATGTCCTTTCCTTAACATTATCTAACTCCGTCTATCCATCATCATCCTTTCTTAGACGAAAGTATATCGGGTATAAACCTCCTCATAGTTTCGTTATAGAATAGGCAGGAGACACATTACAAGTAATCATATACCTAGTGGAACGTGATCGCTATGTCCTTTCCTTAACATTATCTAACTCCGTCTATCCATCATTATCCTTTCTTTAGACGCCAGTATATCGGGTATAAACTTCCTCACAGTTTCGTTAGAGAATAGGCAGGGGACACATTACAAGTAATCATATACCTAGTGGAACGTGATCGCTACGTCCTTTCCCTAACATTATCTAACTCCGTCTATCCATCATTATCCTTTCTTTAGACGCCAGTATATCGGGTATAAACCTCCTCACAGTTTCGTTAAAGAATAGGCAGGGGACACATTATATGTAATCATACACCTTGTGGAACGTGATCGCTGTGTCCTTTCCCTAACATTATCTATCTCCGTCTATCCAACATCATCCTCTCTTTAGACGCCATTATATCGGGTATAAACCTCCTCATAGTTTCGTTATAGAATAGGCAGGGGACACATTACAAGTAATCATATACCTAGTGGAACGTGATCGCTATGTCCTTTCCTTAACATTATCTAACTCCGTCTATCCATCATTATCCTTTCTTTAGACGCCAGTATATCGGGTATAAACCTCCTCACAGTTTCGTTATAGAATAGGCAGGGGACACATTACAAGTAATCATATACTTAGTGGAACGTGATCGCTATGTCCTTTCCTTAACATTATCTAACTCCGTCTATCCATCATTATCCTTTCTTTAGACGCCAGTATATCGGGTATAAAACTCCTCACAGTTTCGTTATAGAATAGGCAGGGGACACATTACAAGTAATCGTATACCTAGTGGAACGTGATCGCTATGTCCTTTCCTTAACATTATCTAACTCCGTCTACCCATCATTGTCCTTTCTTTAGACGCCAGTATATCGGGTATAAACATCCTCACAGTTTCGTTATAGAATAGGCATGGTGCACATTACAAGTAATCATATATCTAGTGGAACGTGATCGCTATGTCCTTTCCTTAACATTACCTAACTCCGTCTATCCATCATTATCCTTTCTTTAGTCGCCAGTATATCGGGTATAAACCTCCTCATAGTTTCGTTATAGAATAGGCAGGGGACACATTACAAGTAATCAAGTACCTAGTGGAACGTGATCGCTATGTCCTTTCCTTAACTTTATCTCACTCCGTCTATCCATCATTATCCTTTCTTTAGACGCCAGTATATCGGGTATAAACCTCCTCACAGTTTCGTTATAGAATAGGCAGGGGACACATTACAAGTAATCATATACCTAGTGGAACGTGATCGCTATGTCCTTTCCTTAACATTATCTAACTCCGTCTATCCATCATCATCCTTTCTTAGACGAAAGTATATCGGGTATAAACCTCCTCATAGTTTCGTTATAGAATAGGCAGGAGACACATTACAAGTAATCATATACCTAGTGGAACGTGATCGCTATGTCCTTTCCTTAACATTATCTAACTCCGTCTATCCATCATTATCCTTTCTTTAGACGCCAGTATATCGGGTATAAACTTCCTCACAGTTTCGTTAGAGAATAGGCAGGGGACACATTACAAGTAATCATATACCTAGTGGAACGTGATCGCTACGTCCTTTCCCTAACATTATCTAACTCCGTCTATCCATCATTATCCTTTCTTTAGACGCCAGTATATCGGGTATAAACCTCCTCACAGTTTCGTTAAAGAATAGGCAGGGGACACATTATATGTAATCATACACCTTGTGGAACGTGATCGCTGTGTCCTTTCCCTAACATTATCTATCTCCGTCTATCCAACATCATCCTCTCTTTAGACGCCATTATATCGGGTATAAACCTCCTCATAGTTTCGTTATAGAATAGGCAGGGGACACATTACAAGTAATCATATACCTAGTGGAACGTGATCGCTATGTCCTTTCCTTAACATTATCTAACTCCGTCTATCCATCATTATCCTTTCTTTAGACGCCAGTATATCGGGTATAAACCTCCTCACAGTTTCGTTATAGAATAGGCAGGGGACACATTACAAGTAATCATATACTTAGTGGAACGTGATCGCTATGTCCTTTCCTTAACATTATCTAACTCCGTCTATCCATCATTATCCTTTCTTTAGACGCCAGTATATCGGGTATAAAACTCCTCACAGTTTCGTTATAGAATAGGCAGGGGACACATTACAAGTAATCGTATACCTAGTGGAACGTGATCGCTATGTCCTTTCCTTAACATTATCTAACTCCGTCTACCCATCATTGTCCTTTCTTTAGACGCCAGTATATCGGGTATAAACATCCTCACAGTTTCGTTATAGAATAGGCATGGTGCACATTACAAGTAATCATATATCTAGTGGAACGTGATCGCTATGTCCTTTCCTTAACATTACCTAACTCCGTCTATCCATCATCATCCTTTCTTAGACGCCAGTATATCGGGTATAAACCTCCTCATAGTTTCGTTATAGAATAGGCAGGAGACACATTACAAGTAATCATATACCTAGTGGAACGTGATCGCTATGTCCTTTCCTTAACATTATCTAACTCCGTCTATCCATCATTATCCTTTCTTTAGACGCCAGTATATCGGGTATAAACTTCCTCACAGTTTCGTTAGAGAATAGGCAGGGGACACATTACAAGTAATCATATACCTAGTGGAACGTGATCGCTACGTCCTTTCCCTAACATTATCTAACTCCGTCTATCCATCATTATCCTTTCTTTAGACGCCAGTATATCGGGTATAAACCTCCTCACAGTTTCGTTAAAGAATAGGCAGGGGACACATTACAAGTAATCATATATCTAGTGGAACGTGATCGCTATGTCCTTTCCTTAACATTACCTAACTCCGTCTATCCATCATTATCCTTTCTTTAGACGCCAGTATATCGGGTATAAACCTCCTCATAGTTTCGTTATAGAATAGGCAGGGGACACATTACAAGTAATCAAGTACCTAGTGGAACGTGATCGCTATGTCCTTTCCTTAACTTTATCTCACTCCGTCTATCCATCATTATCCTTTCTTTAGACGCCAGTATATCGGGTATAAACCTCCTCACAGTTTCGTTATAGAATAGGCAGGGGACACATTACAAGTAATCATATACCTAGTGGAACGTGATCGCTATGTCCTTTCCTTAACATTATCTAACTCCGTCTATCCATCATCATCCTTTCTTAGACGCCAGTATATCGGGTATAAACCTCCTCATAGTTTCGTTATAGAATAGGCAGGAGACACATTACAAGTAATCATATACCTAGTGGAACGTGATCGCTATGTCCTTTCCTTAACATTATCTAACTCCGTCTATCCATCATTATCCTTTCTTTAGACGCCAGTGTATCGGGTATAAACTTCCTCACAGTTTCGTTATAGAATAGGCAGGGGACAGATTACAAGTAATCATATACCTAGTGGAACGTGATCGCTACGTCCTTTCCCTAACATTATCTAACTCCGTCTATCCATCATTATCCTTTCTTTAGACGCCAGTATATCGGGTATAAACCTCCTCACAGTTTCGTTAAAGAATAGGCAGGGGACACATTACATGTAATCATACACCTAGTGGAACGTGATCGCTGTGTCCTTTCCCTAACATTATCTAACTCCGTCTATCCATCATCATACTTTCTTTAGACGCCAGTATATGGGGTATAAACCTCCTCATAGTTTCGTTATAGAATAGGCAGGGGACACATTACAAGTAATCATATACCTAGTGGACCTTGATCGCTACGTCCTTTCCCTAACATTATCTAACTCCGTCTATCCATCATTATCCTTTCTTTAGACGCCAGTATATCGGGTATAAACCTCCTCATAGTATCGTTATAGAATAGGCAGGGGACACATTACAAGTAATCAAGTACCTAGTGGAACGTGATCGCTATGTCCTTTACTTAACTTTATCTCACTCCGTCTATCCATCATTATCCTTTCTTTAGACGCCAGTATATCGGGTATAAACCTCCTCACAGTTTCGTTATAGAATAGGCAGGGGACACATTACAAGTAATCATATACCTAGTGGAACGTGATCGCTATGTCATTTCCTTAACATTATCTAACTCCGTCTATCCATCATCATCCTTTCTTAGACGCCAGTATATCGGGTATAAACCTCCTCATAGTTTCGTTATAGAATAGGCAGGAGACACATTACAAGTAATCATATACCTAGTGGAACGTGATCGCTATGTCCTTTCCTTAACATTATCTAACTCCGTCTATCCATCATTATCCTTTCTTTAGACGCCAGTATATCGGGTATAAACTTCCTCACAGTTTCGTTATAGAATAGGCAGGGGACACATTACAAGTAATCATATACCTAGTGGAACGTGATCGGTACGTCCTTTCCCTAACATTATCTAACTCCGTCTATCCATCATTGTCTTTTCTTTAGACGCCAGTATTTCGGGTAAAAACGTCCTCATAGTTTCGTTATAGAATAGGCAGGGGACACATTACAAGTAATCATATACCTAGTGGAACTTGATCGCTACGTCCTTTCCCTAACATTATCTAACTCCGTCTATCCATCATTATCCTTTCTTTAGACGCCAGTATATCGGGTATAAACCTCCTCACAGTTTCGTTAAAGAATAGGCAGGGGACACATTACATGTAATCATACACCTAGTGGAACGTGATCGCTGTGTCCTTTCCCTAACATTATCTAACTCCGTCTATCCATCATCATACTTTCTTTAGACGCCAGTATATGGGGTATAAACCTCCTCATACTTTCGTTATAGAATAGGCAGGGGACACATTACAAGTAATCATATACCTAGTGGACCTTGATCGCTACGTCCTTTCCCTAACATTATCTAACTCCGTCTATCCATCATTATCTTTTCTTTAGACGCCAGTATATCGGGTATAAACCTCCTCTCAGTTTCGTGTTAGAATAGGCAGGGGACACATTACAAGTAATCATATACCTAGTGGAACGTGATCGCTATGTCCTCTCCTTAACATTATCTAACTCTGTCTATCCATCATTATCCTTTCTTTAGACGCCAGTATATCGGGTATAAACCTCCTCACAGTTTCGTTATAGAATAGGCAGGGGACACATTACAAGTAATCATATACCTAGTGGAACGTGATCGGTACGTCCTTTTCCTAACATTATCTAACTCCGTCTATCCATCATTATCCTTTCTTTAGACGCCAGTATATCGGGTATAAACCTCCTCACAGTTTCGTTAAAGAATAGGCAGGGGACACATTACATGTAATCATACACCTAGTGGAACGTGATCGCTGTGTCCTTTCCCTAACATTATCTAACTCCGTCTATCCATCATCATACTTTCTTTAGACGCCAGTATATGGGGTATAAACCTCCTCATAGTTTCGTTATAGAATAGGCAGGGGACACATTACAAGTAATCATATACCTAGTGGAACGTGATCGCTATGTCCTCTCCTTAACATTATCTAACTCCGTCTATCCATCATTATCCTTTCTTTAGACGCCAGTATATCGGGTATAAACCTCCTCATAGTTTCGTTATAGAATAGGCAGGAGACACATTACAAGTAATCATATACCTAGTGGAACGTGATCGCTATGTCCTTTCCTTAACATTATCTAACTCCGTCTATCCATCATTATCTTTTCTTTAGACGCCAGTATTTCGGGTATAAACTTCCTCATAGTTTCGTTATAGAATAGGCAGGGGACACATTACAAGTAATCATATACCTAGTGGAACGTGATCGCTATGTCCTTTCCTTAACATTATCTAACTCCGTCTATCCATCATTATCCTTTCTTTAGACGCAAGTATATCGAGTATAAACTTCCTCACAGTTTCGTTATAGAATAGGCAGGGGACACATTACAAGTAATCATATACCTAGTGGAACGTGATCGCTATGTCCTCTCCTTAACATTATCTAACTCCGTCTATCCATCATTATCTTTTCTTTAGACGCCAGTATTTCGGGTATAAACTTCCTCATAGTTTCGTTATAGAATAGGCAGGGGACTCATTACAAGTAATCATATACCTAGTGGAACTTGATCGCTACGTCCTTTCCCTAACATTATCTAACTCCGTCTATCCATCATTATCCTTTCTTTAGACGCCAGTATATCGGGTATAAACCTCCTCACAGTTTCGTTAAAGAATAGGCAGGGGACACAATACAAGTAATCATATACCTAGTGGAACGTGATCGCTATATCCTTTCCCTAACATTATCTAACTCCATCTATCCATCATTATCTTTTCTTTAGACGCCAGTATTTCGGGTATAAACTTCCTCATAGTTTCGTTATAGAATAGGCAGGGGACACATTACAAGTAATCATATACCTAGTGGAACGTGATCGCTACGTCCTTTCCCTAACATTATCTAACTCCGTCTATCCATCATTATCCTTTCTTTAGACGCCAGTATATCGGGTATAAACCTCCTCACAGTTTCGTAAAGAATAGGCAGGGGACACATTACAAGTAATCATATACCTAGTGGAACGTGATCGCTACGTCCTTTCCCTAACATTATCTAACTCCGTCTATCCATCATTATCTTTTCTTTAGACGCCAGTATTTCGGGTATAAACGTCCTCATAGTTTCGTTATAGAATAGGCAGGGGACACATTACAAGTAATCATATACCTAGTGGAGCTTGATCGCTACGTCCTTTCCCTAACATTATCTAACTCCGTCTATCCATCATTATCCTTTCTTTAGACGCCAGTATATCGGGTATAAACCTCCTCACAGTTTCGTTAAAGAATAGGCAGGGGACACATTACATTTAATCATACACCTAGTGGAACGTGATCGCTGTGTCCTTTCCCTAACATTATCTAACTCCGTCTATCCATCATCATACTTTCTTTAGACGCCAGTATATCGGGTATACACCTCCTCACAGTTTCGTTATAGAATAGGCAGGGGACACATTACAAGTAATCATATACCTAGTGAACGTGATCGCTACGTCCTTTCCCTAACATTATCTAACTCCGTCTATCCATCATTATCCTTTCTTTAGACGCCAGTATATCGGGTATAAACCTCCTCACAGTTTCGTTAAAGAATAGGCAGGGGACACATTACATGTAATCATACACCTAGTGGAACGTGATCGCTGTGTCCTTTCCCTAACATTATCTTACTCCGTCTATCTATCATCATACTTTCTTTAGACGCCAGTATATCGGGTATAAACCTCCTCACAGTTTCGTTATAGAATAGGCAGGGGACACATTATATGTAATCATACACCTTGTGGAACGTGATCGCTGTGTCCTTTAACTAACATTATCTAACTCCGTCTATCAATCATTATCCTTTCTCTAGACGCCAGTATATCGGGTATAAACCTCCTCACAGTTTCGTTAAAGAATAGGCAGGGGACACATTATATGTAATCATACACCTTGTGGAACGTGATCGCTGTGTCCCTTCCCTAACATTATCTAACTCCGTCTATCCAACATCATCCTTTCTTTAGACGCCATTATATCGGGTATAAACCTCCTCATAGTTTCGTTATAGAATAGGCAGGGGACACATTACAAGTAATCATATACCTAGTGGAACGTGATCGCTATGTCCTTTCCTTAACATTATCTAACTCCGTCTATAAATCATTATCCTTTCTTTAGACGCCAGTATATCGGGTATAAACCTCCTCACAGTTTCGTTATAGAATAGGCAGGGGACACATTACAAGTAATCATATACTTAGTGGTACGTGATCGCTATGTCCTTTCCTTAACATTAACTCCGTCTATCCATCATTATCCTTTCTTTAGACGTCAGTATATCGGGTATAAACCTCCTCACAGTTTCGTTATAGAATGGGCAGGGGACACATTACAAGTAATCGTATACCTAGTGGAACGTGATCGCTATGTCCTTTCCTTAACATTATCTAACTCCGTCTATCCATCATTGTCCTTTCTTTAGACGCCAGTATATCGGGTATAAACTTCCTCACAGTTTCGTTATAGAATAGGCATGGTGCACATTACAAGTAATCACATATGTAGTGGAACGTGATCGCTATGTCCTTTCCTTAACATTACCTAACTCCGACTATCCATCATTATCCTTTCTTTAGACGCCAGTATATCGGGTATAAACCTCCTCATAGTTTCGTTATAGAATAGGCAGAGGACACATTACAAGTAATCATATACCTAGTGGAACGTGATCGCTATGTCCTTTCCTTAACTTTATCTAACTCCGTCTATCCATCATTATCCTTTCTTTAGACGCCAGTATATCGGGTATAAACCTCCTCACAGTTTCGTTATAGAATAGGCAAGGGACACATTACAAGTAATCATATACCTAGTGGAACGTGATCGCTATGTCAATTCCTTAACATTATCTAACTCCGTCTATCCATCATCATCCTTTCTTTAGACGCCAGTATATCGGGTATAAACCTCCTCATAGTTTCGTTATAGAATAGGCAGGGGACACATTACAAGTAATCATATACCTAGTGGAACGTGATCGCTATGTCCTTTCCTTAACATTATCTAACTCCGTCTATCCATCATTATCCTTTCTTTAGACGCCAGTATATCGGGTATAAACTTCCTCACAGTTTCGTTATAGAATAGGCAGGGGACACATTACAAGTAATCATATACCTAGTGGAACGTGATAGGTACGTCCTTTCCCTAACATTATCTAATTTCGTCTATCCATCATTATCTTTTCTTTAGACGCCAGAATTTCGGGTATAAACCTCCTCATAGTTTCGTTATAGAATAGGCAGGGGACACATTACAAATAATCATATACCTAGTGGAACGTGATCGCTACGTCCTTTCCCTAACATTATCTAACTCCGTCTATCCATCATTATCCTTTCTTTAGACGCCAGTATATCGGGTATAAACCTCCTCACAGTTTCGTTAAAGAATAGGCAGGGGACACATTACATGTAATCATACACCTAGTGGAACGTGATCGCTGTGTCCTTTCCCTAACATTATCTAACTCCGTCTATCCATCATCATACTTTCTTTAGACGCCAGTATATGGGGTATAAACCTCCTCATAGTTTCGTTATAGAATAGGCAGGGGACACATTACAAGTAATCATATACCTAGTTAAACTTGATCGCTTCGTCCTTTCCCTAACATTATCTAACTCCGTCTATCCATCATTATCCTTTCTTTAGACGCCAGTATATCGGGTATACACCTCCTCACAGTTTCGTTATAGAATAGGCAGGGGACACATTACAAGTAATCATATACCTAGTGGAGCTTGATCGCTATGTCCTTTCCCTAACATTATCTAACTCCGTCTATCCATCATTATCCTTTCTTTAGACGCCAGTATATCGAGTATAAACCTCCTCACAGTTTCGTTATAGAATAGGCAGGGGACACATTACAAGTAATCGTATACCTAGTGGAACGTGATCGCTATGTCCTTTCCTTAACATTATCTAACTCCGTCTATCCATCATTGTCCTTTCTTTAGACGCCAGTATATCGGGTATAAACTTCCTCACAGTTTCGTTATAGAATAGGCATGGTGCACATTACAAGTAATCATATACCTAGTGGAACGTGATCGCTATGTCCTTTCCTTAACATTATCTAACTCCGTCTATCCATCATTATCCTTTCTTTAGACGCCAGTATATCGAGTATAAACCTCCTCACAGTTTCGTTATAGAATAGGCAGGGGACACATTACATGTAATCATACACCTAGTGGAACGTGATCGCTGTGTCCTTTTTCTAACATTATCTAACTCCGTCTATCCATCATCATACTTTCTTTAGACGCCAGTATATGGGGTATAAACCTCCTCATAGTTTCGTTATAGAATAGGCAGGGGACACATTACAAGTAATCATATACCTAGTGGAACTTGATCGCTACGTCCTTTCCCTAACATTATCTAACTCCGTCTATCTATCATTATCTTTTCTTTAGACGCCAGTATTTCGGGTATAAACTTCCTCATAGTTTCGTTATAGAATAGGCAGGGGACACATTACAAGTAATCATATACCTAGTGGAACGTGATCGCTACGTCCTTTCCCTAACATTATCTAACTCCGCCTATCCATCATTATCCTTTCTTTAGACGCCAGTATATCGGGTATAAACCTCCTCACAGTTTCGTTAAAGAATAGGCAGGGGACACATTACATGTAATCAAACACCTAGTGGAACGTGATCGCTGTGTCCTTTCCCTAACATTATCTAACTCCGTCTATCCATCATCATACATTCTTTAGACGCCAGTATATCGGGTATACACCTCCTCACAGTTTCGTTATAGAATAGGCAGGGGACACATTACAAGTAATCATATACCTAGTGGAACTTGATCGCTACGTCCTTTCCCTAACATTATCTAACTCCGTCTATCCATCATTATCCTTTCTTTAGACGCCAGTATATCGGGTATAAACCTCCTCACAGTTTCGTTAAAGAATAGGCAGGGGACACATTACATGTAATCATACACCTAGTGGAACGTGATCGCTGTGTCCTTTCCCTAACATTATCTAACTCCGTCTATCCATCATCATACTTTCTTTAGACGCCAGTATATCGGGTATACACCTCCTCACAGTTTCGTTATAGAATAGGCAGGGGACACATTACAAGTAATCATATACCTAGTGGAACGAGATCGCTACGTCCTTTCCCTAACATTATCTAACTCCGTCTATCCATCATTATCCTTTCTTTAGACGCCAGTATATCGGGTATAAACCTCCTCACAGTTTCGTTAAAGAATAGGCAGGGGACACATTATATGTAATCATACACCTTGTGGAACGTGATCGCTGTGTCCTTTCCCTAACATTATCTATCTCCGTCTATCCAACATCATCCTCTCTTTAGACGCCATTATATCGGGTATAAACCTCCTCATAGTTTCGTTATAGAATAGGCAGGGGACACATTACAAGTAATCATATACCTAGTGGAACGTGATCGCTATGTCCTTTCCTTAACATTATCTAACTCCGTCTATCCATCATTATCCTTTCTTTAGACGCCAGTATATCGGGTATAAACCTCCTCACAGTTTCGTTATAGAATAGGCAGGGGACACATTACAAGTAATCATATACTTAGTGGAACGTGATCGCTATGTCCTTTCCTTAACATTATCTAACTCCGTCTATCCATCATTATCCTTTCTTTAGACGCCAGTATATCGGGTATAAACCTCCTCACAGTTTCGTTATAGAATAGGCAGGGGACACATTACAAGTAATCGTATACCTAGTGGAACGTGATCGCTATGTCCTTTCCTTAACATTATCTAACTCCGTCTACCCATCATTGTCCTTTCTTTAGACGCCAGTATATCGGGTATAAACATCCTCACAGTTTCGTTATAGAATAGGCATGGTGCACATTACAAGTAATCATATATCTAGTGGAACGTGATCGCTATGTCCTTTCCTTAACATTACCTAACTCCGTCTATCCATCATTATCCTTTCTTTAGACGCCAGTATATCGGGTATAAACCTCCTCATAGTTTCGTTATAGAATAGGCAGGGGACACATTACAAGTAATCAAGTACCTAGTGGAACGTGATCGCTATGTCCTTTCCTTAACTTTATCTCACTCCGTCTATCCATCATTATCCTTTCTTTAGACGCCAGTATATCGGGTATAAACCTCCTCACAGTTTCGTTATAGAATAGGCAGGGGACACATTACAAGTAATCATATACCTAGTGGAACGTGATCGCTATGTCCTTTCCTTAACATTATCTAACTCCGTCTATCCATCATCATCCTTTCTTAGACGCCAGTATATCGGGTATAAACCTCCTCATAGTTTCGTTATAGAATAGGCAGGAGACACATTACAAGTAATCATATACCTAGTGGAACGTGATCGCTATGTCCTTTCCTTAACATTATCTAACTCCGTCTATCCATCATTATCCTTTCTTTAGACGCTAGTATATCGGGTATAAACTTCATCACAGTTTCGTTAGAGAATAGGCAGGGGACACATTACAAGTAATCATATACCTAGTGGAACGTGATCGCTACGTCCTTTCCCTAACATTATCTAACTCCGTCTATCCATCATTATCCTTTCTTTAGACGCCAGTATATCGGGTATAAACCTCCTCACAGTTTCGTTAAAGAATAGGCAGGGGACACATTACAAGTAATCATATATCTAGTGGAACGTGATCGCTATGTCCTTTCCTTAACATTACCTAACTCCGTCTATCCATCATTATCCTTTCTTTAGACGCCAGTATATCGGGTATAAACCTCCTCATAGTTTCGTTATAGAATAGGCAGGGGACACATTACAAGTAATCAAGTACCTAGTGGAACGTGATCGCTATGTCCTTTCCTTAACTTTTAACTTTATCTCACTCCGTCTATCCATCATTATCCTTTCTTTAGACGCCAGTATATCGGGTATAAACCTCCTCACAGTTTCGTTATAGAATAGGCAGGGGACACATTACAAGTAATCATATACCTAGTGGAACGTGATCGCTATGTCCTTTCCTTAACATTATCTAACTCCGTCTATCCATCATCATCCTTTCTTAGACGCCAGTATATCGGGTATAAACCTCCTCATAGTTTCGTTATAGAATAGGCAGGAGACACATTACAAGTAATCATATACCTAGTGGAACGTGATCGCTATGTCCTTTCCTTAACATTATCTAACTCCGTCTATCCATCATTATCCTTTCTTTAGACGCCAGTGTATCGGGTATAAACTTCCTCACAGTTTCGTTATAGAATAGGCAGGGGACACATTACAAGTAATCATATACCTAGTGGAACGTGATCGCTACGTCCTTTCCCTAACATTATCTAACTCCGTCTATCCATCATTATCCTTTCTTTAGACGCCAGTATATCGGGTATAAACCTCCTCACAGTTTCGTTAAAGAATAGGCAGGGGACACATTACATGTAATCATACACCTAGTGGAACGTGATCGCTATGTCCTCTCCTTAACATTATCTAACTCTGTCTATCCATCATTATCCTTTCTTTAGACGCCAGTATATCGGGTATAAACCTCCTCACAGTTTCGTTATAGAATAGGCAGGGGACACATTACAAGTAATCATATACCTAGTGGAACGTGATCGGTACGTCCTTTCCCTAACATTATCTAACTCCGTCTATCCATCATTATCCTTTCTTTAGACGCCAGTATATCGGGTATAAACCTCCTCACAGTTTCGTTAAAGAATAGGCAGGGGACACATTACAAGTAATCGTATACCTAGTGGAACGTGATCGCTATGTCCTTTCCTTAACATTATCTAACTCCGTCTACCCATCATTGTCCTTTCTTTAGACGCCAGTATATCGGGTATAAACATCCTCACAGTTTCGTTATAGAATAGGCATGGTGCACATTACAAGTAATCATATATCTAGTGGAACGTGATCGCTATGTCCTTTCCTTAACATTACCTAACTCCGTCTATCCATCATTATCCTTTCTTTAGACGCCAGTATATCGGGTATAAACCTCCTCATAGTTTCGTTATAGAATAGGCAGGGGACACATTACAAGTAATCAAGTACCTAGTGGAACGTGATCGCTATGTCCTTTCCTTAACTTTATCTCACTCCGTCTATCCATCATTATCCTTTCTTTAGACGCCAGTATATCGGGTATAAACCTCCTCACAGTTTCGTTATAGAATAGGCAGGGGACACATTACAAGTAATCATATACCTAGTGGAACGTGATCGCTATGTCCTTTCCTTAACATTATCTAACTCCGTCTATCCATCATCATCCTTTCTTAGACGCCAGTATATCGGGTATAAACCTCCTCATAGTTTCGTTATAGAATAGGCAGGAGACACATTACAAGTAATCATATACCTAGTGGAACGTGATCGCTATGTCCTTTCCTTAACATTATCTAACTCCGTCTATCCATCATTATCCTTTCTTTAGACGCCAGTATATCGGGTATAAACTTCCTCACAGTTTCGTTATAGAATAGGCAGGGGACACATTACAAGTAATCATATACCTAGTGGAACGTGATCGGTACGTCCTTTCCCTAACATTATCTAACTCCGTCTATCCATCATTATCTTTTCTTTAGACGCCAGTATTTCGGGTATAAACGTCCTCATAGTTTCGTTATAGAATAGGCAGGGGACACATTACAAGTAATCATATACCTAGTGGAACTTGATCGCTACGTCCTTTCCCTAACATTATCTAACTCCGTCTATCCATCATTATCCTTTCTTTAGACGCCAGTATATCGGGTATAAACCTCCTCACAGTTTCGTTAAAGAATAGGCAGGGGACACATTACATGTAATCATACACCTAGTGGAACGTGATCGCTGTGTCCTTTCCCTAACATTATCTAACTCCGTCTATCCATCATCATACTTTCTTTAGACGCCAGTATATGGGGTATAAACCTCCTCATAGTTTCGTTATAGAATAGGCAGGGGACACATTACAAGTAATCATATACCTAGTGGACCTTGATCGCTACGTCCTTTCCCTAACATTATCTAACTCCGTCTATCCATCATTATCTTTTCTTTAGACGCCAGTATATCGGGTATAAACCTCCTCTCAGTTTCGTGTTAGAATAGGCAGGGGACACATTACAAGTAATCATATACCTAGTGGAACGTGATCGCTATGTCCTCTCCTTAACATTATCTAACTCTGTCTATCCATCATTATCCTTTCTTTAGACGCCAGTATATCGGGTATAAACCTCCTCACAGTTTCGTTATAGAATAGGCAGGGGACACATTACAAGTAATCATATACCTAGTGGAACGTGATCGGTACGTCCTTTTCCTAACATTATCTAACTCCGTCTATCCATCATTATCCTTTCTTTAGACGCCAGTATATCGGGTATAAACCTCCTCACAGTTTCGTTAAATAATAGGCAGGGGACACATTACATGTAATCATACACCTAGTGGAACGTGATCGCTGTGTCCTTTCCCTAACATTATCTAACTCCGTCTATCCATCATCATACTTTCTTTAGACGCCAGTATATGGGGTATAAACCTCCTCATAGTTTCGTTATAGAATAGGCAGGGGACACATTACAAGTAATCATATACCTAGTGGAACGTGATCGCTATGTCCTCTCCTTAACATTATCTAACTCCGTCTATCCATCATTATCCTTTCTTTAGACGCCAGTATATCGGGTATAAACCTCCTCATAGTTTCGTTATAGAATAGGCAGGAGACACATTACAAGTAATCATATACCTAGTGGAACGTGATCGCTATGTCCTTTCCTTAACATTATCTAACTCCGTCTATCCATCATTATCTTTTCTTTAGACGCCAGTATTTCGGGTATAAACTTCCTCATAGTTTCGTTATAGAATAGGCAGGGGACACATTACAAGTAATCATATACCTAGTGGAACGTGATCGCTATGTCCTTTCCTTAACATTATCTAACTCCGTCTATCCATCATTATCCTTTCTTTAGACGCAAGTATATCGAGTATAAACTTCCTCACAGTTTCGTTATAGAATAGGCAGGGGACACATTACAAGTAATCATATACCTAGTGGAACGTGATCGCTATGTCCTCTCCTTAACATTATCTAACTCCGTCTATCCATCATTATCTTTTCTTTAGACGCCAGTATTTCGGGTATAAACTTCCTCATAGTTTCGTTATAGAATAGGCAGGGGACACATTACAAGTAATCATATACCTAGTGGAACTTGATCGCTACGTCCTTTCCCTAACATTATCTAACTCCGTCTATCCATCATTATCCTTTCTTTAGACGCCAGTATATCGGGTATAAACCTCCTCACAGTTTCGTTAAAGAATAGGCAGGGGACACAATACAAGTAATCATATACCTAGTGGAACGTGATCGCTATATCCTTTCCCTAACATTATCTAACTCCATCTATCCATCATTATCTTTTCTTTAGACGCCAGTATTTCGGGTATAAACTTCCTCATAGTTTCGTTATAGAATAGGCAGGGGACACATTACAAGTAATCATATACCTAGTGGAACGTGATCGCTACGTCCTTTCCCTAACATTATCTAACTCCGTCTATCCATCATTATCCTTTCTTTAGACGCCAGTATATCGGGTATAAACCTCCTCACAGTTTCGTAAAGAATAGGCAGGGGACACATTACAAGTAATCATATACCTAGTGGAACGTGATCGCTACGTCCTTTCCCTAACATTATCTAACTCCGTCTATCCATCATTATCTTTTCTTTAGACGCCAATATTTCGGGTATAAACGTCCTCATAGTTTCGTTATAGAATAGGCAGGGGACACATTACAAGTAATCATATACCTAGTGGAGCTTGATCGCTACGTCCTTTCCCTAACATTATCTAACTCCGTCTATCCATCATTATCCTTTCTTTAGACGCCAGTATATCGGGTATAAACCTCCTCACAGTTTCGTTAAAGAATAGGCAGGGGACACATTACATTTAATCATACACCTAGTGGAACGTGATCGCTGTGTCCTTTCCCTAACATTATCTAACTCCGTCTATCCATCATCATACTTTCTTTAGACGCCAGTATATCGGGTATACACCTCCTCACAGTTTCGTTATAGAATAGGCAGGGGACACATTACAAGTAATCATATACCTAGTGAACGTGATCGCTACGTCCTTTCCCTAACATTATCTAACTCCGTCTATCCATCATTATCCTTTCTTTACACGCCAGTATATCGAGTATAAACCTCCTCACAGTTTCGTTAAAGAATAGGCAGGGGACACATTACATGTAATCATACACCTAGTGGAACGTGATCGCTGTGTCCTTTCCCTAACATTATCTTACTCCGTCTATCTATCATCATACTTTCTTTAGACGCCAGTATATCGGGTATAAACCTCCTCACAGTTTCGTTATAGAATAGGCAGGGGACACATTATATGTAATCATACACCTTGTGGAACGTGATCGCTGTGTCCTTTAACTAACATTATCTAACTCCGTCTATCAATCATTATCCTTTCTTTAGACGCCAGTATATCGGGTATAAACCTCCTCACAGTTTCGTTAAAGAATAGGCAGGGGACACATTATATGTAATCATACACCTTGTGGAACGTGATCGCTGTGTCCTTTCGATAACATTATCTAACTCCGTCTATCCAACATCATCCTTTCTTTAGACGCCATTATATCGGGTATAAACCTCCTCATAGTTTCGTTATAGAATAGGCAGGGGACACATTACAAGTAATCATATACCTAGTGGAACGTGATCGCTTTGTCCTTTCCTTAACATTATCTAACTCCGTCTATAAATCATTATCCTTTCTTTAGACGCCAGTATATCGGGTATAAACCTCCTCACAGTTTCGTTATAGAATAGGCAGGGGACACATTACAAGTAATCATATACTTAGTGGTACGTGATCGCTATGTCCTTTCCTTAACATTAACTCCGTCTATCCATCATTATCCTTTCTTTAGACGTCAGTATATCGGGTATAAACCTCCTCACAGTTTCGTTATAGAATGGGCAGGGGACACATTACAAGTAATCGTATACCTAGTGGAACGTGATCGCTATGTCCTTTCCTTAACATTATCTAACTCCGTCTATCCATCATTGTCCTTTCTTTAGACGCCAGTATATCGGGTATAAACTTCCTCACAGTTTCGTTATAGAATAGGCATGGTGCACATTACAAGTAATCACATATGTAGTGGAACGTGATCGCTATGTCCTTTCCTTAACATTACCTAACTCCGACTATCCATCATTATCCTTTCTTTAGACGCCAGTATATCGGGTATAAACCTCCTCATAGTTTCGTTATAGAATAGGCAGGGGACACATTACAAGTAATCATATACCTAGTGGAACGTGATCGCTATGTCCTTTCCTTAACTTTATCTAACTCCGTCTATCCATCATTATCCTTTCTTTAGACGCCAGTATATCGGGTATAAACCTCCTCACAGTTTCGTTATAGAATAGGCAAGGGACACATTACAAGTAATCATATACCTAGTGGAACGTGATCGCTATGTCAATTCCTTAACATTATCTAACTCCGTCTATCCATCATCATCCTTTCTTTAGACGCCAGTATATCGGGTATAAACCTCCTCATAGTTTCGTTATAGAATAGGCAGGGGACACATTACAAGTAATCATATACCTAGTGGAACGTGATCGCTATGTCCTTTCCTTAACATTATCTAACTCCGTCTATCCATCATTATCCTCTCTTTAGACGCCAGTATATCGGGTATAAACTTCCTCACAGTTTCGTTATAGAATAGGCAGGGGACACATTACAAGTAATCATATACCTAGTGGAACGTGATAGGTACGTCCTTTCCCTAACATTATCTAATTTCGTCTATCCATCATTATCTTTTCTTTAGACGCCAGAATTTCGGGTATAAACCTCCTCATAGTTTCGTTATAGAATAGGCAGGGGACACATTACAAATAATCATATACCTAGTGGAACGTGATCGCTACGTCCTTTCCCTAACATTATCTAACTCCGTCTATCCATCATTATCCTTTCTTTAGACGCCAGTATATCGGGTATAAACCTCCTCACAGTTTCGTTAAAGAATAGGCAGGGGACACATTACATGTAATCATACACCTAGTGGAACGTGATCGCTGTGTCCTTTCCCTAACATTATCTAACTCCGTCTATCCATCATCATACTTTCTTAGACGCCAGTATATGGGGTATAAACCTCCTCATAGTTTCGTTATAGAATAGGCAGGGGACACATTACAAGTAATCATATACCTAGTTAAACTTGATCGCTTCGTCCTTTCCCTAACATTATCTAACTCCGTCTATCCATCATTATCCTTTCTTTAGACGCCAGTATATCGGGTATACACCTCCTCACAGTTTCGTTATAGAATAGGTAGGGGACACATTACAAGTAATCATATACCTAGTGGAACTTGATCGCTACGTCCTTACCCTAACATTATCTAACTCCGTCTATCCATCATTATCCTTTCTTTAGACGCCAGTATATCGGGTATAAACCTACTCACAGTTTCGTTATAGAATAGGCAGGGGACACATTACAAGTAATCATATACCTAGTGGAACGTGATTGCTATGTCCTCTCCTTAACATTATCTAACTCCGTCTATCCATCATTATTGTTTCTTCAGACGCCAGTATATCGGGTATAAACCTCCTCACAGTTTCGCTATAGAATAGGTAGGGGACACATTACAAGTAATCATATACCTAGTGGAGCTTGATCGCTATGTCCTTTCCCTAACATTATCTAACTCCGTCTATCCATCATTATCCTTTCTTTAGACGCCAGTATATCGAGTATAAACCTCCTCACAGTTTCGTTATAGAATAGGCAGGGGACACATTACAAGTAATCGTATACCTAGTGGAACGTGATCGCTATGTCCTTTCCTTAACATTATTTAACTCCGTCTATCCATCATTGTCCTTTCTTTAGACGCCAGTATATCGGGTATAAACTTCCTCACAGTTTCGTTATAGAATAGGCATGGTGCACATTACAAGTAATCATATACCTAGTGGAACGTGATCGCTATGTCCTTTCCTTAACATTATCTAACTCCGTCTATCCATCATTATCCTTTCTTTAGACGCCAGTATATCGAGTATAAACCTCCTCACAGTTTCGTTATAGAATAGGCAGGGGACACATTACATGTAATCATACACCTAGTGGAACGTGATCGCTGTGTCTTTTTTCTAACATTATCTAACTCCGTCTATCCATCATCATACTTTCTTTAGACGCCAGTATATGGGGTATAAACCTCCTCATAGTTTCGTTATAGAATAGGCAGGGGACACATTACAAGTAATCATATACCTAGTGGAACTTGATCGCTACGTCCTTTCCCTAACATTATCTAACTCCGTCTATCTATCATTATCTTTTCTTTAGACGCCAGTATTTCGGGTATAAACTTCCTCATAGTTTCGTTATAGAATAGGCAGGGGACACATTACAAGTAATCATATACCTAGTGGAACGTGATCGCTACGTCCTTTCCCTAACATTATCTAACTCCGCCTATCCATCATTATCCTTTCTTTAGACGCCAGTATATCGGGTATAAACCTCCTCACAGTTTCGTTAAAGAATAGGCAGGGGACACATTACATGTAATCAAACACCTAGTGGAACGTGATCGCTGTGTCCTTTCCCTAACATTATCTAACTCCGTCTATCCATCATCATACATTCTTTAGACGCCAGTATATCGGGTATACACCTCCTCACAGTTTCGTTATAGAATAGGCAGGGGACACATTACAAGTAATCATATACCTAGTGGAACTTGATCGCTACGTCCTTTCCCTAACATTATCTAACTCCGTCTATCCATCATTATCCTTTCTTTAGACGCCAGTATATCGGGTATAAACCTCCTCACAGTTTCGTTAAAGAATAGGCAGGGGACACATTACATGTAATCATACACCTAGTGGAACGTGATCGCTGTGTCCTTTCCCTAACATTATCTAACTCCGTCTATCCATCATCATACTTTCTTTAGACGCCAGTATATCGGGTATACACCTCCTCACAGTTTCGTTATAGAATAGGCAGGGGACCCATTACAAGTAATCATATACCTAGTGGAACGAGATCGCTACGTCCTTTCCCTAACATTATCTAACTCCGTCTATCCATCATTATCCTTTCTTTAGACGCCAGTATATCGGGTATAAACCTCCTCACAGTTTCGTTAAAGAATAGGCAGGGGACACATTATATGTAATCATACACCTTGTGGAACGTGATCGCTGTGTCCTTTCCCTAACATTATCTATCTCCGTCTATCCAACATCATCCTCTCTTTAGACGCCATTATATCGGGTATAAACCTCCTCATAGTTTCGTTATAGAATAGGCAGGGGACACATTACAAGTAATCATATACCTAGTGGAACGTGATCGCTATGTCCTTTCCTTAACATTATCTAACTCCGTCTATCCATCATTATCCTTTCTTTAGACGCCAGTATATCGGGTATAAACCTCCTCACAGTTTCGTTATAGAATAGGCAGGGGACACATTACAAGTAATCATATACTTAGTGGAACGTGATCGCTATGTCCTTTCCTTAACATTATCTAACTCCGTCTATCCATCATTATCCTTTCTTTAGACGCCAGTATATCGGGTATAAACCTCCTCACAGTTTCGTTATAGAATAGGCAGGGGACACATTACAAGTAATCGTATACCTAGTGGAACGTGATCGCTATGTCCTTTCCTTAACATTATCTAACTCCGTCTACCCATCATTGTCCTTTCTTTAGACGCCAGTATATCGGGTATAAACATCCTCACAGTTTCGTTATAGAATAGGCATGGTGCACATTACAAGTAATCATATATCTAGTGGAACGTGATCGCTATGTCCTTTCCTTAACATTACCTAACTCCGTCTATCCATCATTATCCTTTCTTTAGACGCCAGTATATCGGGTATAAACCTCCTCATAGTTTCGTTATAGAATAGGCAGGGGACACATTACAAGTAATCAAGTACCTAGTGGAACGTGATCGCTATGTCCTTTCCTTAACTTTATCTCACTCCGTCTATCCATCATTATCCTTTCTTTAGACGCCAGTATATCGGGTATAAACCTCCTCACAGTTTCGTTATAGAATAGGCAGGGGACACATTACAAGTAATCATATACCTAGTGGAACGTGATCGCTATGTCCTTTCCTTAACATTATCTAACTCCGTCTATCCATCATCATCCTTTCTTAGACGCCAGTATATCGGGTATAAACCTCCTCATAGTTTCGTTATAGAATAGGCAGGAGACACATTACAAGTAATCATATACCTAGTGGAACGTGATCGCTATGTCCTTTCCTTAACATTATCTAACTCCGTCTATCCATCATTATCCTTTCTTTAGACGCCAGTATATCGGGTATAAACTTCATCACAGTTTCGTTAGAGAATAGGCAGGGGACACATTACAAGTAATCATATACCTAGTGGAACGTGATCGCTACGTCGTTTCCCTAACATTATCTAACTCCGTCTATCCATCATTATCCTTTCTTTAGACGCCAGTATATCGGGTATAAACCTCCTCACAGTTTCGTTAAAGAATAGGCAGGGGACACATTACAAGTAATCATATATCTAGTGGAACGTGATCGCTATGTCCTTTCCTTAACATTACCTAACTCCGTCTATCCATCATTATCCTTTCTTTAGACGCCAGTATATCGGGTATAAACCTCCTCATAGTTTCGTTATAGAATAGGCAGGGGACACATTACAAGTAATCAAGTACCTAGTGGAACGTGATCGCTATGTCCTTTCCTTAACTTTTATCTTTATCTCACTCCGTCTATCCATCATTATCCTTTCTTTAGACGCCAGTATATCGGGTATAAACCTCCTCACAGTTTCGTTATAGAATAGGCAGGGGACACATTACAAGTAATCATATACCTAGTGGAACGTGATCGCTATGTCCTTTCCTTAACATTATCTAACTCCGTCTATCCATCATCATCCTTTCTTAGACGCCAGTATATCGGGTATAAACCTCCTCATAGTTTCGTTATAGAATAGGCAGGAGACACATTACAAGTAATCATATACCTAGTGGAACGTGATCGCTATGTCCTTTCCTTAACATTATCTAACTCCGTCTATCCATCATTATCCTTTCTTTAGACGCCAGTATATCGGGTATAAACTTCCTCACAGTTTCGTTATAGAATAGGCAGGGGACACATTACAAGTAATCATATACCTAGTGGAACGTGATCGCTACGTCCTTTCCCTAACATTATCTAACTCCGTCTATCCATCATTATCCTTTCTTTAGACGCCAGTATATCGGGTATAAACCTCCTCACAGTTTCGTTAAAGAATAGGCAGGGGACACATTACATGTAATCATACACCTAGTGGAACGTGATCGCTGTGTCCTTTCCCTAACATTATCTAACTCCGTCTATCCATCATCATACTTTCTTTAGACGCCAGTATATGGGGTATAAACCTCCTCATAGTTTCGTTATAGAATAGGCAGGGGACACATTACAAGTAATCATATACCTAGTGGACCTTGATCGCTACGTCCTTTCCCTAACATTATCTAACTCCGTCTATCCATCATTATCCTTTCTTTAGACGCCAGTATATCGGGTATACACCTCCTCACAGTTTAGTTATAGAATAGGCAGGGGACACATTACAAGTAATCATATACCTAGTGGAACTTGATCGCTACGTCCTTTCCCTAACATTATCTAACTCCGTCTATCCATCATTATCTTTTCTTTAGACGCCAGTATATCGGGTATAAACCTCCTCTCAGTTTCGTGTTAGAATAGGCAGGGGACACATTACAAGTAATCATATACCTAGTGGAACGTGATCGCTATGTCCTCTCCTTAACATTATCTAACTCTGTCTATCCATCATTATCCTTTCTTTAGACGCCAGTATATCGGGTATAAACCTCCTCACAGTTTCGTTATAGAATAGGCAGGGGACACATTACAAGTAATCATATACCTAGTGGAACGTGATCGGTACGTCCTTTCCCTAACATTATCTAACTCCGTCTATCCATCATTATCCTTTCTTTAGACGCCAGTATATCGGGTATAAACCTCCTCACAGTTTCGTTAAAGAATAGGCAGGGGACACATTACAAGTAATCGTATACCTAGTGGAACGTGATCGCTATGTCCTTTCCTTAACATTATCTAACTCCGTCTACCCATCATTGTCCTTTCTTTAGACGCCAGTATATCGGGTATAAACATCCTCACAGTTTCGTTATAGAATAGGCATGGTGCACATTACAAGTAATCATATATCTAGTGGAACGTGATCGCTATGTCCTTTCCTTAACATTACCTAACTCCGTCTATCCATCATTATCCTTTCTTTAGACGCCAGTATATCGGGTATAAACCTCCTCATAGTTTCGTTATAGAATAGGCAGGGGACACATTACAAGTAATCAAGTACCTAGTGGAACGTGATCGCTATGTCCTTTCCTTAACTTTATCTCACTCCGTCTATCCATCATTATCCTTTCTTTAGACGCCAGTATATCGGGTATAAACCTCCTCACAGTTTCGTTATAGAATAGGCAGGGGACACATTACAAGTAATCATATACCTAGTGGAACGTGATCGCTATGTCCTTTCCTTAACATTATCTAACTCCGTCTATCCATCATCATCCTTTCTTAGACGCCAGTATATCGGGTATAAACCTCCTCATAGTTTCGTTATAGAATAGGCAGGAGACACATTACAAGTAATCATATACCTAGTGGAACGTGATCGCTATGTCCTTTCCTTAACATTATCTAACTCCGTCTATCCATCATTATCCTTTCTTTAGACGCCAGTATATCGGGTATAAACTTCCTCACAGTTTCGTTATAGAATAGGCAGGGGACACATTACAAGTAATCATATACCTAGTGGAACGTGATCGGTACGTCCTTTCCCTAACATTATCTAACTCCGTCTATCCATCATTATCTTTTCTTTAGACGCCAGTATTTCGGGTATAAACGACCTCATAGTTTCGTTATAGAATAGGCAGGGGACACATTACAAGTAATCATATACCTAGTGGAACTTGATCGCTACGTCCTTTCCCTAACATTATCTAACTCCGTCTATCCATCATTATCCTTTCTTTAGACGCCAGTATATCGGGTATAAACCTCCTCACAGTTTCGTTAAAGAATAGGCAGGGGACACATTACATGTAATCATACACCTAGTGGAACGTGATCGCTGTGTCCTTTCCCTAACATTATCTAACTCCGTCTATCCATCATCATACTTTCTTTAGACGCCAGTATATGGGGTATGAACCTCCTCATAGTTTCGTTATAGAATAGGCAGGGGACACATTACAAGTAATCATATACCTAGTGGACCTTGATCGCTACGTCCTTTCCCTAACATTATCTAACTCCGTCTATCCATCATTATCCTTTCTTTAGACGCCAGTATATCGGGTATACACCTCCTCACAGTTTAGTTATAGAATAGGCAGGGGACACATTACAAGTAATCATATACCTAGTGGAACTTGATCGCTACGTCCTTTCCCTAACATTATCTAACTCCGTCTATCCATCATTATCTTTTCTTTAGACGCCAGTATATCGGGTATAAACCTCCTCACAGTTTCGTTATAGAATAGGCAGGGGACACATTACAAGTAATCATATACCTAGTGGAACGTGATCGGTACGTCCTTTTCCTAACATTATCTAACTCCGTCTATCCATCATTATCCTTTCTTTAGACGCCAGTATATCGGGTATAAACCTCCTCACAGTTTCGTTAAAGAATAGGCAGGGGACACATTACATGTAATCATACACCTAGTGGAACGTGATCGCTGTGTCCTTTCCCTAACATTATCTAACTCCGTCTATCCATCATCATACTTTCTTTAGACGCCAGTATATGGGGTATAAACCTCCTCATAGTTTCGTTATAGAATAGGCAGGGGACACATTACAAGTAATCATATACCTAGTGGAACGTGATCGCTATGTCCTCTCCTTAACATTATCTAACTCCGTCTATCCATCATTATCCTTTCTTTAGACGCCAGTATATCGGGTATAAACCTCCTCACAGTTTCGTTATAGAATAGGCAGGGGACACATTACAAGTAATCATATACCTAGTGGAACGTGATCGGTACGTCCTTTCCCTAACATTATCTAACTCCGTCTATCCATCATTATCTTTTCTTTAGACGCCAGTATTTCGGGTATAAACGTCCTCATAGTTTCGTTATAGAATAATCAGGGGACACATTACAAGTAATCATATACCTAGTGGAACTTGATCGCTACGTCCTTTCCCTAACATTATCTAACTCCGTCTATCCATCATTATCCTTTCTTTAGACGCCAGTATATCGGGTATAAACCTCCTCACAGTTTCGTTAAAGAATAGGCAGGGGACACATTACATGTAATCATACACCTAGTGGAACGTGATCGCTGTGTCCTTTCCCTAACATTATCTAACTCCGTCTATCCATCATCATACTTTCTTTAGACGCCAGTATATGGGGTATAAACCTCCTCATAGTTTCGTTATAGAATAGGCAGGGGACACATTACAAGTAATCATATACCTAGTGGAACGTGATCGGTACGTCCTTTCCCTAACATTATCTAACTCCGTCTATCCATCATTATCTTTTCTTTAGACGCCAGTATTTCGGGTATAAACGTCCTCATAGTTTCGTTATAGAATAGGCAGGGGACACATTACAAGTAAACATATACCTAGTGGAATGTGATCGCTACGTCCTTTCCCCACCTCTATTTATAAGAGTTCGGACATAAACTAATGTTAAAGTGATTAACTAAGATCCACCGAACGTAATGGACTACAAAATTCAAAAATATAATATTGTTTTCAGGCTTGATAAGGGCCATGAATTAGTTGCCGAAACGTTACACTAGTTTAAATTTCTCTGACTCGATATTCAACTGGTTTATCATTTATTCAACATATTATTTCGATTAAGGTGAAAAACAAATATAAAATAAATGTATCATTTCCATGAAAATAAAAAAAATGTTATAGATTAATTTTATATATTTTCGCAGATTGACGTTAACACTCAAATACTTACAATAATCATATCGAATGAAACCTAATTTAATTAGAAAACCCTATTATGAAACATTCTATTTTTGCGTGAGTGGAGTAAAACCATTCTCTATGTACCCAAACTATATCGCTGAGGCATAAAATAATTCGTATAATTACCATTTTGGCCGGGAACCCGTGTTTATTCTGGTACTACGGTGTCTTCTAAACTTAGCAGAGAGGAAAGTCGTACTTAACCGAGCCTTTCTTGGGTCATTATAAGAAGCGGAAATACTAACATATAATTAAAAAGAACATGTTTTTAGTTTTAAAATTGTTTATATACTTTTATTAAATGATCTGAAAATTACTCCCTGAGTTTTTTTCAGGAGGCCCAATTTCCTAGAAAACAACCAAGAGAAACGAGGATTAGCGTGAATTTATTGCAACCTTGATAAAAAAACCACGAAGTATTTCTTAACAAAACGGCTTTGAAACCATTGCAAAACTCACCCAGGGTAACTTGATAATTGCGTAGACTGATGGTTCCTCAGATAAATTCCTCAATAAGGAAGATGCTAGCATCGTCTTTCTTTTTCCGGATGGAAGTATTCGCGAATACAAAAAGAATACAGGTCTGATTGTCCGAAATTTCGCCAGCAGCTGTTGGCGCTTAAGGAACCTGTCACTACCTATATAAATGATTGTTATTTCAGGTCTAACAGATGGGATAGTAACTTATAGTAATTCTATGGGATAACAGATGGGATAGTAACTTTCTATGATTGTAAATCTACTTAAGAAGCATCCACAAACGGAGACACAAGGACCACCTCAGAGATTGATGGATCCTAGATTGATGGATCCTAGATTGATGGTATTTAGGAATGGTGCCACTTGAAGAGCTCTGTTCTCTTTAGTCCGGAGAAGCATCCACAAACGGAGACACAAGGACCACCTCAGAGATTGATGGATCCTAGATTGATGGATCCTAGATTGATGGTATTTAGGAATGGTGCCACTTGAAGAGCTCTGTTCTCTTTAGTCCGGAAAAGTTCTAAAAGTGCCGGAGCTTGCGGCCGCTATCGTTTTAGTATGAATCAGTAAAAATACTTTCGACATGATATAAAACTCCATGGACACAAAAACAACAACAATAAACGATCCGGTATATTTTTGTGTAAAATTTTTTTATTACATAATAAACATAATATCTAGTTTCTCGTTATAGAAGATGATAGTCTTAATGAAAAATTAAAATTAACTTCTCAGTCGTAGTTACCATTAGGGTTTTATTACATAATAAACATAAATTTTCGTTTTTCGTTATAGCAGAGGATAGCCTTACTGAAAAATTAGAATTTCCTTCTCAGTCGTAGTTACAATAGAATTTTCTTATTCTAGATTCACTTGTTTGGTGAAAATAGAAATGTGTACGATCCGTCGAAATGGAGCTACTTACTAAACTCGAGGTTTTGAAGAATCAGGAAGGACTGTTCAATTAAAAATTGCTCACAACCCGATACACCTACGGGCTATTTTCTATTACATTACGTAATAACACTGGATTGTATAAAGTGACTGGGAATACGTGTAAATACAATTAACAAGCGACAAGTGAAGAGCGGAAGTTATACATCGAGAAGTGGGTGGAGGATTTAGGGCTTCAGTTTAAATTACAAAAATAGGGAAATTGAAACTTTCTTATCACGGAAAATCTTCTCCTACAAACGTAGGCATCAGGTGGTGTACGTTCGGGGGAGTGGTCTGGGTAACGAAAGTTTATTCTTCTGCAGATGAGGTGGTTACCAAAATTATGCCTGAAAATACAATTCAAAATGTGACAAACTTGGCCCACAGCACGTGTAATTCCAAATGAGCGAAAATCTACCTCTTCGATAATCGTTTACCCTGCGGTAGTTAGCACCATAACAGCAAAAACTAACCTCAAAGCACTATGTCAGAAAAAACTAACCTCAAGTGAAATAGGTCAACATAAATAAGCGGCAAAAAAATCGTCTCTGCAGATAAAGAAGGCACTACAGCTGATTCAGTTTCAATACTGCTTATTTAGGCAAATACGTTGTGTGGCGAGCTCCAAGATTTAGGTGTTCATAACTTGTGCACATTTTGAAGGTTTTAAGACTTTTAACAAGACTTTAATTCAACTTTTAAGGGCACAGTAGTAATTTAATAATTATTTTAGTTTTAAACAATTGAAACTTATATTTGTATATTCCCAAAAGACATTTTTACTTATCCATTCAAGTGACTCTAGTGTAAATGTTTTGACAGGATTGTCTTGTTTGTATCATTAAACTACTGTAATGTGAAAACTTTGAATGGTCTAAAGTGTTTACATTTTATTTTTATTTACACTTTTAAAAAAATGTTTTAACTTGCCTATAGTAGCACTTACTTTGCTTGTTGAGGACAGCCGTTTCGGGAGATGTGTCCCTTTGTCAACTCAGACCGTATGATACGGTCTGAGTTGACAAAGGGACACATCTCCCGAAACGGCTGTCCTCAACAAGCAAAGTAAGTGCTACTATAGGCAAGTTAAAACATTTTTTTAAAAAGTGTAAGTGATTACTAGTAGCTCACGCAAAGATGGAATCAACAAATGTTTATTTTTATGCTTTATCTTTGTCTAATAAATATCCAGACATGGTGTTTAAGTATTAACCAAATAAAATTCATTTATTTATTTTACTATGAGGAGATATTTATTTTCCTAATCAATAGGTCATATTTATTTGTCAACCTTGAAGTGGACTGGGCCAACATTGATTCCTTTCCTTGCCTCTTCTCTGGCAATGTCCCAGGCTTTCTTGGCGAGGGGTTTCAGGTTGATGCGTCTTCTCTCACGGTTTTGCTGATCTTCCTCATCAGCATTGACGGCGGCAACAGCAACGAAGACGATTAAAGCAAATATCAAGGTGGACTTGAACATCGTGAAGATCTATAAAAAAATAAATAAAAACACAAATGTTATTATGTTAATAATATCATTACTATAACCAATTCGTGAGTATACATTATTATATTTTATAAGTGATTATTTAGCTATGCTTCTTAATTAAGTTCAACCGACGTCCTCCCTCTGACAGTGCAGCTATGAAACAGAAAGGAAAACATGCACATCAGAAAGGAATAGATTACGATAAACATGTAGTGAGTGTTACATATGCAAACAAAAAAGAAATAATGTCAATGACTATCATATTTAAAAAAATTCAAAATTAGGTAAAAATTTAAAGAAACGTGATTGAGAAAAATAATAATTAATTTTAAACAAAATCCCTTTTTTCCTTTTTGAAAGTAATTAAAAACACTCTAAAGGTAACAGAATAATTCAGGACGACTGTCAACGGATTCATTCACCAAAGCACTTTTAAAGAAAGGTTTATAAATAATTAATCATAATTTTATTTACATTAAATTATTAGAAATAATTTTTTTTAGTTTTATAATTTCGTTGAATACTTGCATTGCAAAATTTGCAGTATATAAAGTATACTTTGTATAATTAAATATACTGATAATAATTATTACCCACAGGTTTGTTTACAAAAAAATGTAATAATTTAAGGTCAGTAAATATTTCTAGAGTTTTTGTATTGTAAAATTTGCAATAATTTAAATATACCGTTTTTATAATTATTTAGACGTAATCATGGGTATGCTTGAAATACAAAGTGTAATAATTAGGAGTCAGTAAATATTTCCTGAATTTGTGTGTTGCAGAATTGCCATTAAATTAGAGTGTGTTTACATTAAAAAAGAGAACTAATAATACATCTATAATAACTGCAATTCTATAAAATTACGTGAATTTTGTAGTTTTTATTAGTATGTATTTACTTTCTAACCATTGTGTTTGCCAAAGCAACGAAAGAGCAAAGAAGTGTGTTTTGTAAATTCTGTTGTTTAACGGAACATATTTACGTAACTGGTGGAGTCCATATCTTGAAAGGAACATGATATATACTGAATCTAATAATATGAAATGTTTATTATAATACAATGGAAATACAATCATTATATAAAATACTTGAAACTATTTCTTTTTCAATTATATTCTCAGTTCAATTTTTTCTTGTCCTAAAATAAATAACATAGCTATGGTTTAATATTCCTGTAACGGTGTAAGAGTGTAATATATCAACTTTCAATGAGCGTCACTAATATAGTCTATTCGTATAATTCCTACAAAATATTTTTATTATAACTAAAAATATATGCCTATTTAGAATACTTACTTGGTCTAATTCTCGGAGCTAAAATGTAGCTGTAGCAGGGCCCCTTCTTATATACAAACCCGATGGGGACGTTATTTTTTTAAGTTAATTAATCATCTTTTAAATATTAATTACATTTTTAGGTAATCATCTTGTCTAATGTTGCGAAAGAAGCCTGTCGGTTGCAACAAATTATAGATAATTAACATAAGTTAAATAGGTTGAACCAAATGATTTGTAATTATATTTAAATTATTGTAATACAATATAGGATCTAGGATACGAGGTTATAAGGTGGAAGACAACGCCAGCTGATAAGTGATATTTACTCAAAAAAGATTAAACTAATACATTTTTAAATTTATATATATATATGTTATAAATTGTAAGTATACACACCGTCCAAGGCCCGAGGAGTGTTGTTTGTCAAAATTACTTTCAAGCGGTTCCGTCCTAAATTCTATTTTAGGGAATACTGCGCGGCGGTGTGTTACAAAGATCTGATAAAGATTAAAATATTTAAAAAAGCTAACAATATAAAGATTATTGATATTTAATTTTTTTAAAAATTTTGAAGGAGTTTAGAATATGTAATCACACTTTCCAAGAGATTTTACAATATTAAATGTTCATATTTTTATGTAAAGCTGATGTTTTTGAGATTAAACAATTTTAAAGTAATGAAGATTATATATGAAGTATAAATATAAAACATACCAACAACCGAAAAACGTTTTATGAAAATGTATAAGAAGTTACAAACATTTCACTGTTTTAAATAAAATTGTTTGTATTGTTCTATGATTTTTACTTCAGTCCCTTTGAAAAATGAAATGTCATTTGACCTTTTACGACGATCTTGAGTTTTTTTGTGTTGTAATGCACTCTCACCTTAACAATGATTGCATAATGCACTTTGGCAACACTAATAACTATTTTGGTTGGCTTTACCCTACAGTATTCATGGGCATGTATATTTTATCGCCTTATGTAGATAAAAAGGGAAGCGTCTCCTTAAGGTCAGAACGTAAATAGCATGTGAAGAACGCCAAAGTTTAGGTGTTTAGGTTAACTTTGCAAGTTTCGAAGATTTGAAGAATTTAACGAATTTTTAATTCCACTTTTAATTAGTACTCGGTAATCATTCATTAATGTACCTTTGGGTTTAAACAATTGAAAATAACCTATTTTTTTCTAATACGGCATATTTATATTTCAATTCAAATGACCATTAACCAGCATGAATGTAAACTCTTTGAGACGATCATCTTATTTATATCGATGAAACTAATTTCCATACTTTGAATGTCTTTAAAACCCTTACATTTTGATATGCTTTATTTTGGGCACAAAATTATCCACTTATGAACACCAGGTAATAACCAAATAAATTTCACATTTTTATTTTACAATGAGGACATATTTATTTTCCTAATCAAGAGGTCATATTTATTTGTCAACCTTGAAGTGGACTGGGCCAACATTGATTCCTTTCCTTGCCTCTTCTCTGGCAATCTCCCAGGCTTTCTTGGCGATGGGTTTCAGGTTGATGCGTCTTCTCTCACGGTTTTGCTGATCTTCCTCATCAGCATTGACGGCGGCAACAGCCACGAAGACGATTAAAGCAAATATCAAGGTGGACTTGAACATCGTGAAGATCTGTAATAAATAAATAAATACACAAATATTTAATAAAATTAACATCTATGGGAACATATTATTAGTATACTCGTATTTGAGAGATGATTAACTATGGGACATAATTCAGTGAGTTTCCCTCTCTGACAATGGTTTTAATAATAAGAAAAATAACAGAGTACGATATATATGTTTGTTATATAATTGTTATATATATTTAATATAAATGTTTGTTGCATACTCTAAGAAAATGACTAGTTTTCAATAATTTCCAAAATTTCAATATTTGATAAAATAATAAAGAAACTTGATTGAAAGAAAGAATAGTTTGAAAGAAACAAAAAACGTTTTTTTCTTTTTAAAAGTAATTCGAGTTATTTAAATGTAGCACATTCAGGCATATTTACTGCATATTTAGAACAAAAACAACCCAAAAATATGTATAAGAAAACCATTAGATCATTGAAAATGTAGAGTTCCCTAAATCTAGTATGTTGGATTAAAAACCTATCAATGACAACAGAACGATTCAGGAAAGCTGTCAAAGGACTGAACAAGTATAGGTTTTATTTATTTTAAACCTTCAAAGTCTTAATTTATGATTACAATTTATTTTCTACTTATTAATACGTTTCACCAAACATAACCTCACTTAGACTCCATTAAAGACATTTGTTTGAATAATTAACCATAATTCTATTACATGAAGTAGTCAACAATGATTGTTTATTAATATATCTCAATTATTAAACCCTATTGAAATAATAAGATATCCAATAACTGTTTTAATAATTATGTAATAATAGTATCTACTATTACCTATTAAGATGGAACCATAATTTTACCCTCAGTAAAAAAAAATATTGATTTACAATCAGAAAATAGTTAAATTATTGTTCTATTACCGAGTTTTTAATTATAGGTAAAAACAATAAACTGCAATCGTGTTGGTTTTATTACAAATAACTGCATCAATAATAATATAAATGCAAATAAAACATGTAAATAATATAGTTAATACTATTATTTAGTTTATATTGATGTTATTACAGAAAGTAATAGGAGAACATATTATGTTTGTCTTTTACTATTCTATTGTTGCTATATACTGACATAAATCCACAATATTGATAGAGTCTGTCTCTTGAAAGAAATTCGTTATATACTGAATTAGTTAGAATGGAATATTTAAATTATAGTCAAAATTAAGACTACATAAAATACTTGAAGAAATAACTTTATATACTTAGTTTTATAAAATGCCAGCGTAAATATAAAATGTACCAAGAACCGAAAAATGCTATAAAAATATATAATAAATTAAATTTTGCAATTTTTATAAAAAAATATGTAAATATTTAATTGTTTCCCCTAAATTACGAAATATTATCAAACATTTGTTTTCCAATAAATATGTTAGATATGTTTTAATATTCCTGCCACAGTGAATAAGGACAGTAAACCAACTTACAGATTTTCTTTATATTATAGTTTGGTCATATAATTCTGGAAATTACCAAACTAAACAAAATTGCTTAGTTAAAATACTTACTCTGTCTAATTCTCGGAACTAGAATGTTGGTGTAGCGAGTCGGGCCCCTTCTTATATACAAACCTTATGGAGGACGTTGTTTTTGTAAGTTAATTAATTATCTCTTAAATATTATTTACGGTTTTAGGTAATCATCTTGTCTAATGTCGCGAAAGAAGTCTGTCGGTTGCAACAAATTATACATAATTAATATAAATTAAGTAGTTTCAACCAAATGATTTGTAATTACATTTAAATTATTGCAAAATAACACATTTATAACTAAATTAATAACGTTTTAAAACTCGAATTAATCCAAGTGCATTAATAACTTTCGTACATTTGTATCAAAACATGTTCAATTATTGGAAAATTTTTAAAACCAAGTGAAAAGAGAAGCAAATGGCGCTTTGAGAAGATGGCAAAGAAATATACATTAGCTACAGCTAATTTAAAACTGTAAAATAATTGCAGGGAAATTGTCCTGCTGATGTAAAAACGATTTACCGCTAAGCCTTTAATATATCGTCAACCGAAATTCTTGAGTACAATCTACTTACTCATGTAATACATTTCAATCCTAACACATTTCGGTAACATTGGCACCAGATTCGGAAGTCAGAGCATTCTCTGTGTTGCGACGGCCCTACCTTCCTTTTGCTCTCCTTTTTGGTTTTCCTTGAATTTTTCATGTTGGGATACTTTATTGTCCCCACTGATATTGTTGTCGAACAGACGAAACATGAGGTATTTGGGATTCGCATCCTATCTTCCTACCGAGACGCGGATAGTCTGAGTCTTCGGTAGGGGTCACGAAGTCAGCCAGATGGTCGCCTGCGGCCAGTGCAGGCTCCTGTCCTTCGCCTACACCGATTCATCTCCCCTTTTCAACGTTACTGGTTGTTTGTGTATCCAGCCTCTTGAAATGACCTTGTGACATCCTCTGATGAACTTGCGGTATCTCAGGATAGCCAGTTGGCCCTTCTGGATGTCGTTTTTGGCATTTGACATGGCCTTGTTAGCTTTTCCCTACTTTCCTGCATGCACTCTTTTGCACTTCTGTGCTTTTCCCGTTCTTCTTACTTTTTTAAATTTATTCATTCGAATTACGTGGGTCCCTGTTTCTCCTCTGAGTCTCTCTTGCCATCTACCCGTGTACTTGTCTTAACACGAGACCCTACCGTAACATTTTTAGACCATTATTTGGATTGGTTAGTACAAGAGGTGGGTCCTGAGAGTACCTGGAATCCTTGGAGTACTTGGATTCACAATAATATTGCCTAGGAGGGGAAGATCTTAGGTTAGGTATGACCCTTTGTGGATACCTTTGCAGTATGTCCCTTCCATTTTGTCCCCTCTGTCCCATATCAGTCCCTACTCCATTTAAGGAAACTATTACATTTTCTATTGATTCCCTATGAACCCCTAAGCTGGCATTTCGAACTTCCTTCCCGAAATGCATAATTATTTTATTTACCAATTAACTTTCAGATATTGGTGGATCCAGTTACTTTGCTTTGTTTACCATAACAACAAAATATCCTAACCGGCTGTACGGTCCCATCTCAAAATATTTTCCTGTGTCCAATTACCTTCCTATTATTTCTTGCCCTAGCTTAGTTAATTGAATATTTTAACTCCTATTTTGTCTTTTAACCCCTTGAACCCTCTGGTTCTAAATGTAATCCTTTGAAAAGTATATCTAATTTTAGCATCCATTTATCCTGAAAACTTACGATTTACTGTTACATTTAAATTATAGAAAATACACAAAATATCCCTGAAAAGAGAAACATATTAACATTTATAATTTCAAAAGAAAAATTAACCTATGCAAATAAATCACATTTTACCAGAATGCTTTACCTATTTAAATAAAAAATTATACCCTATATTTTCCCATATTAATATTCATAATTTATACAATATTATAACAAACCCACATATTTAGAAAAGAATTAAGCAAAATTTTATCTTGATTTAGCAATAAATATATAACATATAACAATTTATAAAAACAATTCACACATTAAACATTTAAAATCATTAAATAAACATCACCCATTTTGATCAACAAATCTAATTTAAAATATAACCTAAATTCACAACTAATGTCATCAGAAACATTTAGCTAATTTTTACCATTCGGTTTGGATCCTAATATTAACACAGCCTTTGTAAAATCAACATATATATATATATATATATATATATATATATATATATATATATATATATGTGTGTGTGTGTGTGTGTGTGTGTGTGTGTGTATATCATACTTATTTTAATTTATCATTGAAAATTGTTGGTACAACAGTGGAAGAACAGTAGGTACATCAGTGAAAGAACAGTAGTAACAGCAGTGGAAGAACAGTAGGTACATCAGTGGAAGAACAGTAGTAGCAACTACAGTAGAAAGACAGTAGTAACTACAGTGAAAGAACAGTAGTAACAACAGTGTAATAACAGTAGGTACAACAGTGGAAGAACAGTAGTAACAACAATGGAAGAACAGTAGGTACATCAGTGGAAGAACAGTAGTAGAAAAAGTGGAAGAACAGTAATAACAGCAGTAGAAGAACAGTAGGTACATCAGTGGAAGAACAGTAGTAGCAACTACAGTAGAAAGACAGTAGTAACTTCAGTGAAAGAACAGTAGTAACAACAATAGTAACAACAGTGTAATAACAGTAGGTACAACAGTGGAAGAACATTAGGTACATCAGTTGAAGAACAGTAGTAGCAACATTGGAAGGAGGGTAGTAACAACAGTGGAAAGACAGTAGTAACTACAGTGATAGAACAGTATTAACAACAGTGGAAGAACAGTAGGTATAACAGTGGAAGAACGGTAATATCAACAGTGAAAGGACGGTAGTAACAACAATGAAAGAACCGTAGTAACAAAGGTGGAAGGACGGTAGTAACAACAGTAGAAGGAGGATAGTAACAACAGTGGAAGAATAGTAGGTTTAACAGAAGAAGAACGGTAGTAACAACAGTAGAAGAACAGTAGTAACAACAGTGGAAGAACAGTAGTAACAACAGTGGAAGAACAGTAGGTACATCAGTGAAAGAACAGTAGTAGCAACAGTGGAAGAACAGTAGTAACAACAGTGGAAGAACAGTAGTAGCAACTACAGTAGAAAGACAGTAGTAACAACAGTGGAAGAACAGTAGGTACATCAGTGAAAGAACAGTAGTAACAGCAGTGGAAGAACAGTAGGTACATCAGTGGAAGAACACTAGTGGCAACTACAGCAGAAAGACAGTAGTAACTACAGTGAAAGAACAGTAGTAGCAACAATAGTAACAACAGTGTAATAACAGTAGGTACAACAGTGGAAGAACAGTAGGTACATCAGTGGAAGAACAGTATTAGCAACAGTGGAAGGACGGTAGTAACAACAATGAAATAACCGTAGTAACAAAGGTGGAAGGACGGTAGTAACAACAGTAGAAGGACGATAGTAACAACAAGGGAAGAACAGTAGGTTTAACAGTGGAAGAACGGTAGTAACAACAGTGGAGGAACAGTAGTAACAACAGTGGAAGAACAGTAGTAACAACAGGGGGAGAATAGTAGATACATCAGTGGAAGAACATTAATAGCAACAGTGGAAGAACAGTAGTAACAACAGTGGAAGATCAGTAGGTACATCAGTTTAAGAACAGTAGTAGCAATAGTGGAAGAATAGTAGTAGCAACAGTGGAAGAACAGTAGGTACGTCAGTAGAAGAACAGGAGTAGCAAGAGTGGAAGAACAGTAGTAACAACCGTGGAAGAACAGTACTTACATCAGTGGAAGAACAGTAGTAACAGCAGTGGAAGAACAGTAGGTACATCAGTGGAAGAACAGTAGTAGCAACTACAGTGGAAAGACAATAGTAACTACAGTGAAAGAACAGTAGTAACAATAATAGTAACAACAGTGTAAAAACAGTAGGTACATCAGTGTAAGAACAGTAGTAGCAACAGTGGAAGGACGGTAGTAACAACAGTAGAAAGACAGTAGTAACTACAGTGAAAGAACAGTAGTAACAACAGTGGAAGAACAGTAGGTACAACAGTGGAAGAACGGTAATATCAACAGTGAAAGGACGGTAGTAACAACGGTGGAAGAACAGTAGTAACTACAGTGAAAGAACAGTAGTAACAACAGTGGAAGGACGGTAGTAACAACAGTAGAAAGACAGTAGTAACTACAGTGAAAGAACAGTAGTAACAACAGTGGAAGAACAGTAGGTACAACAGTGGAAGAACGGTAATATCAACAGTGAAAGGACGGTAGTAACAACGGTGGAAGGACGGTAGTAACAACAGTGGAAGGACGGTAGTAACAACAGTAGGTTTAACAGTGGAAGAACGGTAGTAACAACAGTGGAAGAATAGTAGGTACATCAGTGGAAGAACAGTAGTAGCAACAGTGGAAGGACGGTAGTAACAACAGTAGAAAGACAGTAGTAACTACAGTGAAAGAACAGTAGTAACAACAGTGGAAGAACAGTAGGTACAACAGTGGAAGAACGGTAATATCAACAGTGAAAGGACGGTAGTAACAACGGTGGAAGGACGGTAGTAACAACAGTGGAAGGACGGTAGTAACAACAGTAGGTTTAACAGTGGAAGAACGGTAGTAACAACAGTGGAAGAATAGTAGGTACATCAGTGGAAGAACAGTAGTAGCAACAGTGGAAAAACAGTAGTAACAACAGTGGAAGAACAGTAGGTACATCAGGGGAAGTACAGTAGTAGCAACAGACAGTAGTTACAAAAGGGAGAGGACGGTAATAACAACAGTGGAAGAACAGTAGGTACAACAGTGGAAGAACAGTAGGTATAAAAGGTAAAGAACAGACGTAACAGTGGAAGAACGGTAGTAATAACAGTGAAAGGACAGTAGTTACAAAAGGGAGAGGACGGTAATAACAACAGTGGAGGAACAGTAAGTACATCAATGGAAGAACAGTAGTAGCAACAGTGAAAGAACAGTAGTAACAACTGTAAATGAACAGTAGGTCAACATTGGAAGAACAGTAGTAACAACAGCGGAAGAACAATAGGAACAACAGTGGAAGAACAGTAGGTACAAAAGTGAAAGAACAGAAGTAACAGTGGAAGAACGGTAGTAACAACAGTGGAAGGACGGTAGTAACAACTGTAAATGAACAGTAGGTACAACATTGGAAGAACAGTAGTAACAACAGCGGAAGAACAGTAGGTACAACAGTGGAAGAACAGTAGTAACAACAGTAGAAGAACAGTGGAAGAACGGTAGTAATAAAAGTTGAAGAATAGTAGAAACAACAGAGTAAGAACAGTAGTAACAACAGTGGAAGAGCAATAGAAACAACAGTGGAAGAACAGTAGGTACAACAGTGGAAGAACAGTAATATCAACAGTGAAAGGACGGTAGTAACAACGGTGGTAGAACAATGGAAGAACGGTAGTTACAACAGTGGACGAAAATGATCTAATTTTTTCCAATAATTTAATCTGTATCCTTGTAGTATCGGGTTTTTACCTACATACATAATGTATTATATCTTAGGTCATTCACACGATCGATATATTAATTCGGAAGGAATATTGATAATCCCAAGGTAATGACTTGTTCTTTTTTCACGTTCTTTTATTTTTATAAAAGAGTATACGTTGTAATATACTATACCAATAGCATAGTGGTTTACTAAATTAAATAAATATAGTGGCAAAAACCCTAATACCACAATTGTTTATTGTAATATATTTTGAAATGTCAATATAATAATAATTTGTTTGTGCAAGAAGTTATATCTATTCGCTCTACTTGTCACATTTTTAGTGACTTCTATTTGATTTTCCAAAATTTGTTCCATTAATTTTAGCGGCCAGTGTAAAAATTCTCTGATTACAATGACTGGTTTACCCTAACACAGCATTTAAAAAATCAAGAGCAGTTGCAAGCGGCTCCAGTTATTTGTACCTGCAATTAAATTTAATAACGATGTTATTTATTACAAAGATAGATAAGAATTTAATAAATTTCAAGGTTACATAAACAAGATATATCTATTTAACACTAAACCATTAATTAGCTAACTGCTTTTACATACGGTGGATGTATGTAAACCAATTAAAGATGTTAATTTGTTGCACAGATAATAAATAACAATTTATTAATGCCAGTAGTGAATAGGTTTCAAATTAATGTTACATGTTTGTCTAAAAATTATGAAGTTACTTGGTATAATACTGTTGTTTTTACTGTTTATTCCGTGTCTCACTTTTAGTGACGCAATATGACATCAGGTTGTGAAACACATCTGTGGACTATTATGAATTGGTTTCGAACTAATGACTCTTCCTTAACTTGTTACTTTGAACTTAAAGCAAACATTGAATATAATGAATATGTTCTTCGTTTTTAGAAATGTGTTTGCGTTCTAAGTTACTTTCTATTTTTTCGTTATATTATTAATTTTAACGTTAGAGTAAGAATAGATTCCCTCAAGTAATGCTCTTGGGTTGTATAAGATTTAATGCGTTTTCTAGAGTCGAAGATTCAGTGATTAATCCCTAAACCATTGCTTTAGGGCAGTTTTATAAAGTTTCATTTTTGGCAGTCGTTTTTGTTACTTGAACAATGGAGTCAAACCTGCTTTTGGGCTAAGCAAAATATAAAAACAATACGTGGTTTAGAATTAAACATAGACATACTAGAAACGTGCATCCAATGTAGACAGATTGACACAGATTTTTATTTGAATGGGAAGAAATAATAGAAACAATAACAATAAAAGAAGAATGACAAACAAATTTAATAGTTTCATATGCTATACAAGATTACAAAATCCTGTAAGGTACAAACTTACAAAAGAGAAGGTTTGGGGAAGAATAATAACGCATGGTAGTGGGTAGCTTGTAAGCGGTTCATCTGGATTTAAAATATAACAAATAAATGCTGTATATATTTATTTAATTATATTTATAAAATGCCTAAGTACAGTGAGTGACGGTGTCCCTCGTTCTGCTCTAGTATTTGACTACTAGCCTAACTGAAAAACATTATACATTACATACATCGTCTCTTTCGTAATCGCGTCTTTTTCTTTGCAGAAGCAGAGCAACACATATAAAGATCATGTCTACATCAAACTATTACAGTGTTATCATTTAGTTAATTAGAGCTGTTAACACTTTAAACACGACACTGACATTTTCTGAAGAGTTGGGTTTTGACCCCGTACTGCAGCCCAGACTAGCCTAGCGATCTCAAGGTCAGAGACACTGTTGTAATAGTTGCAAAAATACAATATATTACTTTTTTATAATCAATAAAGTGCAATACAGACTTTGTTTCTCAGTTTTTTGATTTGACATATCTAGATAACGGTTTTGGAATTAACTGCAAAGTTTAAAGCATTTACAAAACGGAGGTACGTACATTGCATTGGACAAACAAATATGTGGAGAATAGAAGTAGATAAAGTCTTAGATTAGCATCACTAGATGCTTTTTTTAATTTATAATAAAATTATAATTGTTTAATTGGCCCTAAGCATAGTTTAATTGCCTACAAGGGCAAAGATAAAATAAAAATAATAGTGCAGAGTGAAAAAAGTAGACAAATTTCATTGGTTTTACATTTGTATTATTGTACTTTCTTACATTTTTTTATAACTACCTGTATTTATTTGGTCTGCCTGTTCCTCAACTCTTTCCGTTACAATTAAACAGTTCTATTTTTAAAAGGTCTAACAAAAATTAGATGCAAAATAAAATGTTAATTATTTTTTTTAAATCGAGATGAATTCAGGGTTAATTTTTTAATTTTTCGTTTCACTTGGGACTTTTAGATTTCAGTAACGGAACTTGCGATGTGTTTAACAATTAGAAGAAAAAGTGTGGTGCATTTGAAATTATTGCTGTTGGAAAAGGAGATTGTGCAGCATAAATTGGTAGCAGAACTTAAAGTCTTAACCCGACACCGCTGTACAGCGAACATACTGTGCAAGTTTATATTTTACTATAAATTAATGCTGATAAAAAAGTTGCGTAATGAATATGAAATACAAAGTAGGCACGAACATTGTGAGAGAAAGGGTGTAAGGGCATTTTTAAGAAGAGTTTCCGGTCTTCAAGGAGACTTGACTGCATTTAGACGTTAGCATGGAATCATTTATTTTGCTAACTTATATTCGTTGTATACTAGTTTTATAATGCACATAACGAATGTCATGCATTAATGTAGGTCATAATCATTTTACACTAGAGAAAATAAAATAAAACAAAACAAAATAACCTAAAAATGTTATCTAAAATGTAAGTGCAAATAAATTTCAGGTAATTATAAATTACGCTAATGAAATTACGAGTTTACTTAATAATAATGATTAAGATAGGAAGTTTAGTCAGCAAGGAAGGAGGGAAATTATAGACTGACTCATCTTGGAGAGATTTAGGGGAGGACCGGCTCCGGGATAGACGTTTGGGAGGGGCACAACGGTAAGAAAACATGGGGTGTAAAGCCTGGAAATGAAATTCTAAGTTATTCTTGTACTTAAAAAATCACAGGAATTTTGGCAATTTTTTTCATCAAAACATTACGTTTCTACGTTTCATCGAGGACTAAAGTCGTAGTACACAGGCTGTTAGTAGACACAGCCGAGCCGGTAAGGAACTACCAGTGTAGTAGGTACGAGCAGGTCGGAACTTGTAACATGCCAGTGTTGTAGGTACGAGCAGGTCGGAACTTGTAACATGCCAGTGTTGTAGGTACGAGCAGGTCGGAACTTGTAACATGCCAGTGTTGTAGGTACGAGCAGGTCGGAACTTGTAACATGCCAGTGTTGTAGGTACGAGCAGGTCGGAACTTGTA